>CM053784.1:553832411-553859911 GCA_028749045.1 Cupressus sempervirens
TGGTTATCCGAGTAGCAAAGTACCATCAAAGAAACTATAACTGATTTAATGAGCCATCCGCAGTTTCATAGTCTGAAATAGTTCATACTTAGACATGCATGGCTTAATCTTTGAGACAAGAATATGACTACTGGCAGGATCGACCAGGTAGCTTCTAACAATGAGGGGACCCCCAAGACCTTCTATAGCCAAGGGATGCCCGCCGCGATGGCAAACCAAAATTTGCATTCGCTCCGTCATGCATCCAAACATAATCCGCTGCACAAGCAACAAGAATGACATTCACAGCACATGCAGGACTCGCAACGCTCAAAGATTTCGCACAAGAGGAAAGTGTCCCATCATCAATCAGAGAGGGCCGAACAAGGAGCCTCGGTTCATAGGCACCTAGGAAGAACATCCCGTACGGAACCCTTTACCCTCGAAATCGCTACTGCCACTACTCGAAAAGAAGCCTCGAGTCTGTACGAGATGCACTGCGCACGTAGCCACCTCAATTGTAAGGCCACTCAGAGACATCCATTTCCTAGGCATATGCCTCCTACACACCTGTTGAGGTGCACCCGCATAGACAAAATCCTTCTCAATCGCAACAAACATTTTCCCATGACGAAGAGTTGGTTGCCGAAGTGCCAACGGAGACCACCATGCTGAAGGGTGAAGGGCCCTGCGAGTCGAAAACATGGCTGGTTATGTGATTGGCGGGGGCATCACTGTGCACGCGACCACCTCAATTATAAGGCTACTCGAGGGCATCGTGTATAACAACACTCCCTCTGCACATTTATAGGTGATGAGAGCCCACCCGCATACACGGACATGTCTAACCTCTGGCAAATATCTCCTTTCCCAACATAACCTCGCTAACCGTTCCCCATGATATGTGATCTGCCAGCGCAGGTACAGAAAAGTTCCTACGACTGAACACTCACACTAGCGTTGTTGGACAAGCTTCAATCTCATGCACATGCACATACCGAAGAACTGGCACCACGAGGGAACCACCCGCGAGCACCCACATCTCGGCAAAAAGCATTCGTGTGATTTCTTCCCCTAGACAGACACGTTGGGCCTGCACTTGTCGGAGCATTGCAAAGATGAGTGCTCTGGTTTGCAGGAGCCTGAGAAGAACATCTCGTACGAAACCCGTTCCCCCAAAATGCTCGAATCACAAATGCTCACAGCAGGGTCGTAATGCAAAGATGTACATCGCGCACGCCACCGAGTAAGGACACTCAGAGACATCCATTTCCTAGGCATATGTCCCCTACACGCTTTTTGGTGCGCCGCGTACAAACGGCCATACTTCGACAAGCCCTCCCAGAATTTTGCATCTGAAGAGAGAGATGAAATGCCTTGGGCTTTTTGTCCACACAATGCAAACACCGAACGCTCTCTTTAGGGGGGAACTGAAGAAGAGTATCTCCCATAGAACCCACGAGCCGCAGCCGTTCGGATCGCAAGGGGCAGGATAGGGCATGGAGAGTTTCCACATCCAAACAAAAATTATCGGTAATACTCTACGCTTCTACTGGCCTGGACCACAAAAGGCTGTCACGATAGTGCCATGCACTTCTGTAGGATGAGACAGTGAAGAGGTGAGCACGCACCGAGAACGCACTAGCAAATAAATAATGCGGCAACCAAACCTTTCGCCGGCCCCCCTCTCAATCCCAAGGCTCTACCAATTGGCAAAAACTTAGGGTGGAGAGTGGACCCTTGATGAAATTAGGGACGTCGAGCAATGCACCCGTGCAACCATCTCTTTCCTTCTTGCCATCCGGGCAGGATAAAAATGCAATGATAGAACGTGCCAATGAGACGGAGCCCTTGGCTAAAAGATACAACTCCATACACACTCAGCAACAAGCGCATCTTAGAATCGAACACCAAATGTGCAGTGTGTTGCAAGCTGTGCAGACACCTACATATAGGGTATATCCATCAAAACAAAGCGACAAGTACTTCCCACCAGCTCTGCCATTGCGATTACCGAATGGGATAATACTCACCGCCACAGATTAATGACCATCATTACCGTCTCGAAATAGATACAAGCACATTGAGCTTCATCAGATCAGCTGGATGAATTTCACCTTGAAGGGGTCCAATCCAAAAGTTCCGAAGGTCATCTCCTGGAACTCTCAAGAACAACGCCCATCTTACATGCAAACTCTGCTACTGCACAAACATAGGTTGCAATTAAAGAGAAATTGCAAGGCCATCACAATGGCCCAAGGCCAATGCTCCGACTAAGTCAATTTTCTCTTGCAATCACCATGCCGCCATTCACAGAGAGATCTCCCCATTCACTTGTGACGCGATGCACAATCCAAGGGCTAGACATGAGCTCACCCTTGAAAGGCCACTTTCCAAGGCATCCCCCGATGACACATTGGAATGACAACCACTGTCGAACCATTTCCCAATGTTGTGCCCATCGAGTTGGCACAGAGCCGCTAGATGAGGGCTCCCATTTTAGATCGAGTTTTAAAATCACCAAGAAGACGTGGTGAGGGCTGGCAACTGCTGCCAAACCTTTTTCCGAAATTGCACCAGCTGAGTGACTAGAAAACATGCTTTACGCGATAGGCACACAAAAAATTTTGCTAGAGTGCCAAGCACCCACCTCATGGCTACAGACAAGGGCTCGCCATTAGATCAACTTCAAAATCACTGAACAGACGCACTGTAAAATGACAACCGCTGCCAAGTCTCTTTCGTAGTTGCGTCGGTCGAGTGATCGAAGAAGGTGATCTAAGAGAGAGTCCAAGCGTAGGCATTCATTGGGGGATTTGGGCCAATGGCATAAATTTATGCAATACCCAAGTAACACCGAATGGAGGTGCTAGACGAGGGCTCCCATTTTAGATCGAGTTTTAAAATCACCAAGTAGACGTGGTGAGGGCTGGCAACCGCTGCCAAACCTTTTTCCAAATTTGCGGTAGCTGAGTGACAAGAAAACATGATCTAAAGGAGACTCCAGGTATAGCACCCTCGAGGGTGGGCTTCATGCCCCTCTAATTGATTCAATATCGGCGTCCACCATTTCAAAATCCGACATATCCATTCGCCCTGACAGTGGTGTTGAATCAATGAGGGGGGCACGCGAGAGGCTCGTGGCAACCAGCTCTCCCATTGTAGCCACGATAGGCATGCAAAAAAATTTTGCTAGAGCGCCAAGCACCCACCTCATGGCTAGAGACAAGGGCTCGCCATTAGATCAACTTCGAAATTGCATAACAGACGCAGTGTAGAATGGCAACTGCTACCAAGTCTCTTCTGTAATTGCGTCGGTCGAGTGATCAAAAAAGGTGATCTAAGACAGGGTCCAAGCATAGGGAATTCATTGGGGTAATTGCGCCGATGGCAAAAATTTATGCAATACCCGAGCAACACCGTACGGAGGTGCTAGACGAGGGCTCCCGTTTTAGATCGAGTTTTAAAATCATAAAGAAGACGCGGTGAGGGCTGGCAACCGCTGCCAAACCTTTTTCCGAAATTGTGCCAGCTGAGTGAAAAGAAAACATGATCTAAAGGAGAGTCCAGGAATATCACCCTCGAAGGTGGGCTTCATGCCCTTCTAATTGATTCAACGTCGGCGTCCACCATTTCAAAATCTGACATATCCATCCGCCCTGATAGCGGCGTTGAATCAATGAGGTGGGCATGGGAGAGGCTCACGGGAACCACCTCTCCCATTGTAGCCACGATAGGCTCACAAAAAATTTTGCTAGAGTGCCAAGTACCCACCTCATGGCTATAGACAAGGGCTCGCCATTAGATCAACTTTGAAATCGCAGAACGGACGCGGTGTAGAATGGCAACCCCTGCCAAGTCTCTTCCGTAATTGTGTCAGTCGAGTGATCGAAGAAGGTGATCTAAGAGAGGGTCCAAGCGTGTAGGCATTCGTTGGGGGATTTGCGCCAATGGCAAAAATTTGTGCAATACTCGAGCAACACCGGATGGAGGTGCAAGACGAGGGCTCCCATTTTAGATCGAGTATTAAAATCACCAAGTAGACGCGGTGAGGGGCTGGCAACCGCTGCCAAACCTTTTTCTGAAATTGCGCCAGCTGAGAGACAAGAATACATGATCTAAAGGAGAGTCCAGGAATAGCACCCTCGAGGGTGGGCTTCATGCCCCTCTAATTGATTCAACGTCGGCGTCCACCGTTTCAAAATCTGACATTTCCATCTACCCTGACAGCGGCATTAAATCAATCAGGGGGGCACGGGAGAGGCTTGCGGCAAACACCTCTCCCATTGTAGCAGCGATATGCACGCAAAAAATTTTGCTAGAGCACCAAGCACCCACCTCATGGCTAGAGACAAGGGCTTGCCATTAGATCAACTTCGAAATCACTGAACAGATGTGTTGTAGAATGGCAACAGCTGCCAAGTCTCTTCCGTAGTTGCGTCAGTCGAGTGATCGAAGAAGGTGATCTAAGAGAGGGTCCAAGCATAGGCATTCGTTGGGGGATTTGCACCGATGGCATAAATTTATGCAATACCCGAGCAACACTGGCCAGAGGTGCTAGACGAGGGCTCCCATTTTAGATCGAGTTTTAAAATCACCAAGTAGACGCGGTGAGGGCTGGCAACCGCTGCCAAACCTTTTTCTAAAATTGTGCCAGCTGAGTGGCAAGAAAACATGATCTAAAGGAGAGTCGAGAAATAGCACCCTCGAGGGTGGGTTTCATGCCCCTCTAATTGATTCAATGTCGGCATCCACCGTTTCAAAATCTGACATATCCATTCGCCCTGACAGCGGCGTTGAATCAATGAGGGGGGCATGGGAGAGGCTCGCGGCAACCACCTCTCCTGTTGTAGCCGCGATAGACACGCAAAATTTTTTTCTAGAGCGCCAAGCACCCACCTCATGGCTAGAGACAAGGGCTTGCCATTAGATCAACTTCGAAATCGCTGAACAGACGTGATGTAGAATGGCAACTGCTGCCAAGTCTCTTCCGTAGTTGTGTCGGTCGAGTGATCGAAGAAGGTGATCTAAGAGAGGGTCCAAGCATAGGCATTCGTTGGGGGATTCGCGCTGATGGCATAAATTTATGCAATACCCGAGCAACACTAGACGGAGGTGCTAGACGAGGGCTCCCATTTTAGATCAAGTTTTAAAATCATCGAGTAGATGCAGTGAGGGCTGGCAACCGCTGCCAAACCTTTTTCCAAAATTGCGACAGATGAGTGACAAGAAAACATGATCTAAAGGACAGTCTAGGAATAGAACCCTCGAGGGTGGGCTTCATGCCCCTCTAATTGATTCAATGTTGGCGTCCACCTTTTCAAAATCTGACATATCCATCCTCCCTGACAGTGGCGTTGAATCAATGAGGGGGGCACAGGAGAGGCTTGCAGCAACCACCTCTCCCATTGTAGCCGCGATAGGCATGCAAAAAAATTTTCTAGAGTGCCAAGCACCCACCTCATGGCTAGAGACAAGGGCTCGCCATTAGATCAACTTCGAAATCGCTGAACAGACGCGTTGTAGAATGGCAACCACTGCCAAGTCTCTTTCGTAGTTGTGTCGGTCGAGTGATCGAAGAAGGTGATCTAAGAGAGGGTCCAAGCGTAGGCATTCATTGGGGGATTCGCACCAATGGCATAATTTTATGCAATACCCGAGCAACATTGGACGGAGGTGCTAGACGAGGGCTCCCATTTTAGATGAAGTTTTAAAATCACCGAGTAGACGCGGTGAGGGATGGCAACCACTGCTAAACCTTTTTCCAAAATTGCACCAGCTGAGTGAGAATAAAACATGATCTAAAGGAGAGTTAAGGAATAGCACATCCGGGGTGGGCTTCATGCCCCTCTAATTGATTCAATGTCGGCGTCCACCGTTTAAAAATCTGACATATCCATCCGCCTTGACACCGGCGTTGAATCAATGAGGGGGGCACAGGAGAGGCTCACGACAACCACCTCTCCTATATAAGCTATTAGTGCAAGGCTTGCTCTACATTGGAAATTAGTGAACACACCAAAATCTGCCTTAAAAATCTGAATCCTTTAAAATTCCTACCAAACAGCCATTCACGACCCAATTTTTTATGAGGTCGGCAGAGGAGCAAAAGATTGTCATCGGTTAGGAGATGTGAGTTCATGGAGCCCAGGGACTGAAATGGTCATTGAGCTCATCCGATCAACTGGATGAATTTCACCTTGAAGGGGCCCAATCCAAAAATTCCGGAGGCCATCTCCTGGAACTCTCGAGAACAAGGCCCATCTTACATGCAAACTCTGCTACTACGCAAACATAGGTTGCAATTAAAGAGAAATTGTGAGGCCGTCACAATGGCTTGAGGCCAATGGCTTCGACTAAGTCAATTTTCTCTTGCAATCACCATGCCGCCGTTCACAGAGAGATCTCCCCATTCACTTGTGACGCGACGCACAATCCAAGGTCTAGACACGAGCTCACCCTTGAAAGAAAGACCACTTTCCAAGACATCCCCCGATGACACATTGGAACGTCAATCGCTATCGAACCATTCCCAATGTTGTTCCGATCGAGTTGGCATAGAGGCGACCTTAGGGAGCTCCCACATAGCAATCGGGATGTGCTTTGGTGCCCATTTCTCACAAAAACCAATGTTAGCTGTGGAAAAATTTGGAATCCAAGGGCTCGCATCCATAGATATCGTCGGCACTGGGTCTATATATTCAAAGGCCACGGAGAGGTTCCGATAAGAGAAGCTCCCCTGCTCGCTCACACAAACATCCCAAATTCTAGACACAAGCTCTCGCCCTTAGTATTGCTCTCCAGATCACCGCAATGACACATTGGAATGACAACCGCTGTCGAACAACTCCTGAAATTGTGGCAATGGAGTGAGAAAGAAGAGCAACTTTGGGGATCCGCGCATAGCAAACAGGCTGTGCTACTGCTTCATTCCGCTCTTATATAGTTTTGAAATCGTTGATTTTGTTTGGAATCTGAGGCTGCATTCGTCCTTGCTCAAACAAGCAATGGCTCTTCTAATCGAATGGCCATGGGGAGCTTCCGGTAATAAAGGCTCCCTTGTCCCTTGTGATGCACAGGCCAACTGCTAGACAACAGGTCACCCTTCAGATCGCTGCCCAGGCAACCACCACAATGGCACCATTGGAATGACAACCGCTGCCGAACCATTCTGAAAATTTTGTGCCAAAGAAGTTGTTGCGTAGAGAACGACTCTGGGGAGAGAGCCCTCGCATAGAAAAATCGGGATGGCTTCACGGCCCTCCCAATAGAAATGATGTTGGTGCCAATATTCCAAAAATCTGAATAACGTGTCTTTTGCGAACACAAGCACTGATTTCTATTGGTCAGGGTCACCGAGAACTTTTGTTATCAAAGCTCCCATTGTAGCTGTGATAGGCACACAAAAAATTGCTAGAGCCCCAAGCACCCACCTCATGGATAGAGAAGGGCTCGCCATTAGTAGATCAACTTCAAAATCGCTGAACAGACGCGCTGTGGAATGGCAACCGCTGCCAAGCCTCTTCCATAATTGCGTCGGTCGAGTGATCAAAGAAGGTGATCTAAGAGAGAGTCCAAGGCTAGGGATTCATTGGGGGATTCGCGCCGATAGCAAAAAATTATGCAATACCCGAGCAACACCGGATAGAGGTGCTAGACAAGGGCTCCCATTTTAGATCGAGTTTTAAAATCACCAAGTAGACACGGTGAGGGCTGGCAACCACTGCCAAACCTTTTTCTGAAATTACGCCAGCTGAGTGACAAGAAAACATGATCTAAAGGAGAGTCCAGGAATAGCACCCTCGAGGGTGGGCTTCATGCCCCCTCTAATTGATTCAATGTCGCCATCCACCATTTCAAAATCTGACATATCCATCTGCCCTAACAGTGGCGTTGAATCAATGAGGGGGGCACGGGAGAGGCTCGCGGTAACCACCTCTCCCATTGTAGCCGCAATAGGCATGCAAAAAATTTTGCTAGAGCGCCAAGCACCCACCTCATGGCTAGAGACAAGGGCTTGCCATTAGATCAACTTTGAAATCCCTGAACAGACGCACTGTAGAATGGCAACCGCTGCCAAGTCTCTTCCGTAGTTGCGTCGGTCGAGTGATCGAAGAAGGTGATCTAAGAGAGGGTCCAAGCGTAGGCATTCATTGGGGGATTCATGCCGATGGCATAAATTTATGCAATACCCGAGCAACACTGGATGGAGGTGCTAGACGAGGGCTCCCGTTTTAGATCGAGTTTTAAAATCACCAAGTAGACGCGGTAAGGGCTGGCAACCACTGCCAAACCTTTTTCCGAAATTGCGGTAGCTGAGTGACAAGAAAACATGATCTAAAGGAGAGTCCAGGAATAGCACCCTCGAGGGTGGGCTTCATGCCCCTCTAATTGATTCAACGTCGGCATCCACCATTTCAAAATCTGACATATCCATCCACCCTGACAGCGGTGCTGAATCAATGAGGGGGGCACGGGAGAGGCTCGTGGAAACCACCTCTCCCCTTGTAGCCGCGATAGGCACGCAAAAAATTTTTGCTAGAGTGCCAAGCACCCACCTCAATAAGGGGGGCACGGGAGAGGCTCGCGGTAACCACCTCTCCCGTTGTAGCCACGATAGGCACGCAAAAATTTTTGCTAGAGCACCAAGCACCCACCTCATTCCTAGAGACAAGGGTTCGCCATTAGATCAACTTCGAAATCGCTGAACAGACGTGCTGTAGAATGGCAACCGCTGCCAAGTCTCTTCCGTAGTTGCGTCGGTCGAGTGATCGAAGAAGGTGATCTAAGAGAGGGTCCAAGCATAGGCATTCATTGGGGGATTTGCGCCGATGGCATAAATTTATGCAATACCCGAGCAACACCGGACGGAGGTGCTAGAGGTGGGCTCCCGTTTTAGATCGAGTTTTAAAATCACCAAGTAGATGCAGTGAGGGCTGGCAACCGCTGCCAAACCTTTTTTCAAAATTGTGCCAGCTGTGTGACAAGAAAACATGATCTAAAGGAGAGTCCAGGAATAGCACCCTCAAGGGTGGGCTTCATGCCCCTCTAATTGATTCAACGTCGGTGTCCATCGTTTCAAAATCTGACATATCCATCCGCCCTGATAGCGGCATTGAATCAATGAGGTGAGCATGGGAGAGGCTCGCGGCAACCACCTCTCCCATTTTAGCCGCGATAGGCACGCAAAAATTTTTGCTAGAGCACAAAGCACCCACCTCATGGCTAGAGACAAGGGCTCGCCATTAGATCAACTTCAAAATCGCTGAACAGACGCGTTGTAGAATGGCAACCACTGCCAAGTCTCTTCCGTAGTTGCATCGGTCGAGTGATTGAAGAAGGTGATCTAAGAGAGGGTCCAAGCATAGGCATTCATTGGGGGATTCGGGCCGATGGCATAAATTTATGCAATACTCGAGCAACACCGGACGGAGGTGCTAGACGAGGGCTCCCATTTTAGATCGAGTTTTAAAATCACCAAGTAGACGCGGTGAGGGCTAGCAACCGCTGCCAAACCTTTTTCCGAAATTGCGCTAGCTGAGTGACAAGAAAACATGATCTAAAGGAGAGTCTAGGAATAGCACCCTCGAGGGTGGGCTTCATGCCGCTCTAATTGATTCAATGTTGGTGTCCACCATTTCAAAATCTGACATATCCATCCGCCCTGACAGCGGTGTTGAATCAATGAGGGGGGCACGGGAGAGGCTCGCGGCAACCACCTCTCCCATTGTAGCCACGATAGGCATGCAAAATTTTTTTCTAGAGTGCCAAGCACCCACCTCATGGCTAGAGACAAGGGCTCGCCATTAGATCAACTTTGAAATCACTGAACAGACGCGCTGTAGAATGGCAACCACTGCCAAGTCTCTTCTGTAGTTGCGTCGGTCAAGTGATCGAAGAAGGTGATCTAAGAGAGGGTCCAAGCGTAGGCATTCATTGGGGGATTTGCGCCGTTGGCATAATTTTATGCAATACCCGAGCAACATCGGATAGAGGTGCTAGGCGAGGGCTCCCATTTTAGATCGAGTTTTAAAATCACCAAGTAGATGCGGTGAGGGATGACAACCGCTGCCAAACCTTTTTCCGAAATTGCGCCAGTTGAGTGAGAAGAAAACATGATCTAAAGGAGAGTCAAGGAATAGCACATCTAGGGTGGGCTTCATGCCCCTCTAATTGATTCAACGTCGGCGTCCACCATTTCAAAATCCAACATATCCATCCGCCTTGACACCGGCGTTGAATCAATGAGAGGGGCATGGGGGAGGCTCGCGGCAACCACCTCTCCTATATAAGCTATTAGTGCAAGGCTCGCTCTGCATTAGAAATTAGCAAACACACCGACATCTGCTTTAAAAATCCAAATCCTTTAAAATTCCTACCAAACAGCCATTCACGACCCAATTTTTTATGAGGTCGGCAAAGGAGCAAAAGATTGTCCTCGGTTAGGAGATGTGAGTTCATGGAGCCGAGGGACTGAAATGGTCATCGAGCTCATCCGATCAACTGGATGAATTTCACCTTGAAGGGGCCCAATCCAAAAGTTCTAGAGGTCATCTCCTGGAACTCTTGAGAACAAGGCCCATCTTACATGCAAACTCTGCTACTACGCAAACATAGGTTGCAATTAAAGAGAAATTGCGAGGCCGTCATAATGGCCCGAGGCCAATGGCTCTGACTAAGTCAATTTTCTCTTGCAATCACCATGCCGTCATTCACAGAGAGATCTCCCCATTCACTTGTGACCGGATGCACAATCCAAGTGCTAGATGCGAGGTCACCCTTGAAAGAAAGACCACTTTCCAAGACATCCCCCATTCACTTGTGATGCGACGCACAACCCAAGTGCTAGATGCGAGCTCGCCCTTCAAAGAAAGACCACTTTCCAAGACATCCCCTGATGACACATTGGAATGACAATCATTGTTGAACCATTCCCAATGTTGTGCCAATCGAGTTGGCACAGAGGTGACCTTAGGGAGCTCTCGCGTAGCAATCGGGATGTGCTTTCATACCCATCTCTCACAAAAACCAATCTTAGCTGTGAAAAAATAGATCCGATGTCGTTGATTTCGTTTGGAATCCAAGGCTGCATTCATCCTTGCTCACACAAGCAATGGCTCTTCTCATCGAATGGCCACAGGGAGCTTCCGATCACAAAGGCTCCCTTGTCACTCGTGATGAGCAGCCCAACTGCTTTCCAAAATTGTACCAACTGAGTGACAAGAAAACATGATCTAAAGGAGAGTCGAGGAATAGCACCTCGAGGGTGGGCTTGATGCCCCTCCAATTGATTCAACGTTGGCGTCCACCGTTTCAAAATCCGACATTTCCATCTGCCTTGACATCGCCGTTGAATCAATGAGAGGGGCACGGGAGAGGTCCGCGGCAACAACCTCTCCTATATAAGCTATTAGTGCGAGGCTCGCTCTGCATTAGAAATTAGCGAACACGCCGACATCCGCCATAAAAATCCAAATCATTGAAAATTTTGACCAAACAGCCATCCATGACCCAATTTATTATGAGGTCGTCTAAGGAGCAAAAGATTGTCATCGGTTAGGAGATGTGAATTCATGGAGCCAAGGGACTAAAATGGTCATCGAGCTCATCCGATCAACTGGATGAATTTCACCTTGAAGGGGCCCAATCCAAAAGTTCCAGAGGTCATCTCTTGGAACTCTCAAGAACAAGGACCATCTTACTTGCAAACTCTGCTACTGCACAAACATAGGTTGCAATTAAAGAGAAATTGCCAGGCCATCACAGTGGCCCGAGGCCAATGCTCCGACTAAGTCAATTTTCTCTTGCAATCACCATGCCGCCGTTCACAGAGAGATCTCCCCATTCACTTGCGACGAGACGCACAACCCAAGTGATAGACACGAGCTTGCCCTTGAAAGGCCAGGCCACTTTCCAAGACATCCCCCGATGACACATTGGCACAGAGGCGACCTTAGGGAGCTCCCGCATAGAAATCGGGATGTGCTTTCGTACCCATCTCTCACAAAAATCAATCTTAGCTATGAACAAATTTAGAATCCAAGGCTCGTATCCATCGATATCATCAGCACTGGGTCTATATATTCAAAGGCCACAGAGAGGTTCCGATAAGAGAAGCTCCCCTGCTCGCTCGCACAAACATCCCAAATGCTAGACACAAGCTCCCTCCCTTAGCATCGCTCTCCAGATCGCCGCAATGACACATTGGAATGAAAACCGCTGTCGAACAACTCCCGAATTTGTGCCGATGGAGTGAGAAAGATGAGCAACTTTGGGGAGCCGCGCATGGAAAATGGGCTCCTGCTTCATTCTGCTCTTATATATAGATCCGATGTCATTGATTTCATTTGGAATCTGAGGCTGCATTCATCCTTGCTCACACAAGCAATGGCTCTTCTCATCGAATGGTCACGGGGAGCTTCCGATTACAAAGGCTCCCTTGTCACCCGTGATGCGCAGCCCAACTGCTAGATGACAGCTCACCCTTCAGATCGCTGCCCAGGAAACCACCACAATGGCACCATTGGAATGACAACTACTGCCGAACCATTCCAAAAATTTTTTTCCAAAGAAGTTGTTGCAAAGAGAACAACTCTGGGGAGATAGCCCTCGCATAGAAAAATCGGGATGGCTTCACGGCAGCTGGATGGGATTTGAATTCATGGAGCCAAGGGAGTGAAATGGTCATCAAGCTCATTCGATCAATTTGATGAATTTCACCTTGAAGGGGCCCAATCCAAAATTTTTGGAGGTCATCTCCTGGAACTGTCAAGAACAAAGGCCAATCTTACATGCAAACTCTGCTACTGCGCAAACATAGGTTGCAATTATAGAGAAATTGCAAGGCCGTCACAATGGCCCGAGGCTAATGCTCTGACTACTAAGTCAATTTTCTCTTGCAATCACCATGCCACCGTTCACAGAGAGATCTCCCCATTCACTTGTGACGACGCACAATCCAAGTGCTAGAAGCGATCTCACCTTTGAAAGGCTGCGTTCCAAGACATCCTGATGACACATTGGAATGAAAACCGCTGTTAAACCATTCCCAATGTTGTGCCGATCGAGTTGGCATAGAGGCGATCTTAGGGAGCTCCCGTGAATCGATCGGGAAGTGCTTTCGTACCCATCTCTCACAAAAACCAATGTTAGCTGAACAATTTTAGAATCCAAGGCTCGTATCCATCGATATCGTCGGCACTAGGTCTATATTCAAAGGCCACAGAGAGGTTCCGATAAGAGAAGCTCCCCTGCTCTCTTGCACAAACATCCCCAAATGCTAGACGCAAGCTCCCGCCCTTAGTATCGCTCTCCAGATCACCGCAATGACACATTGGAATGAAAACCGCTGTCGAACATCTCCCGAATTTGTGCCGATGGAGTGAGAAAGAAGAGCCAGATCGGGTCGACGAAAATGGCTAAGCCAGATCGGGTCGGCCAGCATGGCTCGGCCACCATTTTTTGCCGAGAGCTTTTGATATTAAAGCTCCCATGTAGCAGCAATAAGTACACCATGACAAAATTGCTAGAGCGTCGAGCACCCATAGAAAATTGCCATTATACCAAGCAACGCCGGAGTGCTAGACAAGGGCTCACATTTAGATCAAGTTTTAAAATCACCAAAAAGACACGCCATGGATCGGCAACCGCTGCCTCACCTTTTCCAAAATTGAGTCATCGGAAAACATGATCTAAAGGAGAGCCAAGGAAAAGCACTGAGATTGCTTCATGCCCCTTTCATTCATTCAACATCAGCATACACCATTTGAAAACCCAACAATTCAATCCGCCTAGACACCAATGTTGAATCAATCAAAGGGGCATGGGAGAGGCTCGCGGCAACAACCTCTCCTATATAAGCTATTAGTGTGAGGCTCGCTCTGCATTAGAAATCTGCGATAGCGTGGACAAAAACCTTAAAAATCCAATTCAATGAAAAATGTGACCAAACAGCCATCCACGACACCGTTTTTGGAGCTCACCCATATCGGCTCGGCCAGAATGGCTCGGCCAGCATGGCTTGGCCAGATCGGCTTGGCCAGCATGGTGACTTGCTAACTTGGTGAGAGTACTTCGAACTGTCAAGAACAGAGGCCAATCTAACATGCAAACTCTGCTACTGTGCAAATATAGGTTGCAATTATAGAGAAATTGCAAGGTCGTCACAATGGCCCGAGGCCAATGCTCCGACTACTAAGTCAATTTTCTTTTGCAATCGCCATGCCGCCGTTCACAGAGAGATCTCCCCATTCACTTGTGATGACGCACAATCCAAGTGCTAGACACGAGCTTGCCCTTGAAAGGCCGCATTCCAAGACATCCCGATGACACATTGGAATGACAACCGCTGTCGAACCATTCCCAATGTTGTGCCGATCGAGTTGGCACAGAGGCGATCTTAGGGAACTCCCATGTATCGATCGGGAAGTGCTTTCATACCCATCTCTCACAAAAACCAATGTTAGCTAAACAATTTTGTAATCCAAGGCTCGTATCCATCGATATCGTCGGCACTGGGTCTATATTCAAAGGCCACGAAGAGGTTTCAATAAGAGAAGCTCCCCTGCTCGCTTGCACAAAAATCCACAAATGCTAGACGCAAGCTCCCACACTTAGCATCGCTCTCCAGATCACCGCAATGACACATTGGAATGACAACCGCTGTCAAACAACTCTCGAATTTGTGCCGATGGAGTGAGAAACGAGAGCTAGATCGGGTCGACGAAAATGGCTAAGCCAGATCGGGTCGGCCAGCATGGCTCGGCCACCATTTTTTGCCGAGAGCTTTCGATATTAAAGCTCCCATGTAGCCACGATAAGTACACCATGAAAAATTGCTAGAGCACCGAGCACCCATAGAAAATTGCCATTATACCAAGCAACGCCGGAGTGCTAGACAAGGGCTCACGTTTAGATCAAGTTTTAAAACCACCAAAAACACACGCCATGGATCGGCAACCGCTGCCTCACCTTCTCCAAAATTGAGTCATCGGAAAACATGATCTAAAGGAGAGCCGAGGAAAAGCACTGAGATCACTTCATGCCCCTTTCATTCATTCAACATCAGCATACACCGTTTGAAAACCCAACAATCCGATCTGCCTAGACACCAATGTTGAATCAATGAAAGGGGCATGGGAGAGGCTCGCGGCAACAACCTCTCCTATATAAGCTATTAGTGCAAGGCTCGCTCTGCATTAGAAATCTGTGATAGCGCAGACAACTCCCTTGAAAATCCAATTCAATGAAAAATGTGACCAAACAGCCATCCACGACACCGTTTTTGGAGCTCACCCAGTACTTCGAATTGTCAAGAACAAAGGCCAATCTAACGTGCAAACTCTGCTACTACGCAAACATAGGTTGCAATTATAGAGAAATTGCAAGGCCATCACAATGGCCCGAGGCCAATGCTCCGACTACTAAGTCAATTTTCTCTTGCAATCGCCATGCCGCCGTTCACAGAGAGATCTCCCCAATCACTTGTGACGACGCACAATGCAAGTGCTAGACGCGAGCTTGCCCTTGAAAAGCCGCGTTCCAAGACATCCCGATGACACATTGGAATGACAACCACTGTCGAACCATTCCCAATGTTGTGCTGATCGAGTTGGCACACAGGCGATCTTAGGGAACTCTCGCGAATCGATCGGGAAGTGCTTTCATAACCATCTCTCACAAAAACCGATGTTAGCTGAACAATTTTAGAATCCAAGGCTCGTATCCATCGATATCGTCAGCACTAGGTCTATATTCAAAGGCCACAGAGAGGTTCCGATAAGAGAAGCTCCCCTGCTCGCTTCCAAAAACATCCCCAAATGCTAGACGCAAGCTCCTGCCCTTAGCATCGCTCTCCAGATCACCGCAGTGACACATTGGAACGATAACCGCTGTCCAACAACTCCTGAATTTGTGCCGATGGAGTGAGAAAGAAGAGCCAGATCGGGTCGACAAAAATGGCTAAGCCAGATCGGGTTGGCTAGCATGGCTCGGCCACCATTTTTTGCCGAGAGCTTTCGATATTAAAGCTCCCATGTAGCCACGACAAGTACACCATGACAAATTTCTAGAGCGCCAAGCACCCATAGCAAATTGCCATTATACCAAGCAACGCCGGAGTGCTAGACAAGGGCTCACATTTAGATCAAGTTTTAAAATCACCAAAAATACACGCCATGGATCAGCAACCGCTGCCTCACCTTTTCCAAAATTGAGTCATCAGAAAACATGATCTAAAGGAGAGCTGAGGAATAGCACTGAGATCGCTTCATGCCCCTTTCATTGATTCAACATCAGCATACACCATTTGAAAACCCAACAATCCGATCCGCCTAGACACCAATATTGAATCAATGAAAGGGGCATGGGAGAGGCTCGCGGCAACAACCTCTCCTATATAAGCTATTAGTGTGAGGCTCGCTTTACATTAGAAATCTGCGATAGCATGAACAACTCCCTTAAAAATCCAATTCAATGAAAAATGTGACCAAACAGCCATCTACGACACTATTTTTGGAGCTCGACCAGATCGGGTCAGCCAGAATGGCTCGCCCAGATCGGGTCGGCCAGCATGGCTCACCTAGATCGGCTCGGCCAGCTTGGCTCGGCCAGCATGGCTCGCCCAGATAGGCTTGGCCAGATCGGGTCGGCCAGCATGGTGACTTGGTGACTCGGTGAGAGTACTTGGAACCGTCAAGAACAAAGGCCAATCTTACATGCAAACTCTGCTACTGCGCAAACATAGGTTGCAATTATAGAGAAATTGCAAGGTCGTCACAATGGCCCGAGGCCAATGCTCTGACTACTAAGTCAATTTTCTCTTGCAATCGCCATGCCATCGTTCACAAAGAGATCTCCCCATTCACTTGTGACGATGCACAATCCAAGTGCTAGACGCAAGCTCACCCTTGAAAGGCTGCGTTCCAAGACATCCCGATGACACATTGGAACAACAACTGCTGTCAAACCATTCCCAATGTTGTGTCGATCGATTTGGCACAGAGGTGACCAAATAGCCATCCACGACACCGTTTTTGGAGATCGGCCAGATCGGCTCGGCCATAACGGCTCGCCCAGATCGGCTTGGCCAGCATGGCTCGGCCAGAATGGCTCAGCCAAAATGGCTCGCCTAGATCGGCTCATCCAGCATGGTTCAGCCAGAATGGCTCGCCCAGATCGTCTTGGCCAGCATGGCCCGGCCAGAACGGCTCAGCAAAAATGGCTCGCCCAGATCGGCTCAGCCAGAATGGCTCGCCTAGATTGGCTCGGCCAGCATGGCTTGCCTTGAATGGCTCGGCCAGATCGGGTCAGCCAGAATGGCTCGCCCAGATCGGCGCAGCCAGCATGGCTCGGCCAGAATGGCTCGGCTAGATCGGGACGGTGACTTGATGAACGGACTTAGAGATTCGACTTGGTGGGCTGACCTGGCGGGGTGACTTGATGAATGCACTTGAAGGGTCGACTTGGTGGGGTGACTCTATGAACGGACCTAAAGAGTTGACTTGGTGAGAGTACTTGGTGAGGTGACTCGATGAAAGGACTTAAAGAGTCAACTTGGTGAATTACTTGGTGGGGTGACTTGAAGAATGCACTTGAAGAATCGACTTGGTTAGAGTACTTGGTGGGGCAACTTGATGAACGGATTCAAAGAGTTGACTTGGTGAGAGTACCTAGTGGCTCGACTTGATGAGCAGACTTAAAGAGTCGACTTGGTGAGAGTACTTGGCGGGGTGAACTGATGAACACACATAAAGAGTCAGCTTGGTGGGAGTACTTGGTGGGCCGACCTGGTGGGGTGACTTTATGGAAGGACTTAAAGAGTCGACTTGGTTAGATTACTTGTTCTGGTGACTTGATGAATGGACTTGAAGAGTCGACTTGGTGGGGTGACTTGATGAAAGGACTTAAAGGGTCAACTTGGTGAGAGTACTTAGCGGGGCAACTTGATGAACGAACTTAAAGGGTCGACTTGGCGGGGTGACTTGATGAACGGACCTAAAGAGTTGACTTGGTGAGAGTACTTGGTGGGGTGAACTGATGAACCGACTTAAAGAGTCAACTTGGTGGAAGTACTTGGTGGGCCAACTTGATGAACGAACTTATAGAGTTGACTTGGTGAGATTAGTTATTCTGGTGACTTGATGAACAGACTTAAAGAGTTAGCTTGGCGGGGTGACTTGATGAAAGGACTTAAAGAGTCGACTTGGTCGGGTGACTCGATGAATGACCTTAGAGGGTCGACTTTGTAGGATGACTTGATGAACAGACCTAAAGAGTTGACTTGGTGAGAGTACTCGGTGGGGTGACCTGATGAACAAACTTAGAGAGTCAACTTGGTGAGAGTCCTTGGTGGGCCGACCTGGTTGGGTGACTTCGTGAACTGACTTAAAGAGTCGACTTGGTGGGAGTACTTGGTGGGGTGACTTGATGAAAGGACTTAAAGAGTTGACTTGGTGAGAGTACTTGGTCACTTGACTTTATGAGCAGACTTAAAGAGTCCACTTAGTGAGAGTGGGCCTAACGGGGCGATGTGGTGAGTGGGCCTAACGGGGCGAGTTGGTGGGGCGACTTGGCAAGTTGTATTAGAGACCTGATGTGGTGAGGTGACTCGGCGAGTTGGTTCATTGAGATGACATGGTGAGCTGACTTGGCGAGTTGACCTGGCGAGCAAACTTAAAGAGTCGACTTGGCAACGTACTCAAGTCGACTTTGTGAGGCGACCTGGCGAGCAGGCTCAAAGAGTCAACATGGTGAGGCGACTCATTGAGTCAACATGGTGAGGTGACTCATGGTGAGGAGCTATCCTTGAGGTGACTTGGTGGGCCTACTTGATTAGTCGACTTGGTGAGCCGACCTGGTGAGCTGACACGGTGAGCGGGCTTAAAGAGGTGACGACTTGGTGGGGTAACTCGACGTACTTGAACAACTGACTTGGTAAGCTGACATGGTGAGTGGGCTTAGAGAAGCAACTCGGCGGGGTGACTTGATGAACGGACTTAAAGGGTCGACTTGGCGAGGTGACTTAATGAAAGGACCTAAAGAGTTGACTTGGTGAGAGTACTTGGTGGGGTGAACTGATGAACAGACTTAAAGATTCGACTTGGTGGGAGTACTTGGTGGGCTGACTTGATGAACGGACTTATAGAGTCAACTTGGTGAGAGTAGTTGTTCTGGTAACTTGATGAATGGACTTAAAGAGTCGGCTTGGCAGGGTGACTTGATGAAAGGACTTAAACAGTCAACTTGGTCAGGTGACTCGATGAACAAACTTAGGGGGTCGACTTTGAGGGGTGACTTGATGAACGGACCTAAAGAGTTGACTTGGTGAGAGTACTAGGTGGGGTGACCTGATAAACAGACTTAGAGAGTCGACTTGGTGAGAGTCCTTGGTGGGCCGACCTGGTTGGGTGACTTCGTGAACTGACTTAAAGAGTCAACTTGGTGGGAGTACTTGGTGGGGTGACTTGATGAACGGACTTCAAGGGTCGACTTGGCGAGGTGACTTTATGAACGGTCCTAAAGAGTTGACTTGGTGAGAGTACTTGGTGTGGTGACTTGATGAAAAGACTTAAAGAGTCAAATTGGTGAGAGTACTTGGTGGGGTGACTTGATGAACGCACTTGAAGGGTCGACTTGGTGGGGTGACTTTATGAACGGACCTAAAGAGTTGACATGGTGAGAGTGCTTGGTGGGGTGACTTGATGAACATAGTTAAAGAGTCGACTTGGTGAGAGTAGTTGGTCGGGTAACTTGATGAATGCACTTGAAGAATCGACTTGGTTAGAGTACTTGGTGGGGTGACTTGATGAACGAACTTAAAGATTCGACTTGGTGGGCCGACCTAGCGGGGTGACTTGATGAACAGACTTAGAGAGTTGACTTGGTGAGAGTACTTGGTGACTTGGTGGGCCGACCTGGCCGGGTGACTTGATGAACAAACTTAAAGAGTTGACTTGGTGAGAGTACTCGGTGGGCTGACCTGGTCACGCGACTTGATGAACGGACTTAAAGAGTCGACTTGGTGGGCCGACTTGGCTGGGTGACTTGATGAATGAACTTAAAGAGTCGACTTGGTGGGTTGAACTAGCGGGGTGACTTGGTGAGAGTACTTGGTGGGCTAACCTGGCAGGGTGACTTGATGAACAAACTTAGAGAGTCAACTTTGTGAGAGTACTTGGTGGGTCGAACTGGCGGGGTGACTTGATGAACGAACTTAAAGAGTTGACCTGGTGAGAGAACTTGGTGGGCTGAGCTGGCGGGGTGAATTGATGAATGAACCTAAAGAGTCAACTTTGTGAGAGTACTTGGTGGGCTGACCTGGCAAGGTGAGTTGATGACCGAACTTAAAGGGTCAACATGGTGAGAGTACTTGGTGGGCCGACCTGGCGGGGCGACTTGATGAACGAACTTAAAGAGTCAACTTGGTGAGAGTACTCAGTGGGGTGCCCTGATGAACAAACCTAAAGATTCGACCTGGTGAGAGTACTTGGTGGGCCGACCTGGCGGGGTGACTTGGTGAGAAAACTTAAAGAGTCGACTTGGTGAGAGTAGTTGGTGGGCTGACCTGGCGGGGTGACTTGATGAATGAACTTAAAGATTCGACCTGGTGGGTCGACTTGGAAGAGTGACTTCATAAACAAACTTAAAGAGTCAACTTGGTGGGTTGACCTGGCGGGGTGACTTGATGAACGAACTTAAAGAGTTGACTTGGTGAGAGTAATTTGTGGGCTGACCTGGTGGGGTGACTTGATGAATGAACTTAAAGAGTCGACTTGGTGGGGTGACTTGATGAACGCACTTGAAGGGTCGAGTTGGTGGGGTGACTCTATGAACGGACGTAAAGAGTTGACTTGGTGAGAGTACTTGGTGGGATGACTCAATGAAAGGACTTAAAGAGTCGACTTGGTGAGAGTACTTGGTAGCTCGACTTTATGAGCAGACTTAAAGAGTCCACTTGGTGAGAGTGGGCCTAATGAGGTGATGTGGTGAGTGGGCCTAATGGGGTGAGTTGGTGGGGTGACTTGGCGAGTGGTATTAGAGAGCCGACGTGGTGAGGCGACTCGGCGAGTTGGTTCATTGAGATGACATGGTGAGCTGACTTGGTGAGTCGACCTGGCGAGCGAACTTAAAGAGTCGACTTGGCAACGTACTCAAGTCGACTTGGTGAGGCGACTTGGCGAGCAGGCTCAAAGATTCAACATGGTAAGGCAACTCATTGAGTCAACATGGTGAGGCGACTCATGGTGAGGAGCTATCCTTGAGGCAACTTGGTGGGCCTACTTGATTAGTCGACTTGGTGAGCTGACCTGACGAGCTGACATGGTGAGCGGGCTTAAAGAGGCGACGACTTGGTGGGGTAACTCGGCAAGCCAACTTATCGAGGTGAGATGGTGAGTCGACTTGGTGAGCTGACTTGGTGAGCGCACTTAAAGAGTCAACTTCGTGAGGTGACTCGGCGAGTTAGCCCGCTGATGCGACTTGGACGGGCTGACCTGGCAAACGAACTTAAAGAGGCGACTTGGGCGGGCTGACCTGGTGAGCGAACTTAAAGAGTTTACTTGGCAATGTACTTGAACAACCGACTTGGTGAGCTGACATGGTGAGTTGGCTTAGAGAAGCAACTCGGTAGGGCAACTTGATGAACGGACTTACAGGGTCGACTTGGCGGGGTGACTTGATGAATGAACCTAAAGAGTTGACTTGGTGAGAGTACTTGGCAGGGTGAACTGATGAACAGAATTAAAGAGTCAACTTGGTGGGAGTACTTGGTGGGCCGACTTGATGAACGGACTTATAGAGTCGACTTGGTGAGAGTACTTGTTCTGGTGACTTGATGAACGGACTTAAAGAGTCGGCTTGGCATGGTGACTTGATGAAAGGACTTAAAGAGTCGACTTGGTCGGGTGACTCGATGAACGAACTTAGAGGGTCAACTTTGCGGGGTGACTTGATGAACGAACCTAAAGAGTTGACTTGGTGAGAATACTCGGTGGGGTGACCTGATGAACCGACTTAGAGAGTCAACTTGGTGAGAGTCCTTGGTGGGCCGACCTGGTTGGGTGACTTCGTGAACTGACTTAAAGAGTCGACTTGGTGGGAGTACTTGGTGGGGTGACTTGATGAACAGACTTCAAGGGTCGACTTGGCGAGGTGCCTTGATGAACGGTCCTAAAGAGTTGACTTGGTGAGAGTACTTGGTGTGATGACTTGATGAAAAGACTTAAAGAGTCAAATTGGTGAGAGTACTTGGTGGGGTGACTTGATGAATGCACTTGAAGGATCGACTTGGTGGGGTGACTTTATGAATGGACCTAAAGAGTTGACGTGGTGAGAGTGCTTGGTGGGGTGACTTGATGAACATAGTTAAAGAGTCAACTTGGTGAGAGTAGTTGGTCGGGTGACTTGATGAACGCACTTGAAGAATCAACTTGGTTAGAGTACTTGGTGGGGTTAACTTGATGAACGGACTTAAAGATTCAACTTGGTGGGCTGACCTGGTAGGGTGAATTGATGAACGAACTTAGAGAGTCGACTTGGTGAGAGTACTTGGTGACTTGGTGGGCCGACCTGGCCAGGTGACTTGATGAACAAACTTAAAGAGTCGACTTGGTGAGAGTACTCGGTGGGCTGACCTGGTCACGTGACTTGATGAACGGACTTAAAGAGTCGACTTGGTGGGCTGACTTGGTCGGGTGACTTGATGAACGAACTTAAAGAGTTGACTTGGTGGGTCAAACTAGCTGGGTGACTTGGTGAGAGTACTTGGTGGCTCGACTTTATGAGCAGACTTAAAGAGTCCACTTGGTGAGAGTGGGCCTAACGGGGTGATGTGGTGAGTGGGCCTAACGGGGCGAGTTGGTGGGGTGACTTGGCGAGTGGTATTAGAGAGCTGACGTGGTGAGGCGACTCGGCGAGTTGGTTTGTTGAGATGACATGCTGAGCTGACTTGGCGAGTCGACCTGGCGAGCGAACTTAAAGAGTCAACTTGGCAACGTACTCGAGTCGACTTGGTGAGGCGACCTGGCGAGCGGGCTCAAAGAGTCAACATGGTGAGGTGACTCATTGAGTCAACATGGTGAGGCGACTCATGGTGAGGAGCTATCCTTGAGGCAACTTTGTGGGCCTACTTGATTAGTCGACTTGGTGAGCCGACCTAACGAGCTGACACGGTGAGCGGGCTTAAAGAGGCGATGACTTGGTGGGGTAACTCGGCAAGCCAACTTATCGAGGTGAGATGGTGAGTCGACTTGGTGAGCTGACTTGGTGAGCACACTTAAAGAGTCAACTTCGTGAGGTGACTCGGTGAGTTAGCCCGCTGATGCGACTTGGGCGGGCCGACCTGGCGAACGAACTTAAAGAGGCGACTTGGGCGGGCTGACCTAGTGAGCAAACTTAAAGAGTTGACTTGGCAACGTACTTGAACAACCGACTTGGTGAGCTGACATGGTGAGTGGGCTTAGAGAAGCAAATCAGCGGGGCGACTTGATGAACGGACTTAAAGGGTCGACTTGGCGGGGTGATTTGATAAACGGACCTAAAGAGTTGACTTGGTCAGAGTACTTGGTGGGGTGAACTGATGAACGAACTTAAAGAGTCGACTTGGTGGGAGTACTTGGTGGGCCGACTTGATGAATGGACTTATAGAGTCGACTTGGTGAGAGTAGTTATTTTGGTGACTTGATGAACGGACTTAAAGAGTCAGCTTAGCGGGGTGACTTGATGAAAGGACATAAACAGTCGACTTGGTCGGGTGACTCGATGAACGAACTTAGAGGGTCGACTTTGCGGGGTGACTTGATGAACGGACCTAAAGAGTTGACTTGGTGAGAGTACTCGGTGGGGTGACCTGATGAACAGACTTAGAGAGTCGACTTGGTGAGAGTCCTTGGTGGGCCGACCTCGTTGGGTGACTTCGTGAACTGACTTAAAGAGTCGACTTGGTGGGAGTACTTGGTGGGGTGACTTGATGAATGGACTTCAAGGGTCGACTTGGCGAGGTGACTTGATGAACGGTCCTAAAGAGTTGACTTGCTGAGAGTACTTGGTGTGGTGACTTGATGAAAAGAATTAAAGAGTCGAATTGGTGAGAGTACTTGGTGGGGTGACTTGATGAACGCACTTGAAGGGTCGACTTGGTGGGGTGACTTTATGAACGGACCTAAAGAGTTGACGTGGTGAGAGTGCTTGGTGGGGTGACTTGATGAAAATAGTTAAAGAGTCGACTTGGTGAGAGTAGTTGGTTGGGTGACTTGATGAACGCACTTGAAGAATCGACTTGGTTAGAGTACTTGGTGGGGTGACTTGATGAACGGACTTAAAGATTCGACTTGGTGGGCTGACCTGGCGGGGTGACTTGATGAATGGACTTAGAGAGTTGACTTGGTGAGAGTACTTGGTGACTTGGTGGGCTGACCTGGCCGGGTGACTTGATGAACAAACTTAAAGAGTTGACTTGGTGAGAGTACTCGGTGGGCTGACCTGGTCACATGACTTGATGAACGGACTTAAAGAGTCGACTTGGTGGGCCGACTTGGCCAGGTGACTTGATGAACGAACTTAAAGAGTCAACTTGGTGGGTCAAACTAGCGGGGTGACTTGGTGAGAGTACTTGGCGGGCTGACTTGGCAGGGTGACTTGATGAACGAACTTAGAGAGTCGACTTTGTGAGAGTACTTGGTGGGTCGAACTGGCGGGGTAACTTGATGAATGAACTTAAAGAGTCGACCTGGTGAGAGAACTTGGTGGGCCGAGCTGGCGGGGTGAATTGATGAACGAACCTAAAGAGTTGACTTTGTGAGAGTACTTGGTGGGCCGACCTGGCAGGGTGAGTTGATGACCAAACTTAAATGGTCGACTTGGTGAGAGTACTTGGTGGGCCGACCTGGCAGGGCGACTTGATTAACGAACTTAAAGAGTCAACTTGGTGAGAGTACTCAGTGGGGTGCCCTGATGAACAAACCTAAAGAGTCGACCTGGTGAGAGTACTTGGTGGGCTGTCCATGCGGGGTGACTTGGTGAGGAAACTTAAAGAGTCGACTTGGTGAGAGTAGTTGGTGGGCTGACCTAGCAGGGTGACTTGATGAACGAACTTAAAGATTCGACCTGGTGGGCCGACTTGGCAGAGTGACTTCATGAACGAACTTAAAGAGTCCACTTGGTGGGCCGACCTGGAGGGGTGACTTGATGAACAAACTTAAAGAGTCGACTTGGTTAGAGTAATTTATGGGCTAACCTGGCAGGGTGACTTGATGAATGAACTTAAAGAGTCGACTTGGTGGGGTGACTTGATGAATGCACTTGAAGGGTCAACTTGGTGGGGTGACTCTATGAACGGACCTAAAGAGTTGACTTGGTGAGAGTACTTGGTGGGGTGACTCGATGAAAGGACTTAAAGAGTCGACTTGGTGAGAGTACTTGGTGGCTCAACTTTATGAGCAGAATTAAAGAGTCCATTTGGTGAGAGTGGGCCTAACGGGGCGATGTGGTGAGTGGGCCTAATGGGGTGAGTTGGTGGGGCGACTTGGCGAGTGGTATTAGAGAGCCAACGTGGTGAGGCGACTCGGCGAGTTGGTTCGTTGAGATGACATGGTGAGCTGACTTGGCGAGTCGACATGGCGAGCGAACTTAAAGAGTCGACTTGGCAACGTACTCGAGTCGACTTAGTGAGGCGACCTGGCGAGCGGCCTCAAAGAGTCAACATGGTGAGGTGACTCATTGAGTCAACATGGTGAGGTGACTCATGGTGAGGAGCTATCCTTGAGGCGACTTGGTAGGCCTACTTGATTAGTCAACTTGGTGAGCTGACCTGACGAGCTAACACGGTGAGCGAGCTTAAAGAGGCGACGACTTGGTGGGGTAACTCGGCAAGCCAACTTATCAAGGCGAGATGGTGAGTCGACTTGGTGAGCTAACTTGGTGAGCGCACTTAAAGAGTCAACTTCATGAGGTGACTCAGCGAGTTAGGCCGCTAATGCGACTTGGGCGGGCCGACCTGGCGAACGAACTTAAAGAGGCGACTTGGGTGGGCTGACCTGGTGAGTGAACTTAAAGAGTTGACTTGGCAATGTACTTGAACAACCGACTTGGTGAGCTGACATGGTGAGTGGGCTTAGAGAAGCAACTCGGTGGGGCAACTTGGTGAGCACACCTACTGGGGCAAGGTGGTAAAAAGACTAGGTGATTCAACTTGGTGAGCTGACTTAGGGAGCTAACTTGGTGAGCAAACTTAAGGGGTCGACTTGGTGAGGCAACCTGAATAGTTGACTCGGTGAGGTGACTTGGGGAGCCAACATGGTGAGCGGTCTTAAAGAAGAGGCGACCTATTGGGGCAACCTGGTGAGGCGAGACGGTAAGTCATCTTGGTGAGCCAGCTTGACGAGCTGTGAGTGGACTTAAAGAGTCAATTCTTGATTTGGCAAAGACCACATGGTTAGATGACTTGGTGAACCGACCTAGCTAGCAAAATTGGCAAGCAAACTTATAGAATCAACTTGCTATCCCCAGCCAGGATCGTACGCCTGGGTCGACCCAACTTGGGTCACCCAACTAGGTCAACCCATCTCCGTCGCCCCAGCCTCGGGCGACCTGACTGGGTCGCCAGAGTGGGTCGACGAGGGGAAAAAAAAAAAAACAAAAAAAATCATGGGAGGCCCTGTATAGCGAAAAGCGCTAAATTTTGGGCATTACAAAAAAAAAAAAAAACAAGTTACCCGCTTTTGGATCACGCACAAGTTTCAGTTCATGTATTGTCGAGCTGACTCGAGGCGTTACGCCTAGCTAGCCAGATTCGAGGTAGGGTAGCCGAAACGATCCGATTTGAGAATTTTCTTTATAAAAAGAGATCATGATAGGCCTCGTAAGGCAAAAAAGAATGAAATTTTGGGAGTTCAAAAAAAAATGTTACCCAGTTTTGGATTGCGCACAGGGCTCGGGTCACGTAGCATCGAGGTGCCCTAGGTGACATGATTCGAGCAAAAAGTCGACGGTGGCATGAGTCGTGCAAAAACATTGGAGGCCATTAAGGCTCGAGGCACTTCGAGTCGAGGTTGCCGAGGTGGGTCAGGTTGAAAAATTTGGGCGTTAACCAAAAAGAAAAAGTTAACCGCTTTTGGATCATGTACACGGCTCGGGGCACTTAGAATCAAGTCGAGCACGATGACATGAGTCATGCAAAAAATTTGGAGACGACTCAAGTCAGGGCATCTGACTCTATTCGAGTTCAAAACTTTGGGACTTGACAAAAAAAAGAAAAAAGAAAAAGTTACCCGGTTTTGGATCACGTAAGTGCCTCAGGCCACTCAGAATCAAGGTGAGTGCGATTACATGAGTCGAGCGAAAAAAAAATGGAGGCAGTTAAGGCTCGAGGCAATTCGAGTCAGGGTAGCTGAGTCGATTCAAAAACTTTGGCCATTAGCTAGAAAAAGAGTTAATCGCTTTTGGATCACGTACATGACTTGGGGCGCATAGAATCAAGTCAAGTACGATGACATGAGTGGTTCGAAAAAATTGCAGGCGACTAAGGC
>CM053784.1:553869911-553887411 GCA_028749045.1 Cupressus sempervirens
GAATAACACCCTCGAAGGTGGGCTTCATGCCCTTCTAATTGATTCAACGTCAGCGTCCACCGTTTCAAAATCTGACATATCCATCCACCCTGACAGCGGTGTTGAATCAATGAGCTGGGCACAGGAGAGGGTCGCGGCAACCACCTCTCCCATTGTAGCCATGATAGGCTCACAAAAATTTTTGCTAGAGTGCCAAGTACCCACCTCATGGCTATAGAAAAGGGCTCGCCATTAGATCAACTTTGAAATCGCAGATCAAATGCGGTATACAATGGCAACTGCTGCCAAGTCTCTTCTGTAATTGCGTCGGTCAAGTGATCGAAGAATGTGATCTAAGAGAGGGTCCAAGCATGTAGGCATTCGTTGGGGGATTCGCACCGATGGAAAAAATTTGTGCAATACCCGAGCAACACCGGACGGAGGTGCAAGATGAGGGCTCGTGTTTTAGATCAAGTTTTAAAATCAACAAGTAGACGCGGTGAGGGGCTGGCAACTGCTGCCGAACCTTTTTCTGAAATTTTGCCAGCTGAGTGACAAGAATACATGATCTAAAGGAGAGTCCAGGAATAGCACCCTCAAGGGTGGGCTTCATGCCCCTCAAATTGATTCAATGTCGGTGTCCACCATTTCAAAATTTGACATTTCCATCCGCCCTAACAGCGGCGTTGAATCAATGAGGGGGGCATGGGAGAGGCTCGCGGCAACCACCTCTCCCATTGTAGCCACGATAGGCATGCAAAAAATTTTGCTAGAGCACCAAGCACCCACCTCATGGCTAGAGACAAGGGCTCGCCATTAGATCAACTTCGAAATCACTGAACAGATGTGCTGTAGAATGGAAACCGCTGCCAAGTCTCTTTCGTAGTTGCGTCAATCGAGTGATCGAAGAAGGTGATCTAAGAGAGGGTCACAGTGTAGGCATTCGTTGGGGGATTCATGCCGATGGCATAAATTTATGCAATACCCGAGCAACACCGGATGGAGGTGCTAGACGAGGGCTCCCATTTTAGATCGAGTTTTAAAATCACCAAGTAGACGCGGTGAGGGCTCGCAACCGCTGCCAAACCTTTTTCCAAAATTGCGCCAGCTGAGTGAAAAGAAAACATGATCTAAAGGAGAGTCAAGAAATAGCACCCTCGAGGGTGGGCTTCATGCCCCTCTAATTGATTCAATGTCGGTGTCCACCGTTTCAAAATCTGACATATCCATCCGCCATGACAGCGGCGTTGAATCAATGAGGGGGGCATGGGAGAGGCTCACAGTAACCACCTCTCCCATTGTAGCCACGATAGGCACGCAAAAAATTTTGCTAGAGCACCAAGCACCCACCTCATGGCTAGAGACAAGAGCTTGCCATTAGATCAACTTCAAAATCACTGAACAGACGCGCTGTAGAATGGCAACCGCTGCCAAGTCTCTTCCGTAGTTGTGTCGGTCGAGTGATCGAAGAAGGTGATCTAAGAGAGGGTCCAAGTGTAGGCATTCATTGGGGGATTCGTGCCGATGGCATAAATTTATGCAATACCTGAGCAACACCAGACGGAGGTGCTAGATGAGGGATCCTATTTTAGATCAAGTTTTAAAATCACCGAGTAGACGCAGTGAGGGCTAGCAACCACTGCCAAACCTTTTTCCAAAATTGCGCCAGCTGAGTGACAAGAAAAAATGATCTAAAGGAGAGTCCAGGAATAGCACCCTCGAGGGTGGGCTTCACGCCCCTCTAATTGATTCAACGTCGGCGTCCACCTTTTCAAAATCCAACATATCCATCCGCCCTGACAGCGGTGTTGAATCAATGAGGGGGGCATGGGAGAGGCTGGCGGAAACCACCTCTCCCACTAAAGCCGCGATAGGCACGCAAAAAATTTTGCTAGAGCGCCAAGCACCCACCTCATGGGTACAGACAAGGGCTCGCCATTAGATCAACTTTGAAATTGCTGAACAGACGCGCTGTAGAATGGCAACCGCTGCCAAGTCTCTTCCGTAGTTGCGTCGGTCGAGTGATCAAAGAAGGTGATCTAAGAGAGGGTCCAAGTGTAGGCATTCGTTGGGGGATTCGCGCCGATGGCATAATTTTATGCAATACCCAAGCAACACCGAACGAAGGTGCTAGACGAGGGCTCCCATTTTAGATCGAGTTTTAAAATCACCGAGTAGACGCGGTGAGGGATGGTAACCGCTGCCAAACCTTTTTCCGAAATTGCGCCAGCTGAGTGAGAAGAAAACATGATCTAAAGGAGAGTCGAGGAATAGCACATCCAGGGTGGGCTTCATGCCCCTCTAATTGATTCAACGTCGACATCCACCATTTCAAAATCCGACATATCCATCCGCCTTGACACCGACGTTGAATCAATGATGGGGGCACGGGAGAGGCTCGCGACAACCACCTCTCCTATATAAGCTATTAGTGCAAGGCTCGCTCTGCATTAGAAATTAGCGAACACACCGACATCCGCCTTAAAAATCCAAATCCTTTAAAATTCCTACCAAATAGCCATTTACGACCCAATTTTTTATGAGGTTGGCAGAGGAGCAAAAGATTGTCATTGGTTAGGAGATGTGAGTTCATGGAGGTCATCTCCTGGAACTCATCTCCTGGCCCAATCCAAAAGTTCCGGAGGTCATCTCCTGGAACTCTCGAGAATAAGGCCCATCTTACATGCAAACTCTGCTACTGCGCAAACATAGGTTGCAATTAAAGAGAAATTGCGAGGCCGTCACAATGGCTCGAGGCCAATGGCTCTGACTAAGTCAATTTTCTCTTACAATCACCATGCCGCCATTCACAGAGAGATCTCCCCATTCACTTGTGACACGATGCACAATCCAAGGTCTAGACGCGAGCTCGCCCTTGAAAGAAAGACCACTTTCCAAGACATCCCCCGATGACATATTGGAACGTCAACCGCTGTCGAACCATTCCCAATGTTGTGCCGATCGAGTTGGCATAGAGGTGACCTTAGGGAGCTCCCGCGTAGCAATCGGGATGTGCTTTCATGCCCATCTCTCACAAAAACCAATGTTAGCTGTGGACAAATTTGGAATCCAAGGGCTCGCATCCATCGATATCGTCGGCACTGGGTCTATATATTCAAAGGCCATGGAGAGGTTCCGATAAGAGAAGCTCCCCTGCTCGCTCGCACAAACATCCCAAATTCTAGACACAAGCTTCTGCCCTTAGCATCGCTCTCCAGATCACCGCAATGACACATTGGAATGACAATTGCTATCGAACAACTCCCAAAATTTTGGCAATGGAGTGAGAAAGAAGAGCAAATTTGGGGAGCCGCACATAGCAAACAGGCTGTGCTGCTGCTTCATTCTGCTCTTATATAGATCTTAAATCGATGATTTTGTTTGGAATCTGAGGCTACATTCGTCCTTGCTCAAACAAGCAATGGCTCTTCTAATCGAATGGCCACGGGGAGCTTTCGGTAACAAAGGCTCCCTTGTCACTCATGATGCGCATAGCACATGGGCTGTGCTGCTTCATTTCGCTCTTATATACAGATCCGATGTCATTGATTTTGTTTGGAATCTGAGGCTGCATTCATCCTTGCTCACACAAGCAATGGCTCTTCTCATCGAATGGCCACGGGGAGCTTCCGATTACAAAGGCTCCCTTGTCATTCGTGATGCGCAGCCCAACTGCTAGACAACGGCTCGCCCTTCAGATCGCTGCCCAGGCAACCACCACAACGGCACCATTGGGAATGACAACCACTGCTGAACCATTCTGAAAATTTTGTGCCAAAGAAGTTGTTGCGAACAGAACCACTCTGGGGAGAGAGCACTCGCATAGCAAAATCGGGATGGGTTCACGGCCCTTCCAATAGAAACAATGCTGGTGCCAATATTCCAAATCCGAATAATGTGTCTTTCTCGAACACCAGCACTGATTCTATTGGGGAGGGTCGCTGAGAGCTTTTGTTATCAAAGCCTCCCATTGTAGCCGTGATAGGCATGCAAAAAATATTTTCTAGAGCGCCAAGCACCCCACCTCATGGCTAGAGACAAGGGCTCGCCATTAAGATCAACTTCGAAATCACAGAATAGATGCGCTATAGAATGGAAAATGCTGCCAAGTCTCTTCCGTAATTGCATTGGTTGAGTGATCAAAGAAGGTGATCTAAGAGAGGGTCCAAGCATAGGCATTCATTGGGGGATTCGCGCTGACACCCGAGCAACACCGGACGGAGGTGCTAGACGAGGGCTCCCGTTTTAGATCAAGTTTTAAAATCACCAAGTAGACGCGGTGAGGGCTGGCAACCGCTGCCAAACCTTTTTCAAAAATTATGCCAGCTGAGTGACAAGAAAACATGATCTAAAGGAGAGTTGAGGAATAGCACCTCAAGGGTGGGCTTCATGCCCCTCCAATTGATTCAACGTCGGCATCCACCATTTCAAAATCGAACATTTCCATCTGCCTTGACACCGGCATTGAATCAATGAGAGGGGCATGGGAGAGGCTTGTGGCAACAACCTCTCCTATATAAGCTTTTAGTGTGAGGCTCGCTCTGCATTAGAAATTAGCGAACACACCGACATCTGCCTTAATAATCCAAATCGTTGAAAATTCTGACCAAACAGCCATCCACGACCCAATTTTTTATGAGGTCATCTAAGGAGCAAAAGATTTTCATCAGTTAGGAGATGTGAATTCATGGAGCTAACGGACTGAAATGGTCATCGAGCTCATCCGATCAATTGGATGAATTTCACCTTGAAGGGGCCCAATCCAAAAGTTTCGGAGGTCATCTCCTGGAACTCTCAAGAACAAGGCCCATCTTACTTGCAAACTCTACTACTGCACAAACATAGGTTGCAATTAAAGAGAAATTGCAAGGCCATCATAGTGGCCTGAGGCGAATGCTCTGACTAAGTCAATTTTCTCTTGCAATCACCATGCCGCTATTCAGAGAGAGATCTCCCCATTCACTTGTGACGCGACACACAATCCAAGTGCTAAACGCGAGCTCACCCTTGAAAGGCCACTTTCCAAGACATCCCCTGATGACACATTGGAATGACAACCGCTGTCAAACCATTTCCAATGTTGTGCTGATCAAGTTGGCATAGAGGCAACCTGAGGGAGCTCCCGCGTAGCAATCGGGATCTGCTTTCGTACCCATCTCTCACAAAAACCAATATGTTTGCTGTGAACAAATTTATAATCCAAGGCTCGTATCCATCGATATCGTCGGCACTAGGTCTATATATTCAAAGGCCAGGGAGAGGTTCTGATAAGAGAAGCTCCCTTTCTCGCTCGCACAAACATCCCAAATGCTAGACACAAGCTCCCACCCTTAGCATCACTCTCCAGATCGCCGCAATGACACATTGGAATGACAACCACCTCTCCCCTTGTAGCCGCGATAGGCACGCAAAAATTTTTTGCTAGAGCGCCAAACACCCACCTCATGCCTAGAGACAAGGGCTTGCCATTAGATCAACTTTGAAATCGCTGAACAGACGCGCTGTAGAATGGCAACCGCTGCCAAGTCTCTTCTGTAGTTGCGTCGATCGAGTGATCGAAGAAGGTGATCTAAGAGAGGGTCCAAGAGAGGATCCATCGATATCGTCGGCACAATCCAAGTGCTAGACGCGAGCTCGCCCTTGAAAGAAAGAGCACTTTCCAAGACATCCCCCATTCACTTGTGACGCGACACACAACCCAAGTGCTAGACGCGAGCTCGCCCTTGAAAGAAAGACCACTTTCCAAGACATCCCTCGATGACACATTGGAATGACAACTACTATCAAACCATTCCCAATGTTGTGCTGATCGAGTTGGCACAGAGGCATCCTTAGGGAGCTCTTGCGTAGCAATCAGGATGTGCTTTCATAACCATCTCTCACAAAAACCAATCTTAGCTGTGAAAAAATTTAGAATCCAAGGCTCGTATCCATCGATATCGTCGGCACTGGGTCTATATATTCAAAGGCCATGGAGAGGTTCCGATAAGAGAAGCTCCCCTGCTCGCTTGCGCTAGACATAAGCTCCCGCCCTTATCATCGCTCTCCAGATCGCCGCAATGACACATGCCCCTCCAATTGATTCAACGTCGGCGTCCACCGTTTCAAAATTTGATATTTCCATCCGCCTTGACACTGCCGTTGAATCAATGAGAGGGGCACGGGAGAGGTTCACGGCAACAACCTCTCCTATATAAGCTATTAGTGCGAGGCTCGCTCTGCATTAGAAATTAGAAAACATGCCAAAATTCGCCATAAAAATCCAAATTGTTGAAAATTCTGACCAAACAGCCATCCACGACCCAATTTATTATGAGGTCGTCTAAGGAGCAAAAGATTGTCATCGATTAGGAGATGTGAATTCATGGAGCCAAGGGACTGAAATGGTCATCGAGCTCATCCGATCAACTGGATGAATTTCACCTTGAAGGGGCCCAATCCAAAAGTTTCGGAGGTCATGTCCTGGAACTCTCAAGAACAAGGACCATCTTACTTGCAAACTCTGCTACTGCACAAACATAGGTTGCAATTAAAGAGAAATTTCCAAGCCATCACAGTGGCCCGAGGCCAATGCTCTGACTAAGTCAATTTTCTCTTGCAATCACCATGCCGCCGTTCACAGAGAGATCTCCCCATTCACTTGTGATGTGACGCACAATCACACATTGGAACGACAACTACTGTCGAACCATTCCCAATGTTGTGCCGATCGAGTTGGCACAGAGGCGACCTTAGGGAGCTCTCGCGTAGCAATCCGGATGTGCTTTCGTACCCATCTCTCACAAAAACCAATCTTAGCTGTGAACAAATTTAGAATCCAAGGCTCGTATCCATCGATATCGTTGGCACTGGGTCTATATATTCAAAGGCCATGGAGAGGTTCCGATAAGAGAAGCTCCCCTGCTCGCTCACACAAACATCCCAAATGCTAGACACAAGCTCCCGCCCTTATCATCGCTCTCCAGATCGCCGCAATGACACATTGGAACGACAACCGCTGTCGAACAACTCCCGAATTTGTACCGATGGAGTGAGAAAGATGAGCAACTTTGGGGAGCCACGCATGGAAAATGGGCTACTTCTTCATTCTGCTCTTATATATAGATCCGATGTCATTGATTTTGTTTGGAATCCGAGGCTACATTTGTCCTTGCTCACACAAGCAATGGCTCTTCTCATCGAATGGTCATGGGGAGCTTCTGATTACAAAGGCTCCCTTGTCACCCGTGATGTGCAGCCCAACTGCTAGACGATGGCTCGCCCTTCAGATCGCTGCCCAGGCAACCACCACAATGGCACCATTGGAACGACAACCGCTGCCAAACCATTCCGAAATTTTTTTGCCAAAGAAGTTGTTGCAAAGAGAAGGACTCTGGGGAGAGATCCCTCGCATAGCAAAATCGGGATGGCTTCACGGCAACTGGATGGGATTTGAATTCATGGAGCCAAGGGAGTGAAATGGTCATCGAGCTCATCCGATCAACTGGATGAATTTCACCTTGAAGGGGCCCAATCCAAAAGTTCCAGAGGTCATCTCCTAGAACTGTCAAGAACAAAGGCCAATCTTACATGCAAACTCTACTACTATGCAAACATAGGTTGCAATTATAGAGAAATTGCAAGGCCATCATAATGGCCCGAGGCCAATGATCCAACTACTAAGTCAATTTTCTCTTACAGTCTCCATGCCACCGTTCACAAAGAGATCTCCCCATTCACTTGTGATGATGCACAATCCAAGTGCTAGACATGAGCTCGCCCTTGAAAGGCCGCGTTCCAAGACATCCCGATGACACATTGGAATGACAACCGCTGTCGAACCATTCCCAATGTTGTGCCGATCGAGTTGGCACAGAGGCGACCAAACAGCCATCCACGACACTGTTTTTGGAGCTCGGCCAGATCGGCTCGACCATAACAGCTCAGCCAGATCGGCTTGGCCAGCATGGCTCGGCCAAAATGGCTCACCCAGATCAGCTCGGCCAGCATGGCTTGGCCAGATCAGCTCAGCTAGAATGGCTCGCCCAGATCGGCTCTGCCAGCATGGCCTGGCCAGAATGGCTCGGCCAGCATGGCTCAGCCAGAATGGGTCACCTAGATCGGCTCAGCCAGAATGGCTTGCCCAGATCGGCTCGGCCAGCATGGCTTGCCCTCAACAGCTCGGCCAGATCGGGTCGGCCAGAATGGCTCGCCTAGATGGGCTTGGCCAGCATGGCTCGGCCAGAACGACTCGGCCAGATCGGGACGGTGACTTGATGAACAGACTTAGAGATTTGACTTGGTGGGCCGACCTGGCGGGGTGACTTGATGAACGCACTTGAAGGGTCGACTTGGTGGGGTGACTCTATGAACGGACCTAAAGAGTTGACTTGGTGAGAGTACTTTGCGAGGTGACTCGATGAAAGGAATTAAAGAGTCGACTTGGTGAGAGTACTTGGTGGGGCGACTTGATGAACGCACTTGAAGAATCAACTTGGTTAGAGTACTTGGTGGGGCAACTTGATGAACAGACTCAAAGAGTCAACTTGGTGAGAGTACCTAGTGGCTCGACTTGATGAGAAGACTTAAAGAGTCGACTTGGTGAGAGTACTTGGCGGGATGAACTGATGAATGAACATAAAGAGTTGGCTTGGTGGGAGTACTTGGTGGGCCGACCTGGTGGGGTGACTTTATGGACGGACGTAAAGAGTCAACTTGGTTAGATTACTTGTTCTGGTGACTTGATGAATGGACTTGAAGAGTCGACTTGGTGGGGTGACTTGATGAAAGGACTTAAAGGGTCGACTTGGTGAGAGTACTCGGCAGGGCGACTTGATGAACGGACTTAAAGGGTCGACTTGGCGAGGTGACTTGATGAACGGACCTAAAGAGTTGACTTGGTGAGAGTACTTGGCAGGGTGAACTGATGAACGGACTTAAAGAGTCAACTTGGTGGGCCAACTTGATGAACGGACTTATAGAGTCGACTTGGTGAGAGTAGTTGTTCTGGTGACTTGATGAACAGACTTAAAGAGTCGGCTTGGCGGGGTAACTTGATGAAAGGACTTAAAGAGTCGACTTGGTCGGGTGACTCGATGAACGAACTTAGAGGGTCGACTTTGTGAGGTGACTTGATGAACGGACCTAAAGAGTTGAATTGGTGAGAGTACTCGGTGGGGTGAACTGATGAACAGACTTAGAGAGTCGACTTGGTGAGAGTCCTTGGTGGGCCGACCTGGTTGGGTGACTTCATGAACTGACTTAAAGAGTTGACTTGGTGGGAGTACTTGGTGGGGTGACTTGATGAATGGACTTCAAGGGTCGACTTGGCGAGGTGACTTGATGAACGGTCATAAAGAGTTGACTTGGTGAGAGTACTTGGTGTGGTGACTTGATGAAAAGACTTAAAGAGTCGAATTGGTGAGAGTACTTGGTGGGGTGACTTGATGAATGCACTTGAAGGGTCGACTTGGTGGGGTGACTTTATGAACAGACCTAAAGAGTTGACGTGGTGAGAGTGCTTGGTGGGGTGACTTGATGAACATAGTTAAAGAGTCGACTTGGTGAGAGTAGTTGGTCAGGTGACTTGATGAACGCACTTGAAGAATTGACTTGGTTAGAGTACTTGGTGGGGTGACTTGATGAACGGACTTAAAGATTCGACTTGGTGGGCTGAACTGGCGGGGTGACTTAATGAACGGACTTAGAGAGTCGACTTGGTGAGAGTACTTGGTGACTTGGTGGGCTGACCTGGCCGGGTGACTTGATGAACAAAATTAAAGAGTCGACTTGGTGAGAGTACTCGGTGGGCTAACCTGGTCACGTGAGTTGATGAACAGACTTAAAGAGTCGACTTGGTGGGCCGACTTGGCCGGGTGACTTGATGAAAGAACTTAAAGAGTTGACTTGGTGGGTCAAACTAGCAGGGTGACTTGGTGAGAGTACTTGGTGGGCTGACCTGGCAGGGTGACTTGATGAACGAACTTAGAGAGTCAACTTTGTGAGAGTACTTGGTGGGTCAAACTGGCGGGGTGACTTGATGAATGAACTTAAAGAGTCGACCTGGTGAGAGAACTTGGTGGGCCGAGCTGGCGGGGTGAATTGATGAACGAACCTAAAGAGTCGACTTTGTGAGAGTACTTGGTGGGCCGACCTGGCGGGGTGAGTTGATGACCGAACTTAAAGGGTCGACTTGGTGAGAGTACTTGGTGGGCCGACCTGGCGGGGCGACTTGATGAACGAACTTAAAGAGTCAACTTGGTGAGAGTACTCGGTGGGGTGCCCTGATGAACAAACCTAAAGAGTCAACCTGGTGAGAGTACTTGGTGGGCTGACCTGGCGGGGTGACTTGATGAGCAAACTTAAAGAGTCGACTTGGTGAGAGTAGTTGGTGGGCTGACCTGGCGGGGTGACTTGATGAACGAACTTAAAGAGTTGACTTGGTGGGCCAACTTGGCAGAGTGACTTCATGAACGAACTTAAAGAGTCCACTTGGTGGGCCGACCTGGCGGGGTGACTTGATGAACGAACTTAAAGAGTCGACTTGATGAGAGTAATTTGTGGGCTGACCTGGCGGGGTGACTTGATGAATGAACTTTAAGAGTCAACTTGGTGGGGTGATTTGATGAATGCACTTGTAGGGTCGACTTGGTGGGGTGACTCTATAAACGGACCTAAAGAGTTGACTTGGTGAGAGTACTTGGTGGGGTGACTCGATGAAAGGACTTAAAGAGTCGACTTAGTCAGAGTACTTGGTGGCTCAACTTTATGAGTAGACTTAAAGAGTCCACTTGGTGAGAGTGGGCCTAACGAGGCGATGTGGTGAGTGGGCCTAATAGGGTGAGTTGGTGGGGTGACTTGGCAAGTGGTATTAGAGAGCCGACGTGGTGAGGCGACTCGGCGAGTTGGTTCGTTGAGATGACATGGTGAGCTGACTTGGTGAGTTGACCTGGTGAGCGAACTTAAAGAGTCAACTTGGCAACGTACTCGAGTCGACTTGGTGAGGTAACCTGGTGAGCAGGCTCAAAGAGTCAACATGGTGAGGCAACTCATTGAGTCAACATGGTGAGGCGACTCATGCTGAGGAGCTATCCTTGAGGTGACTTGGTGGGCCTACTTGATTAGTCGACTTGGTGAGCCAACCTGACGAGCTGACACGGTGAGCGGGCTTAAAGAGGCGACAACTTGGTGGGGTAACTCGGCAAGCCAACTTATCGAGGCGAGATGGTGAGTCGACTTGGTGAGCTGACTTGGTGAGGGCACTTAAAGAGTCAACTTCGTGAGGTGACTCGCCGAGTTAGCCCGCTAATGCGACTTGGGCGGGCCGACCTAGCGAACGAACTTAAAGAGGCGACTTGGGCGGGCTGACCTGGTGAGCGAACTTAAAGAGTTGACTTGGCAACGTACTTGAACAACCGACTGTGTGAGCTGACATGGTGAGTGGGCTTAGAGAAGCAACTCAGTGGGGCGACTTGATGAACGGACTTAAAGGGTCGACTTGGCGGGGTGACTTGATGAACGAACCTAAAGAGTTGACTTGGTGAGAGTACTTGGCGGGGTGAACTGATGAACGAACTTAAAGAGTCGATGTGGTGGGAGTACTTGGTGGGCCGACTTGATCAACGAACTTATAGAGTCGACTTGGTGAGAGTAGTTGTTCTGGTGACTTGATGAATGGACTTAAAGAGTTGGCTTGGCGGGGTGACTTGATGAAAGGACATAAAGAGTCGACTTGGTTGGGTGACTCGACGAACAAACTTAGAGGGTCGACTTTGTGGGGTGGCTTGATGAACGGACCTAAAGAGTTGACTTGGTGAGAGTACTCGGTGGGGTGACCTAAAGAATAGACTTAGAGAGTCAACTTGGTGAGAGTCCTTGGTGGGCCGACCTGGTTGGGTGACTTCGTGAACTGACTTAAAGAGTCGACTTGGTGGGAGTACTTGGTGGGGTGACTTGATGAATGGACTTCAAGGGTCGACTTGGCGAGGTGACTTGATGAACGGTCCTAAAGAGTTGACTTGGTGAGAGTACTTGGTGTGGTGACTTGATGAAAAGACTTAAAGAGTCGAATTGGTGAGAGTACTTGGTGGGGTGACTTGATGAATGCACTTGAAGGGTCGACTTGGTGGGGTGACTTTATGAATGGACCTAAAGAGTTGACGTGGTGAGAGTGCTTGGTGGGGTGACTTGATGAACATAGTTAAAGAGTTGACTTGGTGAGAGTAGTTGGCCGGGTGACTTGATGAACGCACTTGAAGAATCGACTTGGTTAGAGTACTTGGTGGGGTGACTTGATGAACGGACTTAAAGATTCGACTTGGTGGGCCGACTTGGTGGGGTGACTTGATGAACGGACTTAGAGAGTCAACTTGGTGAGAGTACTTGGTGACTTGGTGGGCCGACCTGGCCGGGTGACTTGATGAACAAACTTAAAGAGTCGACTTGGTGAGAGTACTCGGTGGGCTGACCTGGTCACATGACTTGATGAACGGACTTAAAGAGTCGACTTGGTGGGCCGAATTGGCCGGGTGACTTGATGAACAAACTTAAACAGTTGACTTGGTGGGTCGAACTAGCGGGGTGACTTGGTGAGAGTACTTGGTGGGCTGACCTGGCAGGGTGACTTGATGAACGAACTTAGAGAGTCGACTTTGTGAGAGTACTTGGTGGGTCGAACTGGCGGGGTGAGTTGATGAACGAACTTAAAGAGTCGTCCTGGTGAGAGAACTTGGTGGGCCGAGCTGGCGGGGTGAATTGATGAACGAACCTAAAGAGTCGACTTTGTGAGAGTACTTGGTGGGCCGACCTGGCAGGGTGAGTTGATGACCAAACTTAAAGGGTCGACTTGGTGAGAGTAGTTGGTGGGCTGACCTGGCGAGGTGACTTGATGAACGAACTTAAATAGTCAACCTAGTGGGCCGACTTGGCAGAGTGACTTCATGAACGAACTTAAAGAGTCCACTTGGTGGGCCGACCTGGCAGGGTGACTTGATGAACGAACTTAAAGAGTCGACTTGGTGAGAGTAATTTGTGGGCTGACCTGGCGGGGTGACTTGATGAATTACCTTAAAGAGTTGACTTGGTGGGTTGACTTGATGAACGCACTTGAAGGGTCAACTTGGTGGGGTGACTCTATGAACGGACCTAAAGAGTTGACTTGGTGAGAGTACTTGGTGGGGTGACTCAATGAAAGGACTTAAAGAGTCAACTTGGTGAGAGTACTTGGTGGCCCGACTTTATGAGCAGACTTAAAGAGTCCACTTGGTGAGAGTGGGCCTAACGGGGCGATGTGGTGAGTGGGCCTAACGGGGTGAGTTTGTGGGGCGACTTGGCGAGTGGTATTAGAGAGCCGATGTGGTGAGGTGACTCGACGAGTTGGTTCATTGATATGACATGGTGAGCTGACTTGGCGAGTCGACCTGGCGAGCGAACTTAAAGAGTTGACTTGGAAACGTACTCGAGTCGACTTGGTGAGGCGACCTGGCGAGCGGGCTCAAAGAGTCAACATGGTGAGGCGACTCATTGAGTCAACATGGTGAGGCGACTCATGGTGAGGAGCTATCCTTGAGGCGACTTGGTGGGCCTACTTGATTAGTCGACTTGGTGAGCCGACCTGACGAGCTGACACGGTGAGCAGGCTTAAAGAGGCGATGACTTGGTGGGATAACTCAGCAAGTCAACTTATCAAGGCGAGATGGTGAGTCGACTTGGTGAGTTGACTTGGTGAGTGCACTTAAAGAGTCAACTTCGTGAGGTGACTCAGCGAGTTAGCCCGCTAATGCAACTTGGAAGGGTCGACCTGGCGAACGAACTTAAAGAGGCAACTTGGGTGGGCTGACCTGGTGAGCGAACTTAAAGAGTTGACTTGGCAACGTACTTGAACAACCGACTTGGTGAGCTGACATGGTGAGTGGGCTTAGAGAAGCAACTCGGCGGGGCGACTTGATGAACGAACTTAAAGGGTCGACTTGGTGGGGTGACTTGATGAACGGACCTAAAGAGTTGACTTGGTGAGAGTACTTGGCAGGGTGAACTAATGAACAGACTTAAAGAGTTGACTTGGTGGGAGTACTTGGTGGGCCAACTTGATGAACGGACTTATAGAGTTGACTTGGTGAGAGTAGTTTTTCTGGTGACTTGATGAACGGACTTAAAGAGTCGGCTTGGCGGGGTGACTTGATGAAAGGACTTAAACAGTCGACTTGGTCGGGTGACTCGATGAACGAACTTAGAGGGTTGACTTTGCAGGGTGACTTGATGAACAGACCTAAAGAGTTGACTTGGTGAGAGTACTCGGTGGGGTGACCTGATGAATAGACTTAGAGAGTCGACTTGGTGAGAGTCCTTGGTGGGCCGACCTAGTTGGGTGACTTCGTGAACTGACTTAAATAGTCGACTTGGTGGGAGTACTTGGTGGGGTGACTTGATGAACGGACTTCAAGGGTTGACTTGGTGAAGTGACTTGATGAACGGTCCTAAAGATTTGACTTGGTGAGAGTCCTTGGTGTGGTGATTTGATGAAAAGACTTAAAGAGTCGAATTGGTGAGAGTACTTGGTGGGGTGACTTAATGAACGCACTTGAAGGGTCGACTTGGTGGGGTGACTTTATGAATGGACCTAAAGAGTTGACATGGTGAGAGTGCTTGGTGGGGTGACTTGATGAACATAGTTAAAGAGTCAACTTCGTGAGAGTAGTTGGTCGGGTGACTTGATGAACGCACTTGAAGAATCGACTTGGTTAGAGTACTTGGTGGGGTGACTTGATGAACGGACTTAAAGATTCGACTTGGTGGGCCGACCTTGCGGGGTGACTTGATGAACGGACTTAGAGAGTCAACTTGGTGAGAGTACTTAGTGACTTGGTGGGCTGACCTGGCCGGGTGACTTGATGAACAAACTTAAAGAGTCGACTTGGTGAGAGTACTCGATGGGCTGACCTCGTCACGTGACTTGATGAACGGACTTAAAGAGTAGACTTGGTGGGCCGACTTGGCCGGGTGACTTGATGAACAAACTTAGAGAGTTGACTTTGTGAGAGTACTTGGTGGGTTGAACTGGCAGGGTGACTTGATGAACGAACTTAAAGAGTCGACCTGGTGAGAGAACTTGGTGGGCCGAGCTGGCGGGGTGAATTGATGAACGAACCTAAAGAGTTGACTTTGTGAGAGTACTTGGTGGGCCGACTTGGCGGGGTGAGTTGATGACTGAACTTAAAGGGTCGACTTGGTGAGAGTACTTGGTAGGCCGACCTGGCAGGGTGACTTGATGAACGAACTTAAAGAGTCGACTTGGTGAGAGTACTCGGTGGGGTGCCTTGATGAACAAACCTAAAGAGTTGACCTGGTGAGAGTACTTGGTGGGCCAACTTGGCGGGGTGACTTGGTGAGCAAACTTAAAGAGTCGACTTGGTGAGAGTAGTTGGTGGGCTGACCTGGCGGGGTGACTTGATGAACAAACTTAAAGAGTTGACCTGGTGGGCCGACTTGGCAAAGTGACTTCATGAACAAACTTAAAGAGTCCACTTGGTGGGCCGACCTAGCGGGGTGACTTGATGAATGAACTTAAAGAGTCGACTTGGTGAGAGTAATTTGTGGGCTGACCTGGCGGGGTGACTTGATGAATGAACTTAAAGAGTCGACTTGGTGGGGTGACTTGATGAACGCACTTGAAGGGTCGACTTGGTGGGGTGACTCTATGAACGGACCTAAAGAGTTGACTTGGTGAGAGTACTTGGTGGGGTGACTCGATGAAAGGACTTAAAGAGTCAACTTGGTGAGAGTACTTGGTGGCTCGACTTTATGAGCAGACTTAAAGAGTCCACTTGGTGAGAGTGGGCCTAACGGGGCAATGTGGTGAGTGGGCCTAACGGGGCGAGTTCGTGGGGTGACTTGGCAAGTGGTATTAGAGAGCCGACGTGGTGAGGCGACTCGGCGAGTTGGTTCATTGAGATGACATGGTGAGCTGACTTGGCGAGTCGACCTGGCGAGCGAACTTAAAGAGTCGACTTGGAAACGTACTCGAGTCGACTTGGTAAGGCGACCTGGCAAGCAGGCTCAAAGAGTCAACATGGTGAGGTGACTCATTGAGTCAACATGGTGAGGCAACTCATGGTGAGGAGCTATCCTTGAGGCGACTTGGTGGGCCTACTTGATTAGTCGACTTGGTGAGCCGACCTGACGAGCTGACATGGTGAGCAGGCTTAAAGAGGCGACGACTTGGTGGGATAACTCGGCAAGCCAACTTATCAAGGCGAGATGGTGAGTCGACTTGGTGAGATGACTTGGTGAGTGCACTTAAAGAGTCAACTTCGTGAGGTGACTCGGCGAGTTAGCCCGCTGATGCAACTTGGGCGGGCCGACCTGGCAAACGGACTTAAAGAGGCGACTCAGGCGGGCTGACCTGGTGAGCAAACTTAAAGAGTTGACTTGGCAACGTACTTGAACAATTGACTTGGTGAGCTGACATGGTGAGTGGGCTTGGAGAAGCAACTCGGTAGGGCGACTTGATGAACGGACTTAAAGGGTCGACTTGGTGGGGTGACTTGATGAACGGACCTAAAGAGTTGACTTGGTGAGAGTACTTGGTAGGGTGAACTGATGAATGGAATTAAAGAGTCGACTTGGTGGGAGTACTTGGTGGGCCGACTTGATGAACGGATTTATAGAGTCGACTTGGTGAGAGTAGTTGTTCTGGTGACTTGATGAATGGACTTAAAGAGTCAGTTTGGCGGGGTGACTTGATGAAAGGACTTAAAGAGTCGACTTTGTCAGGTGACTCGATGAACGAACTTAGAGGGTCGACTTTGCGGGGTGACTTGATGAATGGACCTAAAGAGTTGACTTGGTGAGAGTACTCAGTGGGGTGACCTGATGAACAAACTTAGAGAGTCGACTTGGTGAGAGTCCTTGGTGGGCCGACCTGGTTGGTTGACTTCATGAACTGACTTAAATAGTCAACTTGGTGGGAGTACTTGGTGGGGTGACTTGATGAACGGACTTCAAGGGTCGACTTGGCGAGGTGACTTGATGAACGGTCCTAAAGAGTTGACTTGGTGAGAGTACTTGGTGTGGTGACTTGATGAAAAGACTTAAAGAGTTGAATTGGTGAGAGTACTTGGTGGGGTGACTTGATGAACGCACTTGAAGGGTCGACTTGGTGGGGTGACTTTATGAATGGACCTAAAGAGTTGACGTGGTGAGAGTGCTTGGTGGGGTCACTTGATTTACATAGTTAAAGAGTCGACTTGGTGAGAGTAGTTGGTCGGGTGACTTGATGAACGCACTTGAAGAATCAACTTGGTTAGAGTACTTGGTGGGGTGACTTGATGAACGGACTTAAAGATTCGACTTGGTGGGCTGACCTGGTGGGGTGACTTGATGAACAGACTTAGAGAGTCGACTTGGTGATAGTACTTGGTGACTTGGTGGGCCGACTTGGCCGGGTGACTTGATGAACAAACTTAAAGAGTCAACTTGGTGAGAGTACTCGGTGGGCTGACCTGGTCACGTGACTTGATGAACGGACTTAAAGAGTCAACTTGGT
>CM053784.1:553892411-553922411 GCA_028749045.1 Cupressus sempervirens
TCTTCCATAAATCCAAGAATTTCACCTCTGACAATGAAATACAAATGCCCCCGACAGTCCCTATTAATCATTACTCTGGTCCCGAAGGCCAACGAAACAGGACCAGACTCCTATCGCGTTATTCCATGCTAATGTATTCAGAGCGTAGGCTTGCTTTGAGCACTCTAATTTTTTCAAAGTACCATCAAAGAAACTATAACTGATTTAATGAGCCATCCGCAATTTCACAGTTTGAAATAGTTCATACTTAGACATGCATGGCTTAATCTTTGAGACAAGCATATGACTACTGGTAGGATCGACCAGGTAGCTTCTAACAATGAGGGGACCCCCAAGACCTGCTACAGCCAAGGGATGCCTGCTGCGATTGGAAATCAAAATTTGCATTCGCTCCGTCATGCATCCAAACATAATCCGCCGTACAAGAAACAAGAATGACGTTCACAGCACATGCAGGACTCGCAACGCCCAAAGATTTTGCACAAGAGGAAAGTTTCCCATCGTCGACCAGAGAGGGCCGAATAGGGAGCCTCGGTTCACAGGCACCTGGGAAGAACATCCCGTACAGAACCCTTTACCCTCGAACTTGCTGCCGCCACTACTCGAAAAGAAGCCTCGAGTCTGTATGAGATGCATCGTGCACGTAGCCACCTCAATTGTAAGGCCACTCAGAGACATCCATTTCCCAGGCATATGCCTCCTACACGCCTATTGAGGTGCACCCGCACAGACAAAATCCTTCTCGATCGCAACAAAAATTTTCCCATGACAAAGAGCTGGTTGCCAAAGTGCCAAAGGAGACCACCGTGCTGAAGGGTGAAGGGCCGTGTGAGTCAAAAACATGGCCGGTTATGCGATTGGCGGGGGCATCACTGTGCACGCGACCACCTCAATTATAAGGCCGCTCGAGGGCATCATGTATAACAACACCCCCTTTGCACATTTATAGGTGATGAGAGCCCACCCACATACACAGACATGTCTAACCTCTGGCAAATATCTCCTTTCCTAGCACAGCCTCGCTAACCATTCCCCATGACACGTGATCTGCCAGTGCAGGTATAGAAAAGTTCCTACGGCTGAACACTCACACTAGCATTGTCGGACAAGCTTCAATCTCATGCACATGCACATACCGAAGAACTGGCACCACGAGGGAACCACCCACGAGCACCCGCGATTTCTTCCCCTAGATAGACACGTTGGGCCTGCACTTGTCGGAGCATTGCAAAGATGAGCACTCTGGTTCGCAGGAGCCTAAGAAGAACATCTCGTACGAAACCCGTTCCCCAAAAATGCTTGAATCACAAATGCTCGTAGTAGGGTTGTAATGCAAAGATGTACACCGCGCACACGACCGAGTAAGGACACTATGAGACATCCATTTCCCAGGCATATGCCCCCTACACGCTTTTTGGTGAACCCCGTACAAACGGCCATACTTTGACAAGCCCTCCCAGAATTTTGCATCTGAAGAGAGAGATGAAACGCCTTGAGCTTTTTGTCCACACAATGCAAACACCAAACGCTCTCTTTAGGGGGGAGCTGAAGAAGAGTATCTCCCGCAGAACCCACGAGCTGCAGCCGTTCGAATTGCACAGGACAGGACAGGGCATGGAGAGTTTCCACATCCAAACAAAAATTATCGGTAATACTCTACGCTTCTACTGGCTCAGACCACAAAAGGCTGTCACGACAGTGCCATGCACTTCTGTAGGATGAGACAGTGAAGAGACGAGCACGCACCAAGAATGCACTAGCAAATAAATTATGTGGCAACCAAACCTTTCGCCGGCCCCCTCTCAATCCCAAGGCTCTACCGATCGGCAAAAACTTAGGGTGGAGAGTGGACCCTTGATGAAATTAGGGACGTCGAGCAATGCACCCATGCAACCATCTCTTTCCTTCTTGCCGTTCGGGCAGGATAAAAATGCAATGATAGAACGTGCTAATGAGATGGAGCCCTTGGCTAAAAGATACAACTCCATACACACTCAGCAACAAGCGCATCTTAGAATCGAACACCGAATGTGCAGTGTGTTGCAAGCTGTGTAGACAGCTACATATAGGGTATATCCATCAAAACAAAGCAACAAGTACTTCCCACCAGCTCCGCCATTGCGATTACCGAATGGGATAATACTCACCACCACAGATTAATGACCATCATTACCGTCTCGAAATAGATACAAGCACATCGAGCTTCATTCGATCAGCTGGATGAATTTCACCTTGAAGGGGCCCAATCCAAAAGTTCCAGAGGTCATCTCCTAGAACTCTCAAGAACAAGGCCCATCTTACATGCAAACTCTGCTACTGCGCAAACATAGGTTGCAATTAAAGAGAAATTGCAAGGCTGTCACAATGGCCCGAGGCCAATGCTCCGACTAAGTCAATTTTCTCTTGCAATCACCATGCCGCCGTTCACAGAGAGATCTCCCCATTCACTTGTGACGTGATGCACAATCCAAGGGCTAGACGCGAGCTCGCCCTTGAAAGGCCACTTTCCAAGGCATCCCCCGATGACACATTGGAACAACAACCGCTGTCGAACCATTTCCCAATGTTGTGCCGATCGAGTTGGCACAGAACCGCTAGACGAGGGCTCCCATCTTAGATCGAGTTTTAAAATCACCAAGAAGATGCAGTGAGGGCTGGAAACCACTGCCAAACCTTTTTCTGAAATTGCTCCAACTTAGTGACTAGAAAACATGCTTTACGCAATAGGCACGCAAAAAATTTTGCTAGAGCGCCAAGCACCCACCTCATGCCTACAAACAAGGGCTCGCCATTAGATCAACTTCGAAATCACTGAACAGACGCGCTGTAAAATGGCAACCGCTGCCAAGTCTCTTCCGTAGTTGCGTCGATCGAGTGATCAAAGAAGGTGATCTAAGAGAGGGTCCAAGCATAGGCATTCGTTGGGGGATTTGGGCCGATGGCATAAATTTATGCAATACCCAAGCAACACTGGACGAAGGTGCTAGACGAGGGCTCCCATTTTAGATTGAGTTTTAAAATCACCAAGTAGACGCGGTGAGGGCTGGCAATCGCTGCCAAACCTTTTTCTAAAATTGTGGTAGCTGAGTGACAAGAAAACATGATCTAAAGGAGAGTCCAGGTATAGCACCCTCGAGGGTGGGCTTCATGCCCCTCTAATTGATTCAACGTCGGCGTCCACCGTTTCAAAATCTGACATATCCATCCGCCCTGACAGCGGTGTTGAATCAATGTGGGGGGCATGGGAGAGGCTCATGGCAACCACCTCTCCCATTGTAGCCACATTAGGCACGCAAAAATTTTTTTCTAGAGTTCCAAGCACCCACCTCATGGCTAGAGACAAGGGCTCACCATTAGATCAACTTCAAAATTGCAGAACAGACGCGGTGTAGAATGGCAACCGCTGCCAAGTCTCTTCCATATTTGCATCAGTCGAGTGATCAAAAAAGGTGATCTAAGAGAGGGTCCAAGCATAGGGCATTCATTGGGGTAATCGCGCCGATGGAAAAAATTTATGCAATACCCAAGCAACACCAGACGGAGGTGCTAGACGAGGGCTCCCATTTTAGATGAAGTTTTAAAATCACAAAGAAGATGCGGTGAGGGCTGGCAACCGCTGCCAAACCTTTTTCCGAAATTGCGCCATCTGAGTGACAAGAAAACATGATCTAAAGGAGAGTCCAGGAATAGCACCCTCGAAGGTGGGCTTCATGCCCTTCTAATTGATTCAACATCAGCGTCCACCATTTCAAAATCTGACATATCCATCCACCCTGACAGCGGCGTTGAATCAATGAGCTGGGCACGGGAGAGGCTCGCGACAACTGCCTCTCCCATTGTAGCTGCGATAGGCTCGCAAAAAATTTTTCTAGAGTGCCAAGTACCCACCTCATGGCTATAGACAAGGGCTCGCCATTAGATCAACTTTGAAATCGCAGAACAGACACGGTGTAGAATGGTAACCGCTGCCAAGTCTCTTCCGTAATTGCATCGGTCAAGTGATCAAAGAAGGTGATCTAAGAGAGGGTCCAAGCGTGTAGGCATTCGTTGGGGGATTTGTGCCGATGGTAAAAATTTGTGCAATACCCGAGCAACACCAGACGAAGGTGCAAGACGAGGGCTTCCATTTTAGATCGAGTTTTAAAATCACCAAGTAGACGCGGTGAGGGGCTGGTAACCGCTGCAAAACCTTTTTCCGAAATTGCGCCAGCTGAGTGACAAGAATACATGATCTAAAGGAGAGTCCAGGAATAGCACCCTCGAGGGTGGGCTTCATGCCCCTCTAATTGATTCAACATCAGCGTCCACCATTTCAAAATTTGACATTTCCATCTGCCCTGACAGCAGTGTTGAATCAATGAGGGGGGCACAGGAGAGGCTTGCGGCAACCACCTCTCCCATTGTAGCCACGATAGGCACGCAAAATTTTTTTCTAGAGCGCCAAGCACCCACCTCATGGCTAGAGACAAGGGCTCACCATTAGATCAACTTTGAAATTGCTAAACAAAAGCGCTGTAGAATGGCAACTGCTGCCAAGTCTCTTTCGTAGTTTCGTCGGTCGAGTGATCGAAGAAGGTGATCTAAGAGAGGGTCCAAGAGTAGGCATTCGTTGGGGGATTCACGCCGATGGCATAAATTTATGCAATACCTGAGCAACACCGGACGGAGGTGCTAGACGAGGGCTCCTATTTTAGATCGAGTTTTAAAATCACCAAATAGACACGGTGAGGGCTGGCAACCGCTGCCAAACCTTTTTCCGAAATTGCACCAGCTGAGTGACAAGAAAACATGATCTAAAGGAGAGTCGAGAAATAGCACCCTCGAGGGTGGGCTTCATGCCCCTCTAATTGATTCAATGTCGGTGTCCACCATTTCAAAATTTGACATATCCATCCGCCCTGACAGCGGCATTGAATCAATGAGGGGGGCACGGGAGAGGCTCGTGGCAACCACCTCTCCCATTGTAGCCGTGATAGGCATGCAAAAAAATTTTCTAGAGCACCAAGCACCCACCTCATGGCTAGAGACAAGGGCTCACCATTAGATCAACTTCGAAATCGCTGAACAGACGCGCTATAGAATGGCAACCACTGCCAAGTCTCTTCTGTAGTTGCGTTGGTCGAGTGATCGAAGAAGGTGATCTAAGAGAGGGTCCAAGCATAGGCATTCATTGGGGGATTCACGCCGATGGCATAAATTTATGCAATACCCGAGCAACACCGGACGAAGGTGCTAGACGAGGGCTCCCATTTTAGATTGAGTTTTAAAATCACCGAGTAGACACGGTGAGGGCTGGCAACCACTGCCAAACCTTTTTCCGAAATTGCGCCAGCTGAGTGACAAGAAAACATGATCTAAAGGAGAGTCCAGGAATAGCACCCTCGAGGGTGGGCTTCATGCCCCTCTAATTGATTCAACGTCGGCATCCACCTTTTCAAAATCCGACATATCCATCTACCCTGACAGCAGTGTTGAATCAATGAGGGGGGCACGAGAGAGGCTCGCGGCAACCACCTCTCCCATTGTAGCCACGATAGGCATGAAAAAAAATTTGCTAGAGTGCCAAACACCCACCTCATGGCTAGAGACAAGGGCTCGCCATTAGATCAACTTTGAAATCACTGAACAGATGCACTGTAGAATGGCAACCGCTGCCAAGTCTCTTCCGTAGTTGCGTCGGTTGAGTGATCGAAGAAGGTGATCTAAGAGAGGGTCCAGGCGTAGCCATTCGTTGGGGGATTCACGCCAATGGCATAATTTTATGCAATACCCAAGCAACACAAGACGGAGGTGCTAGGCAAGGGCTCCCGTTTTATATCGAGTTCTAAAATCACCAAGTAGACGCGGTGAGGGATGAGAACCGCTGCCAAACCTTTTTCTAAAATTGTGCCAGCTGAGTGAAAAGAAAACATGATCTAAATTAGAGTCAAGGAATAGCACATCCAGGGTGGGCTTCATGCCCCTCTAATTGATTCAACGTGGACGTCCACCATTTCAAAATCTGACATATCCATCCGCCTTGACACTAGCGTTGAATCAATGAGAGGGGCACGGGAGAGGCTCGTGGCAACCAGCTCTCCTATATAAGCTATTAGTGTGAGGCTCGCTCTGCATTAGAAATTAGCAAACACACCAACATCCGATCACAAAGGCTCCCTTGTCACTCATGACACGCAGCCCAACTGCTTTCCAAAATTGCACCAGCTGAGTGACAAGAAAACATGATCTAAAGGAGAGTCGAGGAATAGCACCTTGAGGGTGGGCTTCATGCCCCTCCAATTGATTCAACATCGGCGTCCACCATTTCAAAATCTGACATTTCCATCCACCTTGACACCGCCGTTGAATCAATGAGAGGGGCACAGGAGAGGTTCGCGGCAACAACCTCTCCTATATAAGCTATTAGTGCGAGGCTCACTCTGCATTAGAAATTAGCAAACACACTGACATCCGCCATAAAAATCCAAATCGTTGAAAATTCTGACCAAACAGCCATCCACGACCCAATTTATTATGAGGTCGTCTAAGGAGCAAAAGATTGTCATCGGTTAGGAGATGTGAATTCATGGAGCCAAGGGACTGAAATGGTCATCGAGCTCATCCGATCAACTGGATGAATTTCACCTTGAAGGGGCCCAATCCAAAAGTTCCGAAGGTCATCTCCTGGAACTCTCAAGAACAAGGACCATCCACCATTTCAAAATCTGACATATCCATCCGCCTTGACACCGGCGTTGAATCAATGAGGGGGGCACGGGAGAGGCTGGCGGCAACCACCTCTCCTATATAAGCTATTAGTGCGAGGCTCGCTCTACATTAGAAATTAGCGAACACACCGACATCTGCCCTAAAAATCCAAATCCTTTAAAATTCCTACCAAACAGCCATTCACGACCCAATTTTTTATGAGGTCGGCAGAGGAGCAAAAGATTGTCATTGGTTAAGAGATGTGAGTTCATGGAGCCCAGGGACTGAAATGGTCATCGAGCTCATCCGATCGACTAGATGAATTTCACCTTGAAGGGGCCCAATCCAAAAGTTCTGGAGGTCATCTCTTGGAACTCTCGAGAACAAGGCCCATCTTACATGAAAACTCTGCTACTGCGTAAACATAGGTTGCAATTAAAGAGAAATTGTGAGGCCGTCCCAATGGCCCGAGGCCAATGGCTCCGACTAAGTCAATTTTCTCTTGCAATCACCATGCTGCTATTCACAGAGAGATCTCCCCATTCACTTGTGACACGACGCACAATCCAAGGTCTAGACGCGAGCTAGCCCTTGAAAGAAAGACCACTTTCCAAGACATCCCCCGATGACACATTGGAATGTCAACTGCTGTCGAACCATTCCCAATGTTGTGCCGATCGAGTTGGCACAGAGGCGACCTTAGGGAGCTCCTGAGTAGCAATCGGGATGTGCTTTCGTGCCCATCTCTCACAAAAACCAATGTTAGATGTGGACAAATTTGGAATCCAAGGGCTCGCATCCATCAATATCATCGGCACTGGGTCTATATATTCAAAGGCCACAGAGAGGTTCCGATAAGAGAAGCTCCCCTGCTCACTCGCATAAACATCCCAAATTCTAGACACAAGCTCCCACCCTTAGCATCGCTCTCCAGATCACCGCAATGACACATTGGAATGATAACCGCTGTCGAACAACTCCCAAAATTGTGGCAATGGAGTGAGAAAGAAGAGCAACTTTGGGGAGCCGCGCATAGCAAACGGGCTGTGCTACTGCTTCATTCCACTCTTATATAGATCCAAAATCGTTGATTTCATTTGGAATCCGAGGCTACATTCATCCTTGCTCAAATAAGCAATGGCTCTTCTAATCGAATGGCCATGGGGAGCTTCTGGTAACAAAGGCACCATTGGAATGACAACCGCTGCCGAACCATTCTGAAAATTTTGTGCCAAAGAAGTTGTTGCGTAGAGAACGACTCTGGGGAGAGAGCCCTCGCATAGCAAAATCGGGATGGCTTCATGGCCCTCCCAATAGAAATGATGCTGGTGCCAATATTCCAAAAATCCAAATAACATGTCTTTCGCGAACACCAGCATTGATTTCTATTGGGGAGGGTCACCGAGAACTTTTGTTATCAAAGCTCCCATTGTAGCCACGATAGGCACACAAAAAATTGCTAGAGCCCCAAGCACCCACCTCATGGCTAGACAAGGGCTCACCATTAGTAGATCAACTTCGAAATCGCTGAACAGACACACTGTGGAATGGCATCCGTTGCCAAGCCTCTTCCGTAATTGCGTCGGTCGAGTGATCGAAGAAGGTGATCTAAGAGAGAGTCCAAGGCTAGGGATTCGTTGGGGGATTCGTGCCAATAGCAAAAAGTTATGCAATACCCAAGAAACATCGGACGGAGGTGCTAGACGAGGGCTCCCATTTTAGATCGAGTTTTAAAATCACCAAGTAGACGCAGTGAGGGCTGGCAACCGCTGCCAAACCTTTTTCCAAAATTGCACCAGCTGAGTGACAAGAAAAAATGATCTAAAGGAGAGTCCAGGAATAGCACCCTCGAGGGTGGGCTTCATGCCCCCTCTAATTGATTCAACGTCACCGTCCACCGTTTCAAAATCCGAGATATCCATCCACCCTGACAGTGGTGTTGAATCAATGAGGGGGGCACGGGAGAGGCTCACGGCAACCACCTCTCCCATTGCAGCCGCGAGAGGCACACAAAAAATTTTGCTGGAGTGCCAAGCACCCACCTCATGGCTACAGACAAGGGCTCGCCATTAGATCAACTTTGAAATCGCTGAACAGACGTGCTGTAGAATGGCAACCGCTGCTGAGTCTCTTCCGTAGTTGCGTCGATCGAGTGATCGAAGAAGGTGATCTAAGAGAGGGTCCAAGCATAGGCATTCGTTGGGGGATTTGCGCCGATGGCATAAATTTATGCAATACCCAAGAAACACCGGACGGAGGTGCTAGACGAGGGCTCCCATTTTAGATCGAGTTTTAAAATCACCAAGTAGACGCGGTGAGGGCTGGCAACCGCTGCCAAACCTTTTTTCGAAATTGCGCCAGCTGAGTGAAAAGAAAACATGATCTAAAGGAGAGTCCAGGAATAGCACCCTCGAGGGTGGGCTTCATCCCCCTCTAATTGATTCAACGTCAGCGTCCACCGTTTCAAAATCCAACATATCCATCTGTCCTGACAGCGGCGTTGAATCAATGAGGGGGGCACGGGAGAGGCTCGCGGCAACCACCTCTCCCATTGTAGCCACAATAGGCACGCAAAATTTTTTTCTAGAGCGCCAAGCACCCACCTCATGGCTAGAGACAAGGGCTCGCCATTAGATCAAATTTGAAATCGCTGAACAGATGTGCTGTAGAATGGCAACCGCTGCAAAGTCTCTTCCGTAGTTGCATCGGTCGAGTGATCGAAGAAGGTGATCTAAGAGAGGGTCCAAGCGTAGGCATTCGTTGGGGGATTCGCACCGATGGCATAAATTTATGCAATACCCAAGCAACACGAGATGGAGCTGCTAGACGAGGGCTCTCATTTTAGATCAAGTTTTAAAATCACCAAGTAGACGTGGTGAGGGCTGGCAACCACTGCCAAACCTTTTTCCAAAATTGTGCCAGCTAAGTGACAAGAAAACATGATCTAAAGGAGAGTCCAGGAATAGCAACCTCAAGGGTGGGCTTCATGCCCCTCTAATTGATTCAACGTGGGCATCCACCATTTCAAAATCTGACATATCCATCCGCCCTGACAGCGGCATTGAATCAATGAGGGGGGCACAAAAGAGGCTCGCGGCAACCACCTCTCCCCTTGTAGCCACGATAGGCATGCAAAAAATTTTTTCTAGAGTGCCAAGCACTCACCTCATGGCTAGAGACAAGGGCTCGCCATTAGATCAACTTGGAAATCGCTGAACAGACGCGCTGTAGAATGGCAACCACTGCCGAGTCTCTTCCGTAGTTGCATCGGTCGAGTGATCGAAGAAGGTGATCTAAGAGAGTGTCCAAGGGTAGGCATTCGTTGGGGGATTCGCGCAAATGGCATAAATTTATGCAATACCTGAGCAACACCGGACGGAGGTGCTAGACGAGGGCTCCTGTTTTAGATTGAGTTTTAAAATCACCAAGTAGACACGGTGAGGGATGGCAACCACTGCCAAACCTTTTTCTGAAATTGCGCCTGCTGAGTGAGAAGAAAACATGATCTAAAGGAGAGTCGAGGAATAGCACATCTAGGGTGGGCTTCATGCCCCTCTAATTGATTCAACGTCGGTGTCCACCATTTCAAAATCTGACATATCCATCTGCCTTGACACCGGCGTTGAATCAATGAGAGGGGCACGGGAGAGGCTCGCGACAACCACCTCTCCTATATAAGCTATTAGTGCGAGGCTCGCTCTACATTAGAAATTAGCAAACACACCAACATCCGCCTTAAAAATCCAAATCCTTTAAAATTCCTACCAAACAGCCATTCACGACCCAATTTTTTATGAGGTCGGCAGAGGAGCAAAAGATTGTCCTCGGTTAGGAGATGTCAGTTCATGGAGCCGAGGGACTGAAATGGTCATCGAGCTCATCCGATCAACTAGATGAATTTCACCTTGAAGGGGCCCAATCCAAAAGTTTCGGAGGTCATCTCCTGGAACTCTCGAGAACAAGGCCCATCTTACATGCAAACTCTACTACTGTGTAAACATAGGTTGCAATTAAAGAGAAATTGCGAGGCCGTCACAATGGCCCTTGAAAGAAAGACCACTTTCCAAGACATCCCCCATTCACTTGTGACGCGACACACAACCCAAGTGCTAGACATGAGCTTGGAAAGAAAGACCACTTTCCAAGACATCCCTCGATGACACATTGGAACGACAACCACTGTTGAACCATTCCCAATGTTGTGCCGATTGAGTTGGCATAGAGGCGACCTTAGGGAGCTCCCACGTAGCAATCGGGATGTGCTTTCATACCCATCTCTCACAAAAACCAATCTTAGCTATGAACAAATTTTTCCGCAATGACACCATTGGAATGATGACCGCTGTCGAACAACTCCCGAATTTGTGCCCTGATGGAGTGAGAAAGAATAGCAACTTTGGGGAGCCGCACATCGCAAACGGGCTGCTGCTTCATTCTGCTCTTGTATATAGATCTGATGTCATTGATTTCATTTGGAATCTGAGGCTGCATTCATCCTTGCTCACACAAGCAATGGCTCTTCTCATCGAATGGCCACGGGAAGCTTTCGATCACAAAGGCTCCCTTGTCACTCGTGATGCGCAGCCCAACTGCTTTCCAAAATTGCACCAGCTGAGTGACAAGAAAACATGATCTAAAGGAGAGTCGAGGAATAGCACCTCGAGGGTGGGCTTCATGCCCCTCCAATTGATTCAATGTCGGCGTCCACCATTTCAAAATCTGACATTTCCATCTGCCTTGACACCGCCGTTGAATCAATGAGAGGGGCATGGGAGAGGTTCGCAGCAACAACCTCTCCTATATAATTTATTAGTGTGAGGCTCGCTCTGCATTACAAATTAGCGAACATGCCGACATCCGCCATAAAAATCCAAATCGTTGAAAATTCTGACCAAACAGCCATCCACAACCCAATTTATTATGAGGTCGTCTAAGGAGCAAAAGATTGTCATTAGTTAGGAGATGTGAATTCATGGAGCCAAGGGACTGAAATGGTCATCGAGCTCATCCGATCAACTCGATGAATTTCAACTTGAAGGGGCCCAATCCAAAAGTTCTGGAGGTCATCTCCTGGAACTCTCAAGAACAAGGACCATCTTACTTGCAAACTCTGCTACTGTGGAAACATAGGTTGCAATTAAAGAGAAATTGCCAGTCCATCACAGTGGCCCGAGGCCAATGCTCCGACTAAGTCAATTTTCTCTTGCAATCACCATGCCGCCATTCACAGAGAGATCTCCCCATTCACTTGCAATGCGACGCACAATCCAAGTGATAGACGCGAGCTCGCCCTTGAAAGGCCAGGCCACTTTCCAAGACATCCCCCGATGACACATTGGAACAACAACCGCTGTCGAACCATTCCCAATGTTGTGCCGATCGAGTTAGCACAGAGGCGACCTTAGGGAGCTCCTGCGTAGCAATCGGGATGTGCTTTTGTACCCATCTCTCACAAAAACCAATCTTAGCTGTGAACAAATTTAGAATCCAAGGCTCGTATCCATCGATATCGTCGGCACTGGGTCTATATATTCAAAGGCCACGAAGAGGTTCCGATAAGAGAAGCTCCCCTGCTCGCTCGCACAAACATCCCAAATGCTAGACACAAGCTCTCGCCCTTAGCATCGCTCTCCAGATCACCGCAATGACACATTGGAATGACAACCGTTGCCGAACAACTCCCAAATTTGTGTCGATGGAGTGAGAAAGATGAGCAACTTTGGGGAGCCGCGCATGGCAAACGGGCTGCTGCTTCATTCCGCTCTTATATATAGATTCAATGTCATTGATTTCGTTTGGAATCCGAGGCTACATTCGTCCTTGCTCACACGAGCAATGGCTCTTCTCATCGAATGGTCACGGGGAGCTTCTGATTACAAAGGCTCCCTTGTCACCCGTGATGCGCAGCCCAACTGCTAGACAATGGCTCGCCCTTCAGATCGCTGCCCAGGCAACCACCACAATCGCACCATTGGAATGACAACCGCTGCCGAACCATTCCAAAAATTTTTTTCCAAAGAAGTTGTTGCAAAGAGAACGACTCTGGGGAGAGAGCCCTCGCATAGCAAAATCGGGATGGCTTCACGGCAGCTGGATGGGATTTGAATTCATGGAGCCAAGGGAGTGAAATGGTCATCGAACTCATCTGATTAACTGGATGAATTTCACCTTGAAGGGGCCCAATCCAATAGTTCCGGAGGTCATCTCCTGGAACTGTCAAGTACAAAGGCCAATATTACATGCAAACTCTGCTACTGCGCAAACATAGGTTGTAATTATAGAGAAATTGCAAGGCCGTCACAATGGCCCGAGGCCAATGCTCTGACTACTAAGTCAATTTTCTCTTGCAATCACCATGCTGCCGTTCACAGAGAGATCTCCCCATTCACTTGTGACGATGCACAATCCAAGTGCTAGACGCGATCTTGCCCTTGAAAGGCTGTGTTCCAAGACATCCCGATGACACATTGGAATGACAACCACTGTCGAACCATTCCCAATGTTGTGCCGATCAGGTTGGCACAGAGGCGATCTTAGGGAGCTCCCACAAATCGATCGGGAAGTGCTTTCGTACCCATCTCTCATAAAAACCAATGTTAGCTCAACAATTTTAGAATCCAAGGCTCGTAACCATCGATATCGTTGGCACTGGGTCTATATTCAAAGGCCACGGAGAGGTTCCGATAAGAGAAGCTCCCCTGCTCTCTTGCACAAACATCCCCAAATGCTAGACGCAAGCTCCCACCCTTAACATCGCTCTCCAGATCACCGCAATGACACATTGGAATGACAACCGCTGTCGAACAACTCCCGAATTTGTGCCGATGGAGTGAGAAAGAAGAGCCAGATCGGGTCGACGAAAATGGCTAAGCCAGTTCGGGTCAGCCAGCATGGCTCGGCCACCATTTTTCACCGAGAGCTTTCGATATTAAAGCTCCCATGTAGCAGTGATAAGTACACCATGACAAAATTGCTAGAGCGCTGAGCACCCATAGGAAATTGCCATTATACCAAGCAACACTGGAGTGCTAGACAAGGGCTCACGTTTAGATCAAGTTTTAAAATCACCAAAAAGACACGCCATGGATCGGCAACCGCTGCCTCACCTTTCCCAAAATTGAGTCATCGGAAAACATGATCTAAAGGAGAGCCGAGGAAAAGCATTGAGATCGCTTCATGCCCCTTTCATTCATTCAACATCAGCATACACCGTTTGAAAACCCAACAATCCGATCCGCCTAGACACCAATGTTGAATCAATGAAAGGGGCATGGGAGAGGCTCGCGACAACAACCTCTCCTATATAAGCTATTAGTGTGATCCTTGCTCTGCATTAGAAATCTGTGATAGCGTGGACAAAAACCTTAAAAATCCAATTCAATGAAAAATATGACCAAACAGCCATCCATGACACCGTTTTTGGAGCTTGCCCAGATCGGCTCGGCCAACATGGTGACTTGCTGACTCAGTGAGAGTACTTCGAACTGTCAAGAACAGAGGCCAATCTAACATGCAAACTCTGCTACTGCGCAAACATAGGTTGCAATTATAAAGAAATTGCAAGGCCATCACAATGGCCCAAGGCCAATGCTCCGACTATTAAGTCAATTTTCTCTTGCAATCGCCATGCCGTCGTTCACAGAGAGATATCCCCATTCACTTGTGATGACGCACAATCCAAGTGCTAGACGTGAGCTCGCCCTTGAAAGGCCGCATTCCAAGACATCCCGATGACACATTGGAACGACAATCGCTGTCGAACCATTCCCAATGTTGTGCTGATCGAGTTGGCATAGAGGCGATCTTAGGGAACTCCCTCGTATCGATCAGGAAGTGCTTTCGTACCCATCTCTCACAAAAACCAATGTTAGCTGAACAATTTTATAATCCAAGGCTCGTATCCATCGATATCATTGGCACTGGGTCTATATTCAAAGGCCACGAAGAGGTTCCGATAAGAGAAGCTCCCTTGCTCGCTTGAACAAACATCCCCAAATGCTAGACGCAAGCTCCCGCACCTAGCATCGCTCTCCAGATCACCGCAATGACACATTGGAACGACAACTGCTGTTGAACAACTCCCGAATTTGTGCCGATGGAGTGAGAAATGAGAGCTAGATCGGGTCGACGAAAATGGCTATGCCAGATCAGGTCGGCCAGCATGGCTCGACCACCATTTTTTGCTGAGAGCTTTCGATATTAAAGCTCCCATGTAGCCACGATAAGTACACCATGACAAATTGCTAGAGCACCGAGCACCCATAGCAAATTGCCATTATACCAAGCAACATCGGAGTGCTAGACAAGGGCTCACATTTAGATCAAGTTTTAAAACCACCAAAAACACACGCCATGGATCGGCAACTGCTGCCTCACCTTTTCCAAAATTGAGTCATCAGAAAACATGATCTAAAGGAGAGCCGAGGAAAAGCACTGAGATCGCTTCATGCCCCTTTCATTGATTCAACATCAGCATACACCGTTTGAAAACCCAAAAATTTGATCCACCTAGACACCAATGTTGAATCAATGAAAGGGGCATGGGAGAGGCTCGCGGCAAAAACCTCTCCTATATAAGCTATTAGTGTGAGGCTCGCTCTGCATTAGAAATCTGCAATAGCATGAACAACTCCCTTAAAAATCCAATTCAATGAAAAATGTGACCAAACAGCCATCCATGACACCATTTTTGGAGCTCGCCCAGATCAGCTCGGCCAGGATGGCTCGCCCAGATCGGCTCGGCCAGCATGGCTCGGCCAGATCAGCTCGGCCAGCATGGTGACTTGATGACTTGGTGAGAGTACTTTGAACTATCAAGAAAAAATGCTAATCTAACGTGCAAACTCTGCTACTGCGCAAACATAGGTTGCAATTATAGAGAAATTGCAAGGCCGTCACAATGGCCTGAGGCCAATGCTCCGACTACTAAGTCAATTTTCTCTTGCAATCGCCATGCCGCTATTCACAGAGAGATCTCCCCAATCACTTGTGACGATGCACAATCCAGGTGCTAGACACGAGCTCGCCCTTGAAATTCCACGTTCCAAGACATCCCGATGACACATTAGAACAACAACCGTTGTCGAACCATTCCCAATGTTGTGCCGATCGAGTTTGCACATAGGCGATCTTAGGGAACTCCCGCATATCGATTGGGAAGTGCTTTCATAACCATCTCTCACAAAAACTGATGTTAGCTGAACAATTTTAGAATCCAAGGCTCGTATCCATCGATATCGTCGGCACTAGGTCTATATTCAAAGGCCACGGAGAGGTTCCGATAAGAGAAGCTCCCCTGCTCGCTTCCACAAACATCCCCAAATGCTAGATGCAAGCTCCCTCCCTTAGCATCGTTCTCCAGATCACCACAATGACACATTTGAATGACAACCGCTGTCGAACAACTCCCAAATTTGTGCCAATGGAGTGAGAAAGAAGAGCCAGATCATGTCGATCAAGTTGGCACAGAGGTGACCAAACAGCCATCCACGACACCATTTTTGGAGCTCGGCCAGATCGGCTCAGCCATAATGGCTCACCTAGATCGGCTCGGCCAGCATGGCTCGGCCAGAATGGCTCGACCAGAACGGCTCACCTAGATCGGCTTGGCCAGCATGGCTCGGCCAGATTGGCTCGGCCAGAATAGCTTGCCCAGATCGGCTCGGCTAGCATGGCCCGACCAGAACGGCTCGGCCAACATGGCTCGGCCAGAATGGGTCGCCTAGATCGGCTCGCCCAGAACGGGTCGCCCAGATTGGCTCGACCAGAATGGCTCACCCAAATCGGCTCGGCCAGCATGGCTTGCCCAGAACGGCTCAGCCAGATCGGGTCAGCCAGAATGGCTCACCCAGATCGGCTCGGCCAGAATGGCTCGGCCAGATCGGGACGGTGACTTGATGAACGGACTTAGAGATTTGACTTGGTGGGCCAACCTGGCAGGGTGACTTGATGAATGCACTTGAAGGGTCGACTTGGTGGGGTGACTCTATGAACGGACCTAAAGAGTTGACTTGGTGAGAGTACTTGGCGAGGTGACTCGATGAAAGAACTTAAAGAGTCGACTTGGTGAGAGTACTTGGTGGGGCGACTTGATGAACGCACTTGAAGAATCGACTTGGTTAGAGTACTTGGTGGGGAGACTTGATGAATGGACTCAAAGAGTCGACTTGGTGAGAGTACCTGGTGGCTTGACTTGATGAGCAGACTTAAAGAGTCAACTTGGTGAGAGTACTTGGCGGGGTGAACTGATGAATGAACATAAAGAGTTGGCTTGGTGGGAGTACTTGGTGGGCCAACCTGGTGGGATGACTTTATGGATGGACTTAAAGAGTCAACTTGGTTAGATTACTTGTTCTAGTGACTTGATGAACGGACTTGAAGAGTCGACTTGGTGGGGTGACTTGATGAAAGGACTTAAAGGGTCGACTTGGTGAGAGTACCTGGCGGGGCAACTTGATGAACGGAATTAAAGGGTTGACTTGGCGGGGTGACTTAATGAACGGACCTAAAGAGTTGACTTGGTGAGAGTACTTGGCGGGGTGAACTGATGAACGGACTTAAAGAGTCAACTTGGTGGGAGTACTTGGTGGGCCGACTTGATGAACGGACTTATAGAGTCGACTTGGTGAGAGTAGTTGTTCTGGTGACTTGATGAACGGATTTAAAGAGTCAGCTTGGTGGGGTGACTTGATGAAAGGACTTAAAGAGTCGACTTAGTCGGCTGACTCGATGAACAAACTTAGAGGGTCAAATTTGTGGGGTGACTTGATGAACGGACCTAAAGAGTTGATTTGGTGAGAGTACTCAGTGGGGTGACCTGATGAACAGACTTAGAGAGTCAACTTGGTGAGAGTCCTTGGTGGGCCGACCTGGTTGGGTGACTTTGTGAACTGACTTAAAGAGTCGACTTGGTGGGAGTACTTGGTGGGGTGACTTGATGAATGGAATTCAAGGGTCGACTTGGCGAGGTGACTTGATGAACGGTCCTAAAGAGTTGACTCGGTGAGAGTACTTGGTGTGGTGAATTGATGAAAAGACTTAAAGAGTCGAATTAGTGAGAGTACTTGTTGGGGTGACTTGATGAATGCACTTGAAGGGTCGACTTGGTGGGGTGACTTTATGAATGGACCTAAAGAGTTGACATGGTGAGAGTGCTTGGCGGGGTGACTTGATGAACATAGTTAAAGAGTCGACTTGGTGAGATTAGTTGGTCGGGTGACTTGATGAACGCACTTGAAGAATCAACTTGGTTAGAGTACTTGGTGGGGTGACTTGATGAACGGACTTAAAGATTCGACTTGGTGGGCTGACCTGGTGGGGTGACTTGATGAACGGACTTAGAGAGTCGACTTGGTGAGAGTACTTGGTGACTTGGTGGGCTGCCCTGGCCGGGTGACTTGATGAACAAACTTAAAGAGTCGATTTGGTGAGAGTACTCGGTGGGCTAACCTGGTCACGTGACTTGATGAACGGACTTAAAGAGTCGACTTGGTGGGCCGACTTGGCCGGGTGACTTGATGAATGAACTTAAAGAGTTGACTTGGTGGGTCGAACTAGCGGGGTGACTTGGTGGGCTGACCTAGCAGGGTGACTTGATGAACGAACTTAGAGAGTTGACTTTGTGAGAGTACTTGGTGGGTCGAACTGGCGGGGTGAGTTGATGATCGAACTTAAAGGGTCGACTTGGTGAGAGTACTTGGTGGGCTGACCTGGTGGGGCGACTTGATGAACAAACTTAAAGAGTCAACTTGGTGAGAGTACTCGGTGGGGTGCCCTGATGAACAAACCTAAAGAGTCGACCTGGTGAGAGTACTTGGTGGGCCGACCTGGCGGGGTGACTTGGTGAGCAAACTTAAAGAGTCGACTTGGTGAGAGTAGTTGGTGGGCTGACCTGGCGGGGTGACATGATGAACGAACTTAAAGAGTCAACCTGGTGGGCTAACTTGGCAGAGTGACTTCATGAACGAACTTAAAGAGTCCACTTGGTGGGCCGACTTTGCAGGGTGACTTGATGAACGAACTTAAAGAGTCGACTTGGTGAGAGTAATTTATGGGCTGACCTGGTGGGGTGACTTGATGAATGAACTTAAAGATTCGACTTGGTGGGGTGACTTGATGAACGCACTTGAAGGGTCGACTTGGTGGGGTGACTCTATGAACGGACCTAAAGAGTTGACTTGGTGAGAGTACTTGGTAGGGTGACTCGATGAAAGGACTTAAAGAGTCGACTTGGTGAGAGTACTTGGTGGCTCAACTTTATGAGTAGACTTAAAGAGTCCACTTGGTGAGAGTGGGCCTAACGGGGCGATGTGGTGAGTGCTTGGTGGGGTGACTTGATGAACATAGTTAAAGAGTCGACTTGGTGAGAGTAGTTGGTCGGGTGACTTGATGAACGCACTTGAAGAATCGACTTGGTTAGAGTACTTCGTGGGGTGACTTGATGAACGGACTTAAAGATTCAACTTGGTGGGCCGACCTGGCGGGGTGACTTGATGAACGGACTTAGAGAGTCAACTTGGTGAGAGTACTTGGTGACTTGGTAGGCCGACCTGGCCAGGTGACTTGATGAACAAACTTAAAGAGTCGACTTGGTGAGAGTACTCGGTGGGCTGACCTGGTCATGTTACTTGATGAACGGACTTAAAGAGTCGACTTGGTGGGCCGACTTGGCCGGGTGACTTGATGAACGAACTTAAAGAGTCAACTTGGTGGGTCAAACTAGTGGGGTGACTTGGTGAGAGTACTTGGTGGGTTGACCTAGCAGGGTGACTTGATGAACGAACTTAGAGAGTCGACTTTGTGAGAGTGCTTGGTGGGTCGAACTGGCGGGGTGACTTGATGAACGAAATTAAAGAGTCGACCTGGTGAGAGAACTTGGTGGGCTGAGCTGGCGGGGTGAATTGATGAACGTACCTAAAGAGTCAACTTTGTGAGAGTACTTGGTGGGCCGACCTGGCGGGGTGAGTTGATGACCGAACTTAAAGGGTCGACTTGGTGAGAGTACTTGGTGGGCCGACCTGGCGGGGCGACTTGATGAACAAACTTAAAGAGTCGACTTGGTGAGAGTACTCGGTGGGGTGCCTTGATGAAAAAACCTAAAGAGTCGACCTGGTGAGAATACTTGGTGGGACGACCTGGCGGGGTGACTTGGTGAGCAAACCTAAAGAGTTGACTTGGTGAGAGTAGTTGGTGGGCTGACTTGGCGGGGTGACTTGATGAACGAACTTAAAGAGTCGACTTGGTGGGCCGACTTGGTAGAGTGACTTCATGAACGAACTTAAAGAGTCCACTTGGTGGGCCGACTTGGCGGGGTGACTTGATAAACGAACTTAAAGAGTTGACTTGTTGAGAGTAATTTGTGGGCTGACCTGGCAAGGTGACTTGATGAATGAACTTAAAGAGTCGACTTGGTGGGGTGACTTGATGAACGCACTTGAAGGGTTGACTTGGTGGGGTGACTCTATGAACAGACCTAAAGAGTTGACTTGGTGAGAGTACTTGGTGGGGTGACTCGATGAAAGGACTTAAAGAGTCGACTTGGTGAGAGTACTTGGTGGCTCGACTTTATGAGCAGACTTAAAGAGTCCACTTGGTGAGAGTGGGCCTAACGGGGCGATGTGGTGAGTGGGCCTAACGGGGCGAGTTGGTGGGGCAACTCGGTGAGTGGTATTAGAGAGCCGACGTGGTGAGGCGACTTGGAGAGTTGGTTCGTTGAGATGACATGGTGAGCTAACTTGGCGAGTCGACCTGGCGAGCGAACTTAAAGAGTCGACTTGGCAACGTACTCGAGTCGACTTGGTGAGGCAACCTGGCGAGTGGGCTCAAAGAGTCAACATGGTGAGGCAACTCATTGAGTCAACATGGTGAGGCGACTCATGGTGAGGAGCTATCCTTGAGGCGACTTGGTGGGCCTACTTGATTAGTTGACTTGGTGAGCCGACCTAATGAGCTGACACGGTGAGCAGGCTTAAAGAGGCGATGACTTGGTGGGGTAATTCGGCAAGCCAACTTATCAAGGCAAGATGGTGAGTCAACTTGGTGAGCTGACTTGGTGAGCGCACTTAAAGAGTCAACTTCGTGAGGTGACTCGGCGAGTTAGCCCGCTGATGCGACTTGGGCGGGCCGACCTGGCGAACGAACTTAAAGAGGCGACTTGGGCGGGCTGACCTGGTGAGCGAACTTAAAGAGTTGACTTGGCAACGTACTTGAACAACTGACTTGGTGAGCTGACATGGTGAGTGGGCTTAGAGAAGCAACTCGGCGGGGTGACTTGATGAACGGACTTAAAGGGTCGACTTGGCGGGGTGACTTGATGAACGGACCTAAATAGTTGACTTGGTGAGAGTACTTGGCGGGGTGAACTGATGAATGGACTTAAAGAGTCAACTTGGTGGGAGTACTTGGTTGGCCGACTTGATGAACGGACTTATAGAGTCAAATTGGTGAGAGTAGTTATTCTGGTGACTTGATGAACGGACTTAAAGAGTCGGCTTGGCGGGGTGACTTGATGAAAGGACTTAAAGAGTCGACTTGGTCGGGTGACTCGATGAACAAACTTAGAGGGTCGACTTTGTGGGGTGACTTGATGAACGGACCTAAAGAGTTGACTTGGTGAGAGTACTCGATGGGGTGACTTGATGAACAGACTTAGAGAGTCGACTTGGTGAGAGTCCTTGGTGGGCCGACCTGATTGGGTGACTTCGTGAACTGACTTAAAGAGTCGACTTGGTGGGAGTACTTGGTGGGGTGACTTGATGAACGAACTTCAAGGGTTGACTTGACGAGGTGACTTGATGAACGGTCCTAAAGAGTTGACTTGGTGAGAGTACTTGGTGTGGTGACTTGATGAAAAGACTTAAAGAGTCGAATTGGTGAGAGTATTTGGTGGGGTGACTTGATGAACACACTTGAAGGGTTGACTTGGTGGGGTGACTTTATGAACTGACCTAAAGAGTTGATGTGGTGAGAGTTCTTGGTGGGGTGACTTGATGAACATAGTTAAAGAGTCGACTTGGTGAGAGTAGTTGGTCGGGTGACTTGATGAACACACTTGAAGAATTGACTTGGTTAGAGTACTTGGTGGGGTGACTTGATGAATGGACTTAAAGATTCGACTTGGTGGGCCAACCTGGCAGGGTGACTTGATGAAAGGACTTAAAGAGTTGACTTGGTGAGAGTACTTGGTGACTTGGTGGGCTGACCTGGCCGGGTGACTTGATGAACAAACTTAAAGAGTCGACTTGGTGAGAGTACTTGGTGGGCTGACCTGGTCACGCGACTTGATGAACGGACTTAAAGAGTCGACTTGGTGGGCCGACTTGGCTGGGTGACTTGATGAATGAACTTAAAGAGTCGACTTGGTGGGTCAAACTAGCGGGGTGACTTGGTGAGAGTACTTGGTGGGCTGACCTGGCAGGGTGACTTGATGAACGAACTTAGAGAGTCGACTTTGTGAGAGTACTTGGTGGGTCAAACTGGCAGGCTGACTTGATGAATGAACTTAAAGAGTCGACCTAGAGAGAGAACTTGGTGGGCCGAGCTGGCGAGGTGAATTGATGAACGAACCTAAAGAGTCGACTTTGTGAGAGTACTTGGTGGGCCGACCTGGCGGGGTGAGTTGATGACCAAACTTAAAGGGTCGACTTGGTGAGAGTACTTGGTGGGCTGACCTAGCGGGGTGACTTGATGAACGAACTTAAAGAGTCGACTTGGTGAGAGTACTCAGTGGGGTGCCTTGATGAACAAACCTAAAGAGTCGACCTGGTGAGAGTACTTGGTGGGCCAACCTGGCGGGGTGACTTGGTGAGCAAACTTAAAGAGTCGACTTGGTGAGAGTAGTTGGTGGGCTAACCTGGCAGGGTGACTTGATGAACAAACTTAAAGAGTCGATCTGGTGGGCTGACTTGGCAGAGTGACTTCATGAATGAACATAAAGAGTCCACTTGGTGGGACGACCTGGCGGGGTGACTTGATGAACGAACTTAAAGAGTCGACTTGGTGAGAGTTATTTGTGGGCTGACCTGGCGGGGTGACTTGATGAATGAACTTAAAGAGTCGACTTGGTGGGGTGACTTGATGAACACACTTGAAGGGTCGACTTGGTGGGGTGACTCTATGAACGGACCTAAAGAGTTGACTTGGTGAGAGTACTTGGTGGGGTGACTCGATGAAAGGACTTAAAGAGTGGACTTGGTGAGAGTACTTGGTGGCTCGACTTTATGAGCAGACTTAAAGAGTCCACTTGGTGAGAGTGGGCCTAACAGGGCGATGTGGTGAGTGGGCCTAATGGGGTGAGTTGGTGGGGCGACTTGGCGAGTGGTATTAGAGAGCCGACATGGTGAGGTGACTCGGTGAGTTGGTTCGTTGAGATGACATGGTGAGCTAACTTGGCGAGTCGACCTGGCGACCAAACTTTAAGAGTCAACTTGGCAACGTACTCGAGTTGACTTGGTGAGGCGACCTGGCGAGCGGGCTCAAAGAGTCAACATGGTGAGGCAACTCATTGAGTCAACATGGTGAGGCGACTCATGGTGAGGAGCTATACTTGAGGCGACTTGGTGGGCCTACTTGATTAGTCAACTTGGTGAGCCGACCTGACAAGCTGACACGATGAACGGGCTTAAAGAGGCGACGACTTGGTGGGGTAACTCGGCAAGCCAACTTATCAAGGTGAGATGGTGAGTCGACTTGGTGAGCTGACTTGGTGAGCGCACTTAAAGAGTCAAATTCGTGAGGTGACTCGGCAAGTTAGCCTGCTGATGCAACTTGGGCGGGCTAACCTGGTGAATGAACTTAAAGAGGCAACTTGGGCGGGCTGACCTGGTGAGCGAACTTAAAGAGTTGACTTGGCAACGTACTTGAACAACCGACTTGATGAGCTGACATGGTGAGTGGGCTTAGAGAAGCAACTCAGCAGGGTGACTTGATGAACGGACTTAAAGGGTCAACTTGGTGGGGTGACTTGATGAACGGACCTAAAGAGTTGACTTCGTGAGAGTACTTGGCGGGGTGAACTAACGAACGGACTTAAAGAGTCAACTTGGTGGGAGTACTTGGTGGGCCGACTTGATGAACGGACTTATAGAGTCGACTTGGTGAGAGTAGTTGTTCTGGTGACTTGATGAACAAACTTAAAGAGTCGGCTTGGTGGGGTGACTTGATGAAAGGACTTAAATAGTCGACTTGGTTGAGTGACTCGATGAACAAACTTAGAGGGTCGACTTTGCAGGGTGACTTGATGAACGGACCTAAAGAGTTGACTTGGTGAGAGTACTCGGTGGGGTGACCTGATGAACAGACTTAGAGAGTCGACTTGGTGAGAGTCCTTGGTGGGTCGACCTGGTTGGGTGACTTCGTGAACTGACTTAAAGAGTCGACTTGGTGGGAGTACTTGGTGGGGTCACTTGATGAACATACTTCAAGGGTCGACTTGGCGAGGTGACTTGATGAACGGTCCTAAAGAGTTGACTTGGTGAGAGTACTTGGTGTGGTGACTTGATGAAAAGACTTAAAGAGTCAAATTGGTGAGAGTACTTGGTGGGGTGACTTGATGAACGCACTTGAAGGGTCAACTTGGTGGGGTGACTTTATGAAAGGACCTAAAGAGTTGACGTGGTGAGAGTGCTTGGTGGGGTGACTTGATGAACATAATTAAAGAGTTGACTTGGTGAGAGTAGTTGGTCCGGTGACTTGATGAACGCACTTGAAGAATCGACTTGGTTAGAGTACTTGGTGGGGTGACTTGATGAACGGACTTAAAGATTCGACTTGGTGGGCCGACCTGGTGGGGTGACTTGATGAACGGGCTTAGAGAGTCGACTTGGTGAGAGTACTTGGTGACTTGGTGGGCCGACCTGGCCAGGTGACTTGATGAACAAACTTAAAGAGTCAACTTGGTGAGAGTACTCGGTGGGCTGACCTGGTCATGTGACTTGATGAACAGACTTAAAGAGTCGACTTGGTGGGCCGACTTGGCCGGGTGACTTGATGCATGAACTTAAAGAGTCGACTTGGTGGGTCGAACTAGTGGGGTGACTTTGTGAGAGTACTTGGTAGGCTGACCTGGCAGGGTGACTTGATGAACGAACTTAGAGAGTCGACTTTGTGAGAGTACTTGGTGGGTCGAACTGGCGGGGTGACTTGATGAACAAACTTAAAGAGTCGACCTAGTGAGAGAACTTGGTGGGCCGAGCTGGCGGGGTGAATTGATGAACGAACCTAAAGAGTCAACTTTGTGAGAGTACTTGGTGGGCTGACCTGCTGGGGTGAGTTGATGACCGAACTTAAAGGGTTGACTTTGTGAGAGTACTTGATGGGTCGACCTGGCGGGGTGACTTGATGAACAAACTTAAAGAGTTGACTTGGTGAGAGTACTTGGTGGGGTGCCTTGATGAACAAACCTAAAGAGTCAACCTGGTGAGAGTACTTGGTGGGCCGACCTGGCGGGGTGACTTGGTGAGCAAACTTAAAGAGTCGACTTGGTGAGAGTAGTTGGTGGGCTGACCTAGCGGGGTGACTTGATGAACGAACTTAAAGAGTCGATCTGGTGGGTCAACTTGGCAGAGTGACTTCATGAATGAACTTAAAGAGTCCACTTGGTGGGCCGACCTGGCAGGGTGACTTGATGAACGAACTTAAAGAGTCGACTTGGTGAGAGTAATTTATAGGCTGACTTGGTGGGGTGACTTGATGAATGAACTTAAAGAGTCAACTTGGTGGGGTGACTTGATGAACGCACTTGAAGGGTCAACTTGGTGGGGTGACTCTATGAACGGACCTAAAGAGTTGACTTGGTGAGAGTACTTGGTGGGGTGACTCGATGAAAGGACTTAAAGAGTCGACTTGCTGAGAGTACTTGGTGGCTCAACTTTATGAGCAGACTTAAAGAGTCCACTTGGTGAGAGTGGGCCTAATGGGGCGAGTTGGTGGGGTGACTTGGCGAGTGGTATTAGAGAGCCGACGTGGTGAGGTGACTTGGTGGGTTGGTTTTTTGAGATGACATGGTGAGCTGACTTAGCGAGTCGACCTGGCGAGCGAACTTAAAGAGTCAACTTGGCAATGTAATTGAGTCAACTTGGTGAGGCGACTCATTGAGTCAACATGGTGAGGCGACTCATGGTGAGGAGCTATCCTTGAGGCGACTTGGTGGGCCTACTTGATTAGTCAACTTGGTGAGCCGACCTGACGAGCTGACACGGTGAGTGGGCTTAAAGAGGCGACGACTTGGTGGGGTAACTCACCAAGCCAACTTATCGAGGCGAGATGGTGAGTCGACTTGGTGAGCTGACTTGGTGAGCGCACTTAAAGAGTCAACTTCGTGAGGTGACTCGGCGAGTTAGCCCGCTGATGGGACTTGGTGACTTGGTGAGAAAACTTAAAGAGTCGACTTGGTGAGAGTAGTTGGTGGGCTGACCTGGCGGGGTGACTTGATGAACGAACTTAAAGAGTCGACCTGGTGAGCCGACTTGGCAGAGTGACTTCATGAACGAACTTAAAGATTCCAATTGGTGGGCCGACCTGGTGGGGTGACTTGATGAACGAACTTAAAGAGTCGACTTGGTGAGAGTAATTTGTGGGCTGACCTAGCGAGGTGACTTGATGAATAAACTTAAAGAGTCAACTTGGTGGGGTGACTTGATGAACGCACTTGAAGGGTCGACTTGGTGGGGTGACTCTATGAACGGACCTAAAGAGTTGACTTGGTGAGTATACTTGGTGGGGTGACTCGATGAAAGGACTTAAAGAGTCAACTTGGTGAGAGTACTTGGTGGCTCAACTTTATGAGCAGACTTAAAGAGTCCACTTGGTTAGAGTGGGCCTAACGGGGTGATGTGGTGAGTGGGCCTAACGGGGCAAGTTGGTGGGGCGACTTGGCGAGTGGTATTAGAGAGCCGACATGGTGAGGCAACTCGGCGAGTTGGTTCATCGAGATGACATGGTGAGCTGACTTGACGAGTCGACCTAGCGAGCGAACTTAAAGAGTCAACTTGGCAACATACTCGAGTCGACTTGGTGAGGCGACCTGGCGAGCGGGCTCAAAGAGTCAACATGGTGAGGCGACTCATTGAGTCAACATGGTGAGGCGACTCATGGTGAGGAACTATCCTTGAGGTGACTTGGTGGGCCTACTTGATTAGTCAACTTGGTGAGCCGACTTGACGAGCTGATACGGTGAGTGAGCTTAAAGAGGCGACGACTTGGTGGGGTAACTCGGCAAGCCAACTTATCGAGGTGAGATGGTGAGTCGACTTGGTGAGCTAACTTGGTGAGCACACTTACAGAGGCAAATTTGTGAGGTGACTCGGCGAGTTAGCCCGCTGATGCGACTTGGGGTGACTTGATGAACATAGTTAAAGAGTCGACTTGGTGAGAGTACTGGGTGGGGTGCCCTGATGAACAAACCTAAAGAGTCAACCTGGTGAGAGTACTTGGTGGGCCGACCTGGCGGGGTGACTTGGTGAGCAAACTTAAAGAGTCGACTTGGTGAGAGTAGTTGGTGGGCTGACCTGGCGGGGTGACTTGATGAACGAACTTAAAGAGTCGACCTGGTGAGCCGACTTGGTAGAGTGACTTCATGAACGAACTTAAAGAGTCCAATTGGTGGGCTAACCTGGTGGGGTGACTTGATGAACGAACTTAAAGAGTCAACTTGGTGAGAGTAATTTGTGGGCTGACCTGGCGAGGTGACTTGATGAATGAACTTAAAGAGTCGACTTGGTGGGGTGACTTGATGAATGCACTTGAAGGGTCGACTTGGTGGGGTGACTCTATGAATGGACGTAAAGAGTTGACTTGGTGAGAGTACTTGGTGGGGTGACTCGATGAAAGGACTTAAAGAGTTGACTTGGTGAGAGTACTTGGTGGCTCGACTTTATGAGCAGACTTAAAGAGTCCACTGGGTGAGAGTGGGCCTAATGGGGTGATGTGGTGAGTGGGCCTAATGGGGCAAGTTGGTGGGGCGACTTGGCGAGTGGTATTAGAGAGCCGACATGGTGAGGCGACTCGGCGAGTTGGTTCATCGAGATGACATGGTGAGCTGACTTGACAAGTCGACCTAGCGAGCGAACTTAAAGAGTCGACTTGGCAATGTACTTGAGTCGACTTGGTGAGGCGACCTGGCGAGCGGGCTCAAAGAGTCAACATGGTGAGGCGACTCATTGAGTCAACATGGTGAGGCGACTCATGGTGAGGAGCTATCCTTGAGACGACTTGGTGGGCCTACTTGATTAGTCGACTTGGTGAGCCGACCTGACGGGATGACATGGTGAGCAAGCTTAAAGAGGCGACGACTTGGTGGGGTAACTCGGCAAGCCAACTTATCGAGGCGAGATGGTGAGTCAACTTGGTGAGCTGACTTGGTGAGCGCACTTAAAGAGTCAACTTTGTGAGGTGACTCGGCAAGTTAGCTCGCTGATGCGACTTGGGCAGGCCGACCTAGCGAACAAACTTAAAGAGGCAACTTGGGTGGGCTGACCTGGTGAGTGAAGTTAAAGAGTTGACTTGGCAATGTAGTTGAACAACCGACTTGGTGAGCTGACATGGTGAGTGGGCTTAGAGAAGCAACTCAGTGGGGCAACTTGGTGAGCACACCTGTTGGGCCAAGGTGGTAAAATGACTAGGTGATTCGACTTGGTGAGCTGACTTAGGGAGCTGACTTGGTGAGCAAACTTAAGGGGTCGACTTGGTGAGGCAACCTGAATAGTTGACTCGGTGAGGTGACCTGGGGAGCTGACATGGTGAGTGGTCTTAAAGAAGAGGTGACCTGGTGGGGCAACCTGGTGAGGCGAGATGGTAAGTCATCTTGGTGAGCCGGCTTGACGAGCTATGAGTGGACTTAAAGCATCAATTCTTGATTTGGAAAAGACCACATGGTTAGATGACGTGGTGAGCTGACCTGGCTAGCAAAATTAGCAAGAAAACTTATAGAATTGACTTGTTGTCCCCAGCCAGGATCGCACACCTGGGTCGACCCAACTTGGGTCACTCGACTAGGTCAACCCATCTCTGTTACCCAAGCCTTGGGCGACCCGACTGGGTCGCTAGAGTGGGTCGACGAGGGGAAAAAAAAAAAAAAACAAAAAAAATCATGGGAGGCCCTGTACAGCAAAAAGCGCTAAATTTTGGGCATTACAAAAAAAAAAAAAAAAACAAGTTACCCGCTTTTGGATCACGCACAAGTTTCAGTTCACGTATTGCCGAGCTGACTCGAGGCGTTATGCCTAGCTAGCCAGATTCGAGGTAGGGTAGCCAAAACGATATGATTTGAGAATTTTCTTTATAAAAAGAGATCATGATAGGCCTCGTAAGGAAAAAAAGAATGAAATTTTGGGAGTTCAAAAAAAAATGTTACCCGGTTTTGGATCGCGCACAGGGCTCAGGTCATGTAGCATCGAGGTGCCCTGGGTGACATGATTCGAGCGAAAAGTCGATGGTGGCATGAGTCGTGCAAAAACATTGGAGGCCATTAAGGCTCGAGGCACTTCGAGTCGAGGTTGCCGAGGTGGGTCAGGTTGAAAACTTTGGGCGTTAACCAAAAAGAAAAATTTAACCGCTTTTGGATCATGTACACGGCTCGGGGCACTTAGAATCAAGTCGAGCACGGTGACATGAGTCATGCGAAAAATTTGGAGATGACTCGAGTCGGGGCATCCGACTCTATTCGAGTTCAAAACTTTGGGGCTTGACAAAAAAAAGAAAAAAGAAAAAGTTACCCGGTTTTGGATCACGTAAGTGACTCGGGCCACTCAGAATCAAGGCGAGTGTGATTACATGAGTCGAGCGAAAAAAAAAATGGAGGCGGTTAAGGCTCAAGGCAATTCGAGTTGGGGTAGCTGAGTCGATTCAAAAACTTTGGTCGTTAGCCAAAAAAAGAGTTAATCACTTTTGGATCATGTACATGACTTGGGGTGCATAGAATCAAGTCAAGCACGGTGACATGAGTGGTTCAAAAAAATTGCAGGCGATTAAGGCTCGAGGCGATTTGAGTTGGGGTTGCTGACACGATTCGGGTTGAAATCTTTGGGTGTTAACCAAAGAAGGAAGAATTTAACCACTTTTGGATCACGTACATGACTCAGGGCACCAAGTCGAGCACGGTGACATGAGTCCTGCGAAAAAACTAGAGGCGATTAAGGCTCGAGGCGATACGAGTCGAGGTCGCCGACATAATTTGGGTTGAAAACTTTGGGCGTTAACCCAAAAAAAGAGTTGACCGCCTTTGGATCACGCACATGACTTGGCGCACTTAGAATCATGTCGAGCACGGTGACATGAGTCGTGCAAAAAAATTGGAGGCGGTTAAGGCTCGACGCAATT
>CM053784.1:553927411-553959911 GCA_028749045.1 Cupressus sempervirens
TGGGTGTTGACACATCCCTAACCCCGAGCACCCAATGGGTGCGATGAGGAACCCTATGGTGTGTCCCTGCCCCATCCCCTCGCAAAGGTGGGAGGCGATGCATGGGAGAGTCGTGTCAGCGGACGGGGCCCCTGCCCCGCAAATCATGCGAGTGCACCCATCCTAAACACAGAACGCTCCAAGCGACGAGTCAACACACCTGGGCAAGCAACGGGGGGTTGCGGCAGTCCCGACTTTCCGCCGTTGAAATGATGGATCCCTGGCACAGTGCCGCGCACGCGATCAGACCGTGAAATCTCAATGGGGGATGAGGCCCGGACCCCCTCTGAACTGCAACCAAGCAGAGACCTCTTGCTCTGATGTGGACGTCATTCGAAGGCACCGATCCTATAATCCAGATTGCATCCGAGTCTCTTCTTCGCCCCATGGGGAATCCACGCTTTCGATCACGGGCATTTGATGTGACCCTCGAGCTCAACGGCGCTGGACCCGTAGCTTGGCCGTCTAGCACATCGCTATAGGGCTGAGTGTCTGCACGTCACTGAGATTTCAAGGTCAGGGAGGAGGCCAGCTCCATCCCCTACATGATTCAGGGTCTCGAACTGACAATGATCCTACCGCAGGTTCACCTACGGTAACCTTGTTATGACTTCTCCTTCCTCTAAATGATAAGGTTCAGTGAACTTCTCGTGACATCCCTGATAGGAACCACCGTCGTCGTCGTGATCCGAACACTTCACCGGATCATTCAATCGGTAGGAGTGATGGGCAGTGTGTACAAAGGGCAGGGACATAGTCAACGCGAGCTGATGACTCGTGCTTACTAGGAATTCCTCGTTGAAGATCAATAATTGCAATGGTCTATCCCCATCACGATGCAATTTGGCAAGATTTCCCAAACCTTTCAGGCCAGGGAGAGAAACTTGTTGGTTGCATCAGTGTAGTGTGCGTGCGGCCCAGAACATCTAAGGGCATCACAGACCTGTTATTGCCTCAAACTTCCATGGCCTAGGAGGCCATAGTCCCTCTAAGAAGCTGGCCGCAAAGGGGAACCTCCGCGTAGCTAGTTAGCAGGCTGAGGTCTCATTTGTTAACGGAATTAACCAGACAAATCGCTCCACCAACTAAGAACGGCCATGCACCAACACCCATAGAATCAAGAAAGAGCTCTCAATCTGTCAATCCTTACTATGTCTGGACCTGGTAAGTTTCCCCGTGTTGAGTCAAATTAAGCCGCAGGCTCCACTCCTAGTGGTGCCCTTCCATCAATTCCTTTAAGTTTCAGCCTTGCAACCATACCCCCCCCAGAACGCAAACACTCTGATTTCTCAGAAGGTGCTGGCAGAGTCCTTAGAGCAACATCCGCCGATCCCTGGTCAGCATCGTTTATGGTTGAGACTAGGACGGTATCTGATCATCTTCGAGCCCCTAACATTCATTCTTGATTAATGAAAACATCCTTGGAAAATGCTTTCACAGTGGTTCATCTTCCTTAAATCCAAGAATTTCACCTCTGACAATGAAATACAAATGCCCCCGATAGTCCCTATTAATCATTACTCCGGTCCCGAAGGCCAACAGAACAGGACCAGACTCCTATCGCGTTATTCCATGCTAATGTATTGAGAGTGTAGGCTTGCTTTGAGAACTCTAATTTTTTCAAAGTAACGGCGTCAGAACCGTGACCCAGCCAATTAAGGCCAGGAACACGCTGCCGACAGAAGGGACGTGAGGGCCAGTGCACACCCAGAAGGCGAACCGACTGTGACGACCCAAGGTCCAACTACGAACTTTTTAACTGCAACAACTTAAATATATGCTATTGGAGCTAGAATTACCATGGATGCTGGTACTAGACTTGCCCTCCAATGGATCCTCGTTAAGGGATTTAGATTGTACTCATTCCAATTACCAAACTCGATGAGCCCAGTATTGTTATTTATTGTCACTACCTCCCCGTGTCAGGATTGGGTGATTTGCGCGCCTGCTGCCTTCCTTGGATGTGGTAGCCGTTTCTTAGGCTCCCTCTCTAGAATTGAACCCTAATTCTTCGTCACCCATCACCACCATGGTAGGCCTCTATCCTACCATCGAAAGTTGATAGGGCAGAAATTTGAATGAAGCATCGCCAGCACAAAGGCCGTGCGATCCATCGAGTTATCATGAATCACCAGAATAGCGGGCGAGCCTGCGCTGGCCTTTTATCTAATAAATGCATCCCTTCTGAGAGGCGAGATTTGGTGCACATATTAGCTCTAGAATTACTACGGTTATCCGAGTAGCAAAGTACCATCAAAGAAACTATAACTGATTTAATGAGCCATCCGCAGTTTCACAGTCTGAAATAGTTCATACTTAGACATGCATGGCTTAATCTTTGAGACAAGAATATCACTACTGGCAGGATCGACAAGGTAGCTTCTAACAACGAGGGGACCCCCAAGACCTTCTACAGCCAAGGGATACTTGTCGCGATGGGAAACCAAAATTTGCATTCGCTCTGTCATGCATCCAAACATAATCCGCTGCACAAGCAACAAGAATGACGTTCACAGCACATGCAAGACTCGCAACGCTCAAAGATTTCGCACAAGAGGAAAGTGTCCCATCGTCGATCGGAGAGGGGCTTACAAGGAGCCTCGGTTCATAGGCACCTGGGAAGAACATCCCGTATGGAACCCTTTACCCTCGAACTCACTGCCGCCACTACTCGGAAAGAAGCCTCAAGTCTGTACGAGATGCACCGCGCACGTAGCCACCTCAATTGTAAGGCCACTCAGAGACATCCATTTCCCAGGCATATGCCTCCTACATGCCTATTGAGGTGCACCCACACAGAAAAAATCCTTCTTGATCGCAACAAACGTTTTCCCATGACGAAGAGCTGGTTGCCAAAGTGCCAACGGAGACCACCGTGCTGAAGGGTGAAGGGTCGTGCGAGTCGAAAACATGGCTGGTTATGCGATTGGAGGGGGCATCACTGTGCATGCGACCACCTCAATTATAAGGCCGCTTGAGGGCATTGTGTATAACAACACCCCCTCCGCACATTTATAGGTGATGAGAGCCTGCTCGCATACATGGACATGTCTAACCTCTGGCAAATATCTCCTTTCCCAGCACAGCCTCGCTAACCGTTCCCCATGACACGTGATCTGCCAGCGCAGGTACAGAAAAGTTCCTACGGCTGAACACTCACACTAGCATTGTTGGACAAGCTTCAATCTCATGCACATGCACATACTAAAGAACTGGCACCACGAGGGAACCACCCGCGAGCACCCACATCTCGGAAAAAAGCATTCGTGCGATTTCTTCCCCTAGATAGACACGTTGGGCCTGCAATTTTCGGAGCATTGCAAAGATGAGCGCTCTAGTTCACAGGAGCCTGAGAAGAACATCTCGTATGAAACCCGTTCCCCCAAAATGCTCGAATCACAAATGCTCACAGCAGGGTTGTAATGCAAAGATGTACACCGTGCATGCGACCGAGTAAGGACACTCAGAGCCATCCATTTCCCAGGCATATGCCCCCTACATGCTTTTTGGTGCACCCCGTACAAACGGCCATACTTCGACAAGCCCTCCCAGAATTTTGCATCTGAAGAGAGAGATGAAACACCTTGGGCTTTTTGTCCACACAATGCAAACACCGAACGCTCTCTTTAGGGGGGAGCTGAAGAAGAGTATCTCCCATAGAACCCATGAGCCGCAGCCATTCGGATCGCAAGGGGCAGGACAGGGCATGGAGAGTTTCTACATCCAAACAAAAATTATCGGTAGTACTCTACGCTTCTACTGGCCTGGACCACAAAAGGCTGTCATGATAGTGCCATGCACTTCTATAGGATGAGACAGTGAAGAGGTGAGCACGCACCGAGAACGCACTAGCGAATAAATTATGTGGCAACCAAACCTTTCGCCGGCCCCCCTCTCAATCCCAAGGCTCTACCGATTGGCAAAAACTTAGGGTGGAGAGTGGACCCTTGATGAAATTAGGGACGTCGAGCAATGCACCCGTGCAACCATCTCTTTCCTTCTTGCCATCCGGGCAGGATAAAAATGCAATGATAGAACGTGCCAATGAGATGGAGCCCTTGGCTAAAAGATACAACTCCATACACACTCAGCAACAAGCGCATCTCAGAATTGAACACCAAATGTGCAGTGTGTTGCAAGCCGTGCAGACACCTACATATAGGGTATATCCATCAAAACAAAGCGACAAGTACTTCCCACCAGCTCTGCCATTGCGATTACCAAATGGGATAATACTCACCACCACAGATTAATGACCATCATTACCATCTCGAAATAGATACAAGCACATCGAGCTTCATCCGATCAGCTGGATGAATTTCACCTTGAAGGGGCCCAATCCAAAAGTTTCGAAGGTCATCTCCTGGAACTCTCAAGAACAAGGCCCATATTACATGCAAACTCTGCTACTGCGCAAACATAGGTTGCAATTAAAGAGAAATTGCAAGACCATCACAATGGCCCGAGGCCAATGCTCTGACTAAGTCAATTTTCTCTTGCAATCACCATGCCGCCATTCACAGAGAGATCTCCTGATTCACTTGTGACGCGATGCACAATCCAAGGGCTAGACGTGAGCTCACCCTTGAAAGGCCACTTTCCAAGGCATCCCCCGATGACACATTGGAATGACAACCACTGTCAAACCATTTCCCAATGTTGTGCCCATCGAATTGGCACAGAGCCGCTAGATGAGGGCTCCTGTTTTAGATCAAGTTTTAAAATCACCAAGAAGACGCGGTGAGGGCTGGCAACCGCTGCCAAACCTTTTTCCGAAATTGCGCCAGCTGAGTGACTAGAAAACATGCTTTATGCGATAGGCACGCAAAAAATTTTGCTAGAGCGCCAAGCACCCACCTCATGGCTACAGACAAGGGCTCGCCATTAGATCAACTTCGAAATCGTTGAACAGACGCACTGTAAAATGGCAACCGCTGCCAAGTCTCTTCCGTAGTTGCATTGGTCGAGTGATCGAAGAAGGTGATCTAAGAGAGGGTCCAAGTGTAGGCATTCATTGGGGGATTTGGGCCAATGGCATAAATTTATGCAATACCCAAGTAACACCGGATGGAGGTGCTAGACGAGGGCTCCCGTTTTAGATCGAGTTTTAAAATCACCAAGTAGACACGGTGAGGGCTGGCAACCGCTGCCAAAACTTTTTCCAAATTTGCGGGAGATGAGTGACAAGAAAACATGATCTAAAGGAGACTCCAGGTATAGCACCCTCGAGGGTGGGCTTCATGCCCCTCTAATTGATTCAATGTCGGCATCCACCATTTCAAAATCCGACATATCCATCCACCCTGACAGTGGTGTTGAATCAATGAGGGGAGCACGTGAGAGGCTCACAGCAACCACCTCTCCCATTGTAGCCATGATAGGCACGCAAAAAAATTTTGCTAGAGCGCCAAGCACCCACCTCATGGCTAGAGACAAGGGCTCGCCATTAGATGAACTTCAAAATCGTAGAACAGACGCGGTGTAGAATGGCAACCGCTGCCAAGTCTCTTCTGTAATTGCGTCGGTCGAGTGATCGAAAAAGGTGATCTAAGACAGGGTCCAAGCGTAGGGCATTCATTGGGGTAATTGCGCCGATGGCAAAAATTTATGCAATACCCGAGCAACACCGGACGGAGGTGCTAGACGAGGGCTCCCATTTTAGATCGAGTTTTAAAATAAAAAAGAAGACGCGGTGAGGGCTGGCAACCGCTGCCAAACCTTTTTTTGAAATTGCGCTAGCTGAGTGAAAAGAAAACATGATCTAAAGGAGAGTCTAGGAATATCACCCTCGAAGGTGGGCTTCATGCCCTTCTAATTGATTCAACGTCGGCGTCCACCATTTCAAAATCTGACATATCCATCCGCCCTGAGAGCGGCGTTGAATCAATGAGGTGGGCATGGGAGAGGCTCGTGGCAACCACCTCTCCCATTGTAGCCACGATAGGCTCAATAAAAATTTTGCTAGAGTGCCAAGTACCCACCTCATGGCTATAGACAAGGGCTCTCCATTAGATCAACTTCGAAATCGCAGAACGGACGCGGTGTAGAATGGCAACCCCTGCCAAGTCTCTTCTGTAATTGCATCGGTTGAGTGATCGAAGAAGGTGATCTAAGAGAGGGTCCAAGCATGTAGGAATTTTTTGGGGGATTTGCGCCGATGGAAAAAATTTGTGCAATACCCGAGCAACACCGGACGGAGGTGCAAGACGAGGGCTCCCGTTTTAGATCGAGTATTAAAATCACCAAGTAGACGCGGTGAGGGGCTGGCAACCACTGCCAAACCTTTTTTCGAAATTGCGCCAGCTGAGTGACAAGAATACATGATCTAAAGGAGAGTCCAGGAATAGCACCCTTGAGGGTGGGCTTCACGCCCCTCTAATTGATTCAACGTCGGCGTCCACCATTTCAAAATCTGACATTTCCATCTGCCCTGACAGCGGCATTGAATCAATCAGGGGCGCATGGGAGAGGCTCGCGGCAACCACCTCTCCCATTGTAGTGGCGATAGGCACGCAAAAAATTTTTCTAGAGCGCCAAGCGCCCACCTCATGGCTAGAGACAAGGGCTTGCCATTAGATCAACTTTGAAATCACTGAACAGACGCGTTGTAGAATGGCAACCGCTGCCAAGTCTCTTCCATAGTTGCGTTGGTCAAGTGATCGAAGAAGGTGATCTAAGAGAGGGTCCAAGCATAGGCATTCATTGGGGGATTCACACCAATGGCATAAATTTATGCAATACCCAAGCAACACTGGACGGAGGTGGTACACGAGGGCTCCCACTTTAGATCGAGTTCTAAAATCACCAAGTAGACGCGGTGAGGGCTGGCAACCACTGCCAAACCTTTTTCTAAAATTGCGCCAGCTGAGTGGAAAGAAAACATGATCTAAAGGAGAGTCGAGAAATAGCACCCTCGAGGGTGGGCTTCATGCCCCTCTAATTGATTCAACGTCGGCGTCCACCATTTCAAAATTTGACATATCCATTCGCCCTGACAGCGGTGTTGAATCAATGAGGGGGGCACGGGAGAGGCTCGCGGCAACCACCTCTCCTATTGTAGCCGTGATAGACACGCAAAAAATTTTGCTAGAGCGCCAAGCACCCACCTCATGGCTAGAGACAAGGGCTCACCATTAGATCAACTTTGAAATCACTGAACAGACGCGCTGTAGAATGGAAACCGCTGCCAAGTCTCTTCCGTAGTTGCGTCGGTCGAGTGATCGAAGAAGGTGATCTAAGAGAGGGTCCAAGCGTAGGCATTCGTTGGGGGATTCACGCCGATGGCATAAATTTATGCAATACCCGAGAAACACTAGGCAGGGGTGCTAGATGAGGGCTCCCGTTTTAGATCGAGTTTTAAAATCACCGAGTAGATGCGGTGAGGGCTGGCAACCGCTGCCAAACCTTTTTTTGAAATTGTGCCAGCTGAGTGACAAGAAAACATGATCTAAAGGAGAGTCCAGGAATAGAACCCTCGAGGGTGGGCTTCATGCCCCTCTAATTGATTCAATGTCGGTGTCCACCTTTTCAAAATCTGACATATCCATCCGCCCTGACAGCGGCATTGAATCAATGAGGGGGGCACAGGAGAGGCTCGGGGCAACCACCTCTCCCATTGTAGCCACAATAGGCATGCAAAAAAATTTTCTAGAGTGCCAAGCACCCACCTCATGGCTAGAGACAAGGGCTCACCATTAGATCAACTTCGAAATCGCTGAACAGACGCGCTGTAGAATGGCAACCACTGCCAAGTCTCTTTCGTAGTTGTGTCGGTCGAGTGATTGAAGAAGGTGATCTAAGAGAGGGTCCAAGCGTAGGCATTCATTGGGGGATTCACGCCGATGGCATAATTTTATGCAATACTCGAGCAACACTGGACGGAGGTGCTAGATGAGGGCTCCCATTTTAGATCGAGTTTTAAAATCACCGAGTAGACGCGGTGAGGGATGGAAACCACTGCCAAACCTTTTTCCAAAATTGCGCCAGTTGAGTGAGAAGAAAACATGATCTAAAGGAGAGTCAAGGAATAGCACATTCGGGGTGGGCTTCATGCCCCTCTAATTGATTCAACGTCGGCGTCCACCGTTTCAAAATCTGACATATCTATCCACCTTGACACTGGCGTTGAATCAATGAGGGGGGCACAGGAGAGGCTCACAACAACCACCTTTCCTATATAAGCTATTAGTGCGAGGCTTGCTCTACATTAGAAATTAGTAAACACACCGAAATCTGCCTTAAAAATCCAAATCCTTTAAAATTCCTACCAAACAGCCATTCACGACCCAATTTTTTATGAGGTCGGCAGAGGAGCAAAAGATTGTCATCGGTTAGGAGATGTGAGTTCATGGATCCCAGGGACTGAAATGGTCATCGAGCTCATCCGATCAATTGGATGAATTTCACCTTGAAGGGGCCCAATCCAAAAATTCTGGAGGTCATCTCTTGGAACTCTCGAGAACAAGGCCCATCTTACATGCAAACTCTGCTACTATGCAAACATAGGTTGCAATTAAAGAGAAATTGTGAGGCCGTCACAATGGCTCGAGGCCAATGGCTTCGACTAAATCAATTTTCTCTTGCAATCACCATGCCACCGTTCACAGAGAGATCTCCCCATTCACTTGTGACGCGATGCACAATCCAAGGTCTAGATGCGAGCTCGCCCTTGAAAGAAAGACCACTTTCCAAGACATCCCCCGATGACACATTGGAACGTCAACTGCTATCAAACCATTCCCAATGTTGTGCCGATCGAGTTGGCACAGAGGCAACCTTAGGGAGCTCTCGCATAGCAATCGGGATGTGCTTTCGTGCCCATCTCTCACAAAAACCAATGTTAGCTGTGGACAAATTTGGAATCCAAGGGCTTGCATCCATAGATATCGTCGGCACTGGGTCTATATATTCAAAGGCCACGGAGAGGTTCCGATAAGAGAAGCTCCCCTGCTTGCTCACACAAACATCCCAAATTCTAGACACAAGCTCTCACCCTTAGTATCACTCTCCAGATCACCGCAATGACACATTGGAACGACAACCGCTGTCGAACAACTCCCAAAATTGTGGCAATGGAGTGAGAAAGAAGAGCAACTTTGGGGAGCCGTGCATAGCAAACGGGCTGTGCTACTACTTCATTCTGCTCTTATATAGTTTCAACATCATTGATTTCATTTGGAATCTGAGGCTGCATTCGTCCTTGCTCAAACAAGCAATGGCTCTTCTAATCGAATGGCCATGGGGAGCTTCCGGTAACAAAGGCTCCCTTGTCCCTCGTGATGCACAGGCTAACTGCTAGACGAAAGGTCACCCTTCAGATCGCTGCCCAGGCAACCACCACAATGGCACCATTGGAACAACAACCCCTGCCGAAACATTCTAAAAATTTTGTGCCAAAGAAGTTGTTGCGTAGAGAACGACTCTGGGGAGAGAGCCCTTGCATAGAAAAATTGGGATGGCTTCACGGCCCTCCCAATAGAAACGATGCTGGTGCCAATATTCCAAAAATCTGAATAACGTGTCTTTTGCGAACACAAGCACTAATTTCTATTGGACAGGGTTGCCGAGAACTTTTGTTATCAAAGCTCCCATTGTAGCCACGATAGGCACAAAAAAAATTGCTAGAGCCCCAAGAACCCACCTCATGGATAGACAAGGGCTTGCCATTAGTAGATCAACTTCAAAATTGCTGAATAGACACGCTGTGGAATGGCAACCACTGCCAAGCCTCTTTCGTAATTGCGTCGGTCGAGTGATCAAAGAAGGTAATCTAAGAGAGAGTCCAAGGCTAGGGATTCGTTGGGGGATTCACGCCGATAGCAAAAAATTATGCAATACCCGAGCAACATCGGACAAAGGTGCTAGACGAGGGCTCCCGTTTTAGATCGAGTTTTAAAATCACCAAGTAGACACGGTGAGGGCTGGCAACCGCTGCCAAACCTTTTTCCAAAATTGCGCCAACTGAGTGACAAGAAAACATGATCTAAAGGAGAGTCCAGGAATAGCACCCTCGAGGGTGGGCTTCATGCCCCCTCTAATTGATTCAACATCACCGTCCACCATTTCAAAATCTGTCATATCCATCCGCCCTAACAGCGGCGTTGAATCAATGAGGGGGGCACGGGAGAGGCTCGTGGTAACCACCTCTCCCGTTGTAGCCGCGATAGGCATGCAAAAACTTTTGCTAGAGCGCCAAGCACCCACCTCATGGCTAGAGACAAGGGCTCGCCATTAGATCAACTTCGAAATCGCTGAACAGACGCACTGTAGAATGGCAACCGCTGCCAAGTCTCTTCCATAGTTGCATCGGTCGAGTGATCGAAGAAGGTGATCTAAGAGAGGGTCCAAGCGTAGGAATTCATTGGGGGATTCACGCCGATGGCATAAATTTATGCAATACCCGAGCAACATCGGACGGAGGTGCTAGACGAGGGCTCCCATTTTAGATCGAGTTTTAAAATCACCAAGTAGACACGGTAAGGGCTGGCAACCACTGCCAAACCTTTTTCCAAAATTGTGGCAGTTGAGTGACAAGAAAACATGATCTAAAGGAGAGTCCAGGAATAGCACCCTCAAGGGTGGGCTTCATGCCCCTCTAATTGATTCAACGTGGGCATCCACCATTTCAAAATCTGACATATCCATCTGCCCTGACAGCGGCGTTGAATCAATGAGGGGGGCATGGGAGAGGCTCGTGGAAACCACCTCTCCCCTTGTAGCCACGATAGGCACGCAAAAAAATATTGCTAGAGTGCCAAGCACCCACCTCATGGCTAGAGACAATGGCTCGCCATTAGATCAACTTCGAAATCGCTGAACAGACGCGCTATAGAATGGAAACCGCTGACGAGTCTCTTCCGTAGTTGCATCGGTCGAGTGATCGAAGAAGGTGATCTAAGAGAGGGTCCAAGCATAGGCATTCATTGGGGGATTCACGCCAATGGCATAAATTTATGCAATACCCAAGCAACACCGGACGGAGGTGCTAGACGATGGCTCCCGTTTTAGATCAAGTTTTAAAATCACCAAGTAGATGCGGTGAGGGCTGGCAACCGCTGCCAAACCTTTTTCCAAAATTGCGCCAGCTGAGTGAAAAGAAAACATGATCTAAAGGAGAGTCCAGGAATAGCACCCTCGAGGGTGGGCTTCATGCCCCTCTAATTGATTCAACATCAGCGTCCACCGTTTCAAAATCTGACATATCCATCCGCCCTGACAGCGGCATTGAATCAATGAGGGGGGCACGGGAGAGGCTCGCGGTAACCACCTCTCCCATTGTAGCCGCGATAGGCACGCAAAATTTTTTTCCAGAGTGCCAAGCACCCACCTCATTCCTAGAGACAAGGGCTTGCCATTAGATCAACTTTGAAATCGCTGAACAGACGCGCTATAGAATGGCAACCGCTGCCAAGTCTCTTCCATAGTTGTGTCGGTCGAGTGATCGAAGAAGGTGATCTAAGAGAGGGTCCAAGCGTAGGCATTCATTGGGGGATTTGCGCCGATGGCATAAATTTATGCAATACCCAAGCAACACCGGACGGAGGTGGTAGACGAGGGCTCTCATTTTAGATCGAGTTTTAAAATCACCAAGTAGACGCGGTGAGGGCTGGCAACCGCTGCCAAACCTTTTTCCGAAATTGCGCCAGCTGAGTGACAAGAAAAAATGATCTAAAGGAGAGTCCAGGAATAGCACCCTCGAGGGTGGGCTTCATGCCCCTCTAATTGATTCAACATCGGTGTCCATCGTTTCAAAATCCGACATATCCATCCGCCCTGACAGCGGCATTGAATAAATGAGGTGAGCACGAGAGAGGCTCGCGGCAACCACCTCTCTCGTTTTAGCCGCGATAGGCATGCAAAAAATTTTGCTAGAGCGCAAAGCACCCACCTCATGGCTAGAGACAAGGGCTCGCCATTAGATCAACTTCAAAATTGCTGAAGAGACGCGCTGTAGAATGGCAACCATTGCCAAGTCTCTTTCGTAGTTGCGTCGGTCGAGTGATCGAAGAAGGTGATCTAAGAGAGGGTCCAAGCGTAGGCATTCATTGGGGGATTCGGGCCGATGGCATAAATTTATGCAATACCCAAGCAACACCGGACAGAGGTGCTAGACAAGGGCTCCCATTTTAGATCGAGTTTTAAAATCACCAAGTAGACGCGGTGAGGGCTAGCAACCGCAGCCAAACCTTTTTCCAAAATTGCGCTAGCTGAGTGACAAGAAAACATGATCTAAAGGAGAGTCCAGGAATAGCACCCTCGAGGGTGGGCTTCATGCCCCTCTAATTGATTCAACGTCGGCATCCACCGTTTCAAAATCTGACATATCCATCCACCCTGACAGTGGCGTTGAATCAATGAGGGGGGCACGGGAGAGGCTCGCGGCAACCACCTCTCCCATTGTAGCCATGATAGGCACGTAAAATTTTTTTCTAGAGCACCAAGCACCCACCTCATTGCTAGAGACAAGGGCTCGCCATTAGATCAACTTTGAAATCGCTGAACAGATGCGCTGTAGAATGGCAACCACTGCCAAGTCTCTTCTATAGTTGCATCGGTCAAGTGATCGAAGAAGGTGATCTAACAGAGGGTCCAAGTGTAGGCATTCGTTGGGGGATTCGCGCCATTGGCATAATTTTATGCAATACCCGAGCAACATCGGACAGAGGTGCTAGGCGAGGGCTCCCATTTTAGATCGAGTTTTAAAATCACCAATTAGATGCGGTGAGGGATGGCAACCGCTGCCAAACCTTTTTCCAAAATTGTGCCAGCTGAGTGAGAAGAAAACATGATCTAAAGGAGAGTCAAGGAATAGCACATCCAGGGTGGGCTTCATGCCCCTCTAATTGATTCAACATCGATGTCCACCGTTTCAAAATCCAACATATCCATCCGCCTTGACACCGGCGTTGAATCAATGAGAGGGGCACGGGGGAGGCTCGCGGCAACCACCTCTCCTATATAAGCTATTAGTGCGAGGCTCGCTCTGCATTAGAAATTAGCAAACACACCAACATCCACTTTAAAAATCCAAATCCTTTAAAATTCCTACCAAACAGCCATTCACGACCAAATTTTTTATGAGGTCGGCAGAGGAGCAAAAGATTGTCCTCGGTTAGGAGATGTGAGTTCATGGAGCCGAGGGACTGAAATGGTCATCGAGCTCATCTGATCAACTGGATGAATTTCACCTTGAAGGGGCCCAATCCAAAAGTTCTGGAGGTCATCTCCTGGAACTCTTGAGAACAAGGCCCATCTTACATGAAAACTCTGCTACTGTGCAAACATAGTTTGCAATTAAAGAGAAATTGCGAGGCCGTCACAATGGCCCGAGGCCAATGGCTCTGACTAAGTCAATTTTCTCTTGCAATCACCATGCTGTCATTGCAATCCCCCGATGACACATTGGAATGACAACCGCTGTTGAACCATTCCCAATGTTGTGCCGATCGAGTTGGCACAGAGGTGACCTTAGGGAGCTCTCGCGTAGCAATCGGGATGTGCTTTCATACCCATCTCTCACAAAAACCAATCTTAGCTGTGAAAAAATTTTGCCGCAATGACACCATTGGAACGACGACCGCTGTCGAACAACTCCTAAATTTGTGCCCCGATGGAGTGAGAAAGAATAGCAACTTTGGGGAGCCGTGCATCGCAAATAGGCTGCTGCTTCTTTCTGCTCTTATATATAGATCAGATGTCATTGATTTCGTTTGGAATCCAAGGCTGCATTCATCCTTGCTCACACAAGCAATGGCTCTTCTCATCGAATGGCCACAAGGAGCTTCCGATCACAAAGGCTCCCTTGTCACTCGTGATGAGCAGCCCAACTGCTTTCCAAAATTGCACCAACTGAGTGACAAGAAAACATGATCTAAAGGAGAGTCAAGGAATAGCACCTCGATGGTGGGCTTCATGCCCCTCCAATTGATTCAACGTCGGCGTCCACCGTTTCAAAATCTGACATTTCCATCCGCCTTGACACCGCCGTTGAATCAATGAGAGGGGCACGGGAGAGGTTCGTGGCAACAACCTCTCCTATATAAGCTATTAGTGCGAGGCTCGCTCTGCATTAGAAATTAGCGAACACGCCGACATCCACCATAAAAATACAAATCGTTGAAAATTTTGACCAAACAGCCATCCACGACCCAATTTATTATGAGGTCATCTAAGGAGCAAAAGATTGTCATCGGTTAGGAGATGTGAATTCATGGAGCCAAGGGACTAAAATGGTCATCGAGCTCATCCGATCAACTGGATGAATTTCACCTTGAAGGGGCCCAATCCAAAAGTTATGGAGGTCATCTCCTGGAACTCTCAAGAACAAGGACCATCTTACTTGCAAACTCTGCTACTGCACAAACATAGGTTGCAATTAAAGAGAAATTGCCAGGCCATCACAGTGGCCCGAGGCCAATGCTCCGACTAAGTCAATTTTCTCTTGCAATCACCATGCCACCGTTCATAGAGAGATCTCCCCATTCACTTGCGACGTGATGCACAACCCAAGTGATAGACACAAGCTCGCCCTTGAAAGGCCAGGCCACTTTCCAAGACATCCCCCGATGACACATTGGAATGACAACCGCTGTCGAACCATTCCCAATGTTGTGCCGATCGAGTTGGCACAGAGGCGACCTTAGGGAGCTCCCGCATAGTAATTGGGATGTGCTTTTGTACCCATCTCTCACAAAAACCAATCTTAGCTGTGAACAAATTTAGAATCCAAGGCTCGTATCCATCGATATTGTCGGCATTGGGTCTATATATTAAAAGGCCATAGAGAGGTTCCGATAAGAGAAGCTCCCCTGCTCGCTCGCACAAACATCCCAAATGCTAGACACAAGCTCCCGCCCTTAGCATCGCTCTCCAGATCGCCGCAATGACACATTGGAACGACAACCGCTCTTGAACAACTCTCAAATTTGTGCTGATGGAGTGAGAAAGACGAGAAACTTTTGGGACCCGCGCATGGCAAATGGGCTGCTGCTTCATTCTGCTCTTATATATAGATTCGATGTCATTGATTTCATTTGGAATCTGAGGCTACATTCGTCCTTGCTCACACAAGCAATGGCTCTTCTCATCGAATGGTCACGGGGAGCTTCCGATTACAAAGGCTCCCTTGTCACCCATGATGCGCAGCCCAACTGCTAGACGACAGCTCGCCCTTCAGATCGCTGCCCAGGAAACCACCACAACGGCACCATTGGAATGACAACTGCTGCCGAACCATTCCGAAATTTTTTTGCCAAAGAAGTTGTTGCAAAGAGAACAACTCTGGGGAGAGAGCCCTCGCATAGCAAAATCGAGATGGCTTCACGGCAGCTGGATGGGATTTGAATTCATGGAGCCAAGGGAGTGAAATGGTCATCAAGCTCATTCGATCAATTGGATGAATTTCACCTTGAAGGGGCCCAATCCAAAATTTCCGGAGGCCATCTCCTGGAACTGTCAAGAACAAAGGCCAATCTTACATGCAAACTTTGCTACTGCGCAAACATAGGTTGCAATTATAGAGAAATTGCAAGGCCGTCACAATGGCCCGAGGCTAATGCTCTGACTACTAAGTCAATTTTCTCTTGCAATCACCATGCCGCCGTTCATAGAGAGATCTCCCCATTCACTTGTGATGACACACAATCCAAGTGCTAGACGCGATCTCGCCTTTGAAAGGCGGCGTTCCAAGACATCCCGATGACACATTGGAATGAAAACCGCTGTCAAACCATTCCCAATGTTGTGCCGATTGAGTTAGCACAGAGGCGATCTTAGGGAGCTCCCGTGAATCAATCAGGAAGTGCTTTCGTACCCATCTCTCACAAAAACCAATGTTAGCTGAACAATTTTAGAATCCAAGGCTCGTATCCATCGATATCGTCAGCACTAGGTCTATATTCAAAGGCCACAGAGAGGTTCCGATAAGAGAAGCTCCCCTGCTCTCTTGCACAAACATCCCCAAATGCTAGACGCAAGCTCCCGCCCTTAGCATCGCTCTCCAGATCACCGCAATGACACATTGGAATGACAACCGCTGTCGAACAACTCCCGAATTTGTGCCGATGGAGTGAGAAAGAAGAGCCAGATCGGGTCGACGAAAATGGCTAAGCCAGATCGGGTCGGCCAGCATGCCTCGGCCACCATTTTTTGCCGAGAGCTTTTGATATTAAAGCTCCCATGTAGCAGCAATAAGTACACCATGACAAAATTGCTAGAGCGTCGAGCACCCATAGAAAATTGCCATTATACCAAGCAACGCCGGAGTGCTAGACAAGGGCTCACGTTTAGATCAAGTTTTAAAATCACCAAAAAGACACGCCATGGATCGGCAACCGCTGCCTCACCTTTTCCAAAATTGAGTCATCGAAAAACATGATCTAAAGGAGAGCCAAGGAAAAGCATTGAGATTGCTTCATGCCCCTTTCATTCGTTCAACATCAGCATACACCATTTGAAAACCCAACAATTCGATCCGCCTAGACACCAATGTTGAATCAATGAAAGGGGCATGGGAGAGGCTCACGGCAACAACCTCTCCTATATAAGCTATTAGTGCGAGGCTCGCTCTGCATTAGAAATCTGTGATAGCGCGGACAAAAACCTTAAAAAATCCAATTCAATGAAAAATGTGACCAAACAGCCATCCACGACACCGTTTTTGGAGCTCACCCAGATCGGCTCGGCCAGCATGGCTTGGCCAGATCGGCTTGGCCAGCATGGTGACTTGCTGACTTGGTGAGAGTACTTCGAACTGTCAAGAACAGAGGCCAATCTAACATGCAAACTCTGCTACTGCGCAAATATAGGTTGCAATTATAGAGAAATTGCAAGGTCGTCACAATGGCCCGAGGCCAATGCTCCGACTACTAAGTCAATTTTCTCTTGCAATCGCCATGCCGCCGTTCACAAAGAGATCTCCCCATTCACTTGTGATGATGCACAATCCAAGTGCTAGACACGAGCTCGCCCTTGAAAGGCCGCATTCCAAGACATCTCGATGACACATTGGAATGACAACCGCTATCGAACCATTCCCAATGGTGTGCCGATCGAGTTGGCACAGAGGCAATCTTAGGGAACTCCCACATATCGATCAGGAAGTGCTTTCGTACCCATCTCTCACAAAAACCAATGTTAGCTGAACAATTTTATAATCCAAGGCTCGTATCCATTGATATCGTCGGCACTAGGTCTATATTCAAAGGCCACGGAGAGGTTCCGATAAGAGAAGCTCCCCTGCTCGCTTGCACAAACATCCCCAAATGCTAGACGCAATCTCCCGCACTTAGCATCGCTCTCCAGATTACTGCAATGACACATTGGAATGACAACCGCTGTCAAACAACTCTCGAATTTGTGCCGATGGAGTGAGAAACGAGAGCCAGATCGGGTCGACGAAAATGGCTAAGCCAGATCGGGTTGGCCAGCATGGCTCGGCCACCATTTTTTGCCGAGAGCTTTCGATATTAAAGCTCCCATGTAGCTATGATAAGTACACCATGACAAATTGCTAGAGCATCGAGCACCCATAGCAAATTGCCATTATACCAAGCAACACCGGAGTGCTAGACAAGGGCTCACGTTTAGATCAAGTTTTAAAACCACCAAAAACACACGCCATGGATCGGCAACCACTGCCTCACCTTCTCCAGAATTGAGTCATTGGAAAACATGATCTAAAGGAGAGCTAAGGAAAAGCACTGAGATCGCTTCATGCCCCTTTCATTCATTCAACATCAGCATACACCGTTTGAAAACCCAACAATCCGATCCGCCTAGACACCAATGTTGAATCAATGAAAGGGGCATGGGAGAGGCTCGCGGCAACAACCTCTCCTATATAAGCTATTAGTGCGAGGCTTGCTCTGCATTAGAAATCTGCGATAGCGTAGACAACTCCCTTAAAAATCCAATTCAATGAAAAATGTGACCAAACAGCCATCCACGACACCGTTTTTGGAGCTCACCCAAATCGGCTCGGCCAGAATGGCTCGCCCAGATCGGCTCGGCCAGCATGGCTCGCCCAGATCAGCTCGGCCAGCATGGTGACTTGCTGACTTGGTGAGAGTACTTCAAACTGTCAAGAACAAAGGCCAATCTAACGTAAAAACTCTGCTATTGCGCAAACATAGGTTGCAATTATAGAGAAATTGCAAGGCCGTCACAATGGCCCGAGGCCAATGCTCCAACTACTAAGTCAATTTTATCTTGCAATCGTCATGCCGCCGTTCACAGAGAGATCTCCCCAATCACTTGTGACGACACACAATGCAAGTGCTAGACGCGAGCTCACCCTTGAAAGGCCGCGTTCCAAGACATCCCGATGACACATTGGAACGACAACCACTATTGAACCATTCCCAATGTTGTGCCGATCGAGTTGGCACACAGGCGATCTTAGGGAACTCCCGCGTATCGATCGAGAAGTGCTTTCATAACCATCTCTCACAAAAACCGATGTTAGCTGAACAATTTTAGAATCCAAGGCTCGTATCCATCGATATCATCGGCACTGGGTCTATATTCAAAGGCCACAGAGAGGTTTCGATAAGAGAAGCTCCCCTGCTTGCTTCCACAAACATCCCCAAATGCTAGACGCAAGCTCCTGCCCTTAGCATCGCTCTCCAGATCACCGCTGTGACACATTGGAACGACAACCGCTGTCCAACAACTCCCGAATTTGTGCCGATGGAGTGAGAAAGAAGAGCCAGATCGGGTCGACAAAAATGGCTAAGCCAGATCGGGTCAGCCAGCATGGCTCGGCCACCATTTTTTGTCAAGAGCTTTCAATATTAAAGCTCCCATGTAGCCGCGACAAGTACACCATGAAAAATTGCTAGAGCGCCAAGCACCCATAGCAAATTGCCATTATACCAAGCAACGCCGGAGTGCTAGACAAGGGCTCACATTTAGATCAAGTTTTAAAATCACCAAAAACACACGCCATGGATCAGCAACCGCTGCCTCACCTTTTCCAAAATTGAGTCATCGGAAAACATGATCTAAAGGAGAGCCAAGGAAAAGCACTGAGATCGCTTCATGCCCCTTTCATTGATTCAACATCAGCATACACCGTTTGAAAACCCAACAATCCGATCCGCCTAGACACCAATGTTGAATCAATGAAAGGGGCATGGGAGAGGCTCACGGAAACAACCTCTCCTATATAAGCTATTAGTGTGAGGCTCACTTTGCATTAGAAATCTGTGATAGCATGAACAACTCCCTTAAAAATCCAATTCAATGAAAAATGTGACCAAACAGCGATCCACGACACCATTTTTGGAGCTCGGCCAAATCGGGTCAGCCAGAATGGCTCGCCCAGATCGGGTCGGCCAACATGGCTCACCCAGATCAGCTTGGCTCGGCCAGCATGGCTCACCCAGATCGGCTTGGCCAGATCGGGTCGGCCAGCATGGTGACTTGGTGACTCGGTGAGAGTACTTTGAACTGTCAAGAACAAAGGCCAATCTTACATGCAAACTCTGCTACTGCGCAAACATAGGTTGCAATTATAGAGAAATTGCAAGGCCGTCACAATGGCCCAAGGCCAATGCTCCGACTACTAAGTCAATTTTCTCTTGCAATCACCATGCTGTCGTTCACAAAGAGATCTCCCCATTCACTTGTGACGACGCACAATCCAAGTGCTAGACGTGAGCTCGCCCTTGAAAGGCCGCGTTCCAAGACATCCCGATGACACATTGGAACAACAACCACTGCCAAACCATTCCCAATGTTGTGCCGATCGAGTTGGCACAGAGGCGACCAAAAAGCCATCCATGACACCGTTTTTGGAGGTCGGCCAGATCGGCTCGGCCATAATGGCTCGCCCAGATCGGCTTGGCCAGCATGGCTCAGCCAGAATGGCTCGGCCAGAACGGCTCGCCTAGATCGGCTCGGCCAGCATGGCCTAGCCAAAACGGCTCGCCCAGATCGGCTCGGCCAGCATGGCTCGGCCACAACAGATCGGCAAAAATGGCTCGCCCAAATTGGCTCAGCCAGCATGGCTCAGCCAGAACGGCTCGACCAGATCGGGACGGTGACTTGATGAACGGACTTAGAGATTCGACTTGGTGGGCTGACCTGGCGGGGTGAGTTGATGAACATACTTGAAGGGTCGACTTGGTGGGGTGACTCTATGAACGGACCTAAAGAGTTGACTTGGTGAGAGTACTTGGTGAGGTGACTCAATGAAAGGACTTAAAGAGTCAACTTGGTGAATTACTTGGTGGGGTGACTTGATGAACGCACTTGAAGAATCGACTTGGTTAGAGTACTCGGTGGGGCAACTTGATGAATGAATTCAAAGAGTCGACTTGGTGATAGTACCTGGTGGCTTGACTTGATGAGCAGACTTAAAGAGTTGACTTGGTGAGAGTACTTGGCAGGGTGAACTGATGAACAAACATAAAGAGTCAGCTTGGTGGGAGTACTTGGTGGGCCGACCTGGTGGGGTGACTTTATGGACGGACTTAAAGAGTCGACTTGGTTAGATTACTTGTTCTGGTGACTTGATGAATGGACTTGAAGAGTCGACTTGGTGGGGTGACTTGATGAAAGGACTTAAAGGGTCAACTTGGTGAGAGTACTTGGCGGGGCGACTTGATGAATGAACTTAAAGGGTCGACTTGGCGGGGTGACTTGATGAACGGACCTAAAGAGTTGACTTGGTGAGAGTACTTGGCGGGGTGAACTGATGAACGGACTTAAAGAGTCGACTTGGTGGGAGTACTTGGTGGGCCGACTTGATGAACAAACTTATAGAGTTGACTTGGTGAGATTAGTTGTTCTAGTGACTTGATGAATGGACTTAAAGAGTTAGCTTGGCAGGGTGACTTGATGAAAGGACTTAAAGAGTCGACTTGGTCGGGTGACTCGATGAACGACCTTAGAGGGTCAACTTTGCAGGATGACTTGATGAACAGACCTAAAGAGTTGACTTGGTGAGAGTACTCAGTGGGGTGACCTAATGAACAGACTTAGAGAGTCGACTTGGTGAGAGTCCTTGGTGGGCCGACCTGGTTGGGTGACTTCGTGAACTGACTTAAAGAGTCGACTTGGTGGGAGTACTTGGTGGGGTGACTCGATGAAAGGAATTAAAGAGTTGACTTGGTGAGAGTACTTGGTCGCTCGACTTTATGAGCAGACTTAAAGAGTCCACTTAGTGAGAGTGGGCCTAACGGGGCGATGTGGTGAGTGGGCCTAACGGGGCGAGTTGGTGGGGCGACTTGGCAAGTGGTATTAGAGAGCCAATGTGGTGAGGCGACTCGGCGAGTTGGTTCATTGAGATGACATGGTGAGCTGACTTGGCAAGTCGACCTGGCGAGCGAACTTAAAGAGTCGACTTGGCAACGTACTCGAGTCGACTTGGTGAGGCAACCTGGCGAGCGGGCTCAAAGAGTCAACATGGTGAGGCGACTCATTGAGTCAACATGGTGAGGCGACTCATGGTGAGGAGCTATCCTTGAGGCAACTTGGTGGGCCTACTTGATTAGTCAACTTGGTGAGCCGACCTGACGAGCTAACACGATGAGCGGGCTTAAAGAGGCGACGACTTGGTGGGGTAACTTGGCAAGCCAACTTATCGAGGCGAGATGGTGAGTCGACTTGGTGAGCTGACTTGGTGAGCACACTTAAGGAGTCAACTTCGTGAGGTGACTCGGCGAGTTAGCCCGCTGATGCGACTTGGGCGGGCTGACCTGATGAACGAACTTAAAGAGGTGACTTGGGCGGGCTGACCTGGTGAGCGAACTTAAAGAGTTGACTTGGCAACGTACTTGAACAACTGACTTGGTAAGCTGACATGGTGAGTGGGCTTAGAGAAGCAACTCGGCGGGGCAACTTGATGAACGGACTTAAAGGGTCAACTTGGCGGGGTGACTTGATGAAAGGACCTAAAGAGTTGACTTGGTGAGAGTACTTGGCGGGGTGAACTGATGAATGGACTTAAAGAGTCGACTTGGTGGGAGTAGTTGGTGGGCCGACTTGATGAACGGACTTATAGAGTCAACTTGGTGAGAGTAGTTGTTCTGGTAACTTGATGAACGGACTTAAAGAGTCGGCTTGGCAGGGTGACTTGATGAAAGGACTTAAACAGTCAACTTGGTCGAGTGACTCGATGAACGAACTTACAGGGTTGACTTTGCGGGGTGACTTGATGAGCAGACCTAAAGAGTTGACTTGGTGAGAGTACTCGGTGGGGTGACCTGATGAACAGACTTAGAGAGTTGACTTGGTGAGAGTCCTTGGTGGGCCAACCTGGTTGGGTGACTTCGTGAACTGACTTAAAGAGTTAACTTGGTGGGAGTACTTGGTGGGGTGACTTGATGAACGGACTTCAAGGGTTGACTTGGCGAGGTGACTTGATGAACAGTCCTAAAGAGTTGACTTGGTGAGAGTACTTGGTGTGGTGACTTGATCAAAAGACTTAAAGAGTCGAATTGGTGAGAGTACTTGGTGGGGTGACTTGATGAACGCACTTGAAGGGTCGACTTGGTGGGGTGACTTTATGAACGGACCTAAAGAGTTGATGTGGTGAGAGTGCTTGGTGGGGTGACTTGATGAACATAGTTAAAGATTCAACTTGGTGAGAGTAGTTGGTCGGGTGACTTGATGAACGCACTTGAAGAATCGACTTGGTTAGAGTACTTGGTGGGGTGACTTGATGAACGGACTGAAAGATTCGACTTGGTGGGCCGACCTGGCGTGGTGACTTGATGAACGGACTTAGAGAGTCGACTTGGTGAGAGTACTTGGTGACTTGGTAGGCCGACCTGGCCGGGTGACTTGATGAACAAACTTAAAGAGTCGACTTGGTGAGAGTACTCGGTGGGCTGACCTGGTCACGCGACTTGATGAACGGACTTAAAGAGTTGACTTGGTGGGCCGACTTGGCCAAGTGACTTGATGAATGAACTTAAAGAGTCGACTTGGTGGGTCGAACTAGCGGGGTGACTTGGTGAGAGTACTTGGTGGGCTAACCTGGCAGGGTGACTTGATGAACGAACTCATAGAGTCGACTTTGTGAGAGTACTTGGTGGGTCGAACTGGCTGGGTGACTTGATGAACGAACTTAAAGAGTCGACCTAGTGAGAGAACTTGGTGGGCTGAGCTGGCAGGGTGAATTGATGAACGAACCTAAAGAGTGGACTTTGTGAGAGTACTTGGTGGGCCGACCTGGCAGGGTGAGTTGATGACCGAACTTAAAGGGTCAACATGGTGAGAGTACTTGGTGGGCCGACCTGGCGGGGCGACTTGATGAACGAACTTAAAGAGTCAACTTGGTGAGAGTACTCAGTGGGGTGCCCTGATGAACAAACCTAAAGAGTCGACCTAGTGAGAGTACTTGGTGGGCCGACCTGGCGGGGTGACTTGGTGAGCAAACTTAAAGAGTCGACTTGGTGAGAGTAGTTGGTGGGCTGACCTGGCGGGGTGACTTGATGAAAGAACTTAAAGAGTCGACTTGGTGAGAGTAATTTTTGGGCTGACCTGGTGGGGTGACTTGATGAATGAACTTAAAGAGTCGACTTAGTGGGGTGACTTGATGAATGCACTTGAAGGGTCAACTTGGTGGGGTGACTCTATGAACGGACCTAAAGAGTAGACTTGGTGAGAGTACTTGGTGGGGTGACTCGATGAAAGGACTTAAAGAGTCGACTTGGTGAGAGTACTTGGTGGCTCGACTTTATGAGCAGACTTAAAGAGTCCACTTGGTGAGAGTGGGCCTAACGGGGTGATGTGGTGAGTGGGCCTAACGGGGTGAGTTGGTTGGGCGACTTGGCGAGTGGTATTAGAGAGCCGACATGGTGAGGCGACTCGGCGAGTTGGTTCGTTGAGATGACATGGTGAGCTGACTTGGCGAGTCGACCTGGCCAGCGAACTTAAAGAGTCGACTTGGCAACGTACTCAAGTCGACTTGGTGAGGCGACCTGGCGAGCAGGCTCAAAGATTCAACATGGTAAGGCGACTTATTGAGTCAACATGGTGAGGCGACTCATGGTGAGGAGCTATCCTTGAGGCGACTTGGTGGGCCTACTTGATTAGTCGACTTGGTGAGCCGACCTGACGAGCTGACACGGTGAGCGGGCTTAAAGATGCGTTGACTTGGTGGGGTAACTTGGCAAGCCAACTTATCGAGGCGAGATCGTGAGTCGACTTGGTGAGCTGACTTGGTGAGCGCACTTAAAGAGTCAACTTCGTGAGGTGACTCAGCGAGTTAGCCCGCTGATGCGACTTGGGCGGGCCGACCTGGCGAACAAACTTAAAGAGGCGACTTGGGTGGGCTGACCCGGTGAGCAAACTTAAAGAGTTGACTTGGCAACATACTTGAACAACCGACTTTGTGAGCTGACATGGTGAGTGGGCTTAGAGAAGCAACTCGGCGGGGCAACTTGATGAACGGACTTACAGGGTCGACTTGGCGGGGTGACTTGATGAACGGACCTAAAGAGTTGACTTGGTGAGAGTACTTGGCGGGGTGAACTGATGAACGGACTTAAAGAGTCGACTTGGTGGGAGTACTTGGTGGGCCGACTTGATGAACGGACTTATAGAGTCAACTTGGTGAGAGTAGTTTTTCTGGTGACTTGATGAACGGACTTAAAGAGTCGACTTGGCAGGGTGACTTGATGAAAGGACTCAAAGAATTGACTTGGTCGGGTGACTCGATGAATGAACTTAGAGGGTCAACTTTGCGGGGTGACTTGATGAACGGACCTAAAGAGTTGACTTGGTGAGAATACTCGGTGGGGTGACCTGATAAACAGACTTAGAGAGCGGACTTGGTGAGAGTCCTTGGTGGGCCGACCTGGTTGGGTGACTTCGTGAACTGACTTAAAGAGTCAACTTGGTGGGAGTACTTGGTTGGGTGACTTGATGAACGGACTTCAAGGGTCGACTAGGCGAGGTGCCTTGATGAACGGTCCTAAAGAGTTGACTTGGTGAGAGTACTTGGTGTGGTGACTTGATGAAAAGACTTAAAGAGTCGAATTGGTGAGAGTACTTGGTGCGGTGACTTGATGAACGCACTTGAAGGATTGACTTGGTGGGGTGACTTTATGAACGAACCTAAAGAGTTGACGTGGTGAGAGTGCTTGGTGGGGTGACTTGATGAACATATTTAAAGAGTCGACTTGGTGAGAGTAGTTGGTCGGGTGACTTGATGAACGCACTTGAAGAATCGACTTGGTTAGAGTACTTGCTGGGGTTAACTTGATGAACAGACTTAAAGATTCGACTTGGTGGGTCGACCTGGCAGGGTGACTTGATGAATGGACTTAGAGAGTCAACTTGGTGAGAGTACTTGGTGACTTGGTGGGCTGACCTGGACGGGTGACTTGATGAACAAACTTAAAGAGTCGACTTGGTGAGAGTACTCGGTGGGCTGACCTGGTCACGTGACTTGATGAACGGACTTAAAGAGTCAACTTGGTGGGCCGACTTGGTCAGGTGACTTGATGAACGAACTCAAAGAGTCGACTTGGTGGGTCTAACTAGCTGGGTGACTTGGTGAGAGTACTTGGTGGCTCGACTTTATGAGCAGACTTAAAGAGTCCACTTGGTGAGAGTGGGCCTAACAAGGTGATGTGGTGAGTGGGCCTAACGGGGCGAGTTGGTGGGGTGACTTGGCGAGTGGTATTAGAGAGCCGACGTGGTGAGGCGACTCGGCGAGTTGGTTTGTTGAGATGACATGGTGAGCTGACTTGGTGAGTCGACCTGGCGAGCGAACTTAAAGAGTCGACTTGGTAACGTACTCGAGTCGACTTGGTGAGGCGACCTGGCAAGCGGGCTCAAAGAGTCAACATGGTGAGGCGACTCATTGAGTCAACATGGTGAGGCGACTCATGGTGAGGAGCTATCCTTGAGGCAACTTGGTGGGCCTACTTGATTACTCGACTTGGTGAGCCGACCTGATGAGCTGACACGGTGAGTGGGCTTAAAGAGGTGACGACTTGGTGGGGTAACTTGGCAAGCCAACTTATCGAGGCGATATGGTGAGTCGACTTGGTGAGCTGACTTGGTGAGTGCACTTAAAGAGTCAACTTCGTGAGGTGACTCGGCGAGTTAGCCCGCTGATGCGACTTGGGCGGGCTGACCTGGCGAACGAACTTAAAGAGGCGACTTGGGTGGGCTGACCTGGTGAGCGAACTTAAAGAGTTGACTTGGCAACATACTTGAACAACCGACTTGGTGAGCTGACATGGTGAGTGGGCTTAGAGAAGCAACTCGGCAGGGCGACTTGATGAACGGACTTAAAGGGTTGACTTGGCAGGGTGACTTGATGAACGGACCTAAAGAGTTGACTTGGTCAGAGTACTTGGCAGGGTGAACTGATGAACGAACTTAAAGAGTCGACTTGGTGGGAGTACTTCATGGGCCGACTTGATGAACGGACTTATAGAGTCGACTTGGTGAGAGTAGTTATTTTGGTGACTTGATGAACGGACTTAAAGAGTCGGCTTAGCGGGGTGACTTGATGAAAGGACATAAATAGTCGACTTGGTCGGGTGACTCGATGAACGAACTTAGAGGGTCGACTTTGCGGGGTGACTTGATGAACGGACCTAAAGAGTTGACTTGGTGAGAGTACTCGGTGGGGTGACCTGATGAACAGACTTAGAGAGTCGACTTGGTGAGAGTCCTTGGTGGGCCGACCTGGTTGGGTGACTTCGTTAACTGACTTAAAGAGTCGACTTGGTGGGAGTACTTGGTGGGGTGACTTGATGAACGGACTTCAAGGGTCGACTTGGCGAGGTGACTTGATGAACGGTCCTAAAGAGTTGACTTGGTGAGAGTACTTGGTGTGGTGACTTGATGAAAAGAATTAAAGAGTCAAATTGGTGAGAGTACTTGGTGGGGTGACTTGATGAACACACTTGAAGGGTCGACTTGGTGGGGTGACTTGATGAACAGACCTAAAGAGTTGACGTGGTGAGAGTGCTTGGTGGGGTGACTTGATGAACATAATTAAAGAGTCAACTTGGTGAGAGTAGTTGGTCGGGTGACTTGATGAACGCACTTGAAGAATCGACTTGGTTAGAGTACTTGGTGGGGTGACTTGATGAATGGACTTAAAGATTCGACTTTGTGGGCTGACCTGGTGGGGTGACTTGATGAACGGACTTAGAGAGTCGACTTGGTGAGAGTACTTGGTGACTTGGTGGGTCGACCTGGCCGGGTGACTTGATGAACAAACTTAAAGAGTCGACTTTGTGAGAGTACTCGGTGGGCTGACCTGGTCACGTGACTTGATGAGCGGACTTAAAGAGTTGACTTGGTGGGCCGACTTGGCTGGGTGACTTGATGAACGAACTTAAAGAGTCGACTTGGTGGAACGAACTAGCGGGGTGACTTGGTGAGAGTACTTGGTGGGCTGACTAGGCAGGGTGACTTGATGAACGAACTTAGAGAGTTGACTTTGTGAGAGTACTTGGTGGGTCAAACTGGCGGGGTTTACTTGATGAACGAACTTAAAGAGTCGACTTGGTGAGAGAACTTGGTGGGCCGAGCTGGCAGGGTGAATTGATGAACGAACCTAAACTGTTGACTTTGTGAGAGTACTTGGTGGGCCGACCTGGCGGGGTGAGTTGATGACCGAACTTAAAGGGTCGACTTGGTGAGAGTAATTGGTGGGCCGACCTGGCAGGGCGACTTGATGAACAAACTTAAAGAGTCAACTTGCAGAGAGTACTCGGTGGGGTGCCCTGATGAACAAACCTAAAGAGTCGACCTGGTGAGAGTACTTGGTGGGCCGACCTGGCGGGGTTACTTGGTGAGCAAACTTAAAGAGTCGACTTGGTGAGAGTAGTTGGTGGGCTGACCTGGTGGGGTGACTTGATGAACGAACATAAAGATTTGACCTGGTGGGCTGACTTGGCACAGTGACTTCATGAACAAACTTAAAGAGTCCACTTGGTGGGCCGACCTGGTGGGGTGACTTGATGAACGAACTTAAAGAGTCGACTTGGTGAGAGTAATTTGTGGGCTGACCTGGCGGGGTGACTTGATGAATGAACTTAAAGAGTCAACTGAGTGGGGTGACTTGATGAACGCACTTGAAGGGTTGACTTGGTGGGGTGACTCTATGAACGGACCTAAAGAGTTTACTTGGTGAGAGTACTTGGTGGGGTGACTCGATGAAAGGACTTAAAGAGTCGACTTGGTGAGAGTACTTGGTGGCTCGACTTTATGAGCAGACTTAAAGAGTCCACTTGGTGAGAGTGGGCCTAACGGGGCGATGTGGTGAGTGGGCCTAATGGGGCGAGTTGGTGGGGCGACTTGGTGAGTGGTATTAGAGAGCCGACATGGTGAGGCGACTCGGTGAGTTGGTTCATTGAGATGACATGGTGAGCTGACTTGTTGAGTCGACATGGCGAGCGAACTTAAAGAGTCAACTTGGCAACATACTCGAGTCGACTTGGTGAGGTGACCTGGCGAGCGGGTTCAAAGAGTCAACATGGTTAGGTGACTCATTGAGTCAACATGGTGAGGCAACTCATGGTGAGGAGCTATCCTTGAGGTGACTTGGTAGGCCTACTTGATTAGTCAACTTGGTGAGCCGACCTGACAAGCTGACACGGTGAGCGGGCTTAAAGAGGCGATGACTTGGTGGGGTAACTCGGCAAGCCAACTTATCGAGGTGAGATGGTGAGTCAACTTGGTGAGCTGACTTGGTGAGCGCACTTAAAGAGTCAACTTTGTGAGGTGACTCAGCGAGTTAGCCCGCTGATGCGACTTGGGCGGGCCGACCTGGCGAACGAACTTAAAGAGGCGACTTGGGCGGGCTGACCTAGTGAGCGAACTTAAAGAGTTGACTTGGCAACGTACTTGAACAACCGACTTGGTGAGCTGACATGGTGAGTGGGCTTAGAGAAGCAACTCGGCAGGGCAACTTGATGAACGGACTTAAAGGGTCGACTTGGCGGGGTGACTTGATGAACGGACCTAAAGAGTTGACTTGGTGAGAGTACTTGGCGGGGTGAACTGATGAACGGACTTAAAGAGTCGACTTGTTGGGAGTACTTGGTGGGCCGACTTGATGAAGGGACTTATAGAGTTGACTTGGTGAGAGTAGTTGTTCTGGTGACTTGATGAACAGACTTAAAGAGTCGGCTTGGTGGGGTGACTTGATGAAAGGACTTAAACAGTCGACTTGGTCGGGTGACTCGATGAACGAACTTAGAGGGTCGACTTTGCGGGGTGACTTGATGAACGGACCTAAAGAGTTGACTTGGTGAGAGTACTCGGTGGGGTGACCTGATGAACATACTTAGAGAGTCAACTTGGTGAGAGTCCTTGGTGCGCCGACCTGGTTGGGTGACTTCGTGAACAGACTTAAAGAGTCAACTTGGTGGGACTACTTGGTGGGGTGACTTGATGAACGGACTTCAAGGGTGGACTTGGTGAGGTGACTTGATGAACGGTCCTAAAGAGTTGACTTGGTGAGAGTACTTGGTGTGGTGACTTGATGAAAAGACTTAAAGAGTCGAATTGGTGAGAGTACTTGGTGGGGTGACTTGATGAACGCACTTGAAGGGTTGACTTGGTGGGGTGACTTTATGAATAGACCTAAAGAGTTGACGTGGTGAGAGTGCTTGGTGGGGTGACTTGATGAAAATAGTTAAAGAGTCGACTTGGTGAGAGTAGTTGGTCGGGTGACTTGATGAACGCACTTGAAGAATCGACTTGGTTAGAGTACTTGGTGGGGTGACTTGATGAACGGACTTAAAGATTCGACTTGGTGGGCTGACCTGGCGGGGTGACTTGATGAACGGACTTAGAGAGTTGACTTGGTGAGAGTACTTGGTGACTTGGTGCGCCGACCTGGCCGGGTGACTTGATGAACAAACTTAAAGAGTCGACTTGGTGAGAGTACTCGGTGCGCTGACCTGGTCACGTGACTTGATGAACGGACTTAAAGAGTCAACTTGGTGGGCCGACTTGGTCAGGTGACTTGATGAATGAACTTAAAGAGTCGACTTGGTGGGTCAAACTAGCGGGGTGACTTGGTGAGAGTACTTGGTGGGCTGACCTGGCAGGGTGACTTGATGAACGAACTTATAGAGTCGACTTTGTGAGAGTACTTGGTGGGTCGAACTGGCAGGGTGACTTGATGAATGAACTTAAAGAGTCGACCTGGTGAGAGAACTTGGTGGGCTGAGCTGGCGGGGTGAATTGATGAACTAACCTAAAGAGTTGACTTTGTGAGAGTACTTGGTGGGTCGACCTGGCGGGGTGAGTTGATGACCGAACTTAAATGGGCGACTTGCTGAGAGTACTTGGTGGGCTGACCTGGCAGGGTGACTTGATGAACGAACTTAAAGAGTCAACTTGGTGAGAGTACTCAGTGGGGTGCCCTGATGAACAAACCTAAAGAGTTGACCTAGTGAGAGTACTTGGTGGGCCAACCTGGCGGGGTGACTTGGTGAGCAAACTTAAAGAGTTGACTTGGTGAGAGTAGTTGGTGGGCTGACCTGGTGGGGTGACTTGATGAACGAACTTAAAGATTCGACCTGGTGGGCCGACTTAGCAGAGTGACTTCATGAACGAACTTAAAGAGTCCACTTGGTGGGCCGACCTGGCGGGGTGACTTGATGAACAAACTTAAAGAGTCAACTTGGTGAGAGTAATTTGTGGGCTGACCTGGCAGGGTGACTTGATGAATGAACTTAAAGAGTCGACTTGGTGGGGTGACTTGATGAACGCACTTGAAGGGTCGACTTGGTGGCTCAACTTTATGAGTAGACTTAAAGAGTCGACTTGGTGAGAGTGGGCCTAATGGGGCGATGTGGTGAGTGGGCCTAATGGGGCGAGTTGGTGGGGCGACTTGGCGAGTGGTATTAGAGAGCCAACATGGTGAGGCGACTCGGCGAGTTGGTTCGTTGAGATGACATGGTGAGCTGAATTGGCGAGTTGACATGGCGAGCGAACTTAAAGAGTCGACTTGGCAACGTACTCGAGTCGACTTAGTGAGGCGACCTGGCGAGCGGGCTCAAAGAGTCAACATGGTGAGGCGACTCATTGAGTCAACATGGTGAGGTGACTCATGGTGAGGAGCTATCCTTGAGGCGACTTGGTAGGCCTACTTGATTAGTCGACTTGGTGAGCTAACCTGACGAGCTGACACGATGAGCGAGCTTAAAGAGGCGACGACTTGGTGGGGTAACTCGGCAAGCCAACTTATCGAGGCGAGATGGTGAGTCGACTTGGTGAGCTAACTTGGTGAGCGCACTTAAAGAGTCAACTTTGTGAGGTGACTCGGCGAGTTAGCCCGCTGATGCAACTTGGGCGGGCCGACCTGGCGAACGAACATAAAGAGGCGACTTGGGTGGGCACACCTGGTGAGTGAACTTAAAGAGTTGACTTGGCAACATACTTGAACAATCGACTTGGTGAGCTAACATGGTGAGTGGGCTTAGAGAAGCAACTCGGTGGGGCAACTTGGTGAGCACACCTGCTGGGGCAAGGTGGTAAAAAAACTAGGTGATTCGACTTGGTGAGCTGACTTAGGGAGCTGACTTGGTGAGCAAACTTAAGGGGTCAACTTGGTGAGGCAACCTAAATAGTCGACTCGGTGAGGTGACTTGGGGAGCCGACATGGTGAGCGATCTTAAAGAAGAGGCGACCTGGTGGGGCAACCTGGTGAGGCAAGATGGTAAGTCATCTTGGTGAGCCAGCTTGACGAGCTGTGAGTGGACGTAAAGAGTCAATTCTTGATTTGGCAAAGACCACATGGTTAGATGACTTGGTGAGCCGACCTGGCTAGCAAAATTGGGAAGCAAACTTATAGAATCGACTTGCTATCCCCAGCCAGGATCGCACGCCTGGGTCGACCCAACTTGGGTCACCCAACTAGGTCAACCCATCTCTGTCGCCCCAGCCTCGGGCGACCCGACTGGGTCACCAGAGTGGGTCGACGAGGGGAAAAAAAAAAAAACAAAAAAAATCATGGGAGGCCCTGTACAGCGAAAAGCGCTAAATTTTGGGCATTAAAAAAAAAAAAAAAAAACAAGTTACCCGCTTTTGGATCACGCACAAGTTTCAGTTCATGTATTGCCGAGCCGACTCGAGGCGTTACGCCTAGCTAGCCAAATTCGAGATAGGGTAGCCGAAACGATCTGATTTGAGAATTTTCTTTATAAAAAGAGATCATGATAGGCCTCGTAAGGCAAAAAAGAATGAAATTTTGGGAGTTCAAAAAAAAATGTTACCCAGTTTTGGATCGCACACAGGGCTCGGGTCACGTAGCATCGAGGTGCCCTGGATGACATGATTCAAGCGAAAAGTCGATGGTGGCATGAGTCGTGGAAAAACATTGGAGGCCATTAAGGCTCGAGGCACTTCAAGTCGAGGTTGCTGAGGTGGGTCAAGTTGAAAACTTTGGGCGTTAACCAAAAAGAAAAAGTTAACCACTTTTGGATCATGTACACGGCTCGGGGCACTTAGAATCAAGTCGAGCACG
>CM053784.1:553967411-553992411 GCA_028749045.1 Cupressus sempervirens
TTTCCCTAGACAGACACGTTAGGCTTGCACTTGTCGGAGCATTGCAAAGACGAGCACTCTGGTTTGCAGGAGCCTGAGAAGAACATCTCGTACGAAACCCATTCCCCCAAAATGCTTGAATCACAAATGCTCACAGTAGGGTTGTAATGCAAAGATGTACACCGCGCACACGACCGTGTAAGGACACTCAGAGACATCCATTTCCCAGGCATATGCCCCCTACACGCTTTTTGGTGCACCCCGTACAAATGGCCATACTTTGACAAGCCCTCCCAGAATTTTGCATCTGAAGAGAGAGATGAAACGCCTTGGGCTTTTTGTCCACACAATGCAAACACCGAACACTCTATTTAGGGGGGAGCTGAAGAAGAGTATCTCCCACAGAACCCATGAGCCGCAGCCGTTCGGATCGCACAAGGCAGGACAGGACATGGAGAGTTTCCGCATCCAAACAAAAATTATCGGTAATACTCTACGCTTCTACTGGCTTGGACCACAAAAGGCTGTCATGACAGTGCCATGCACTTCTGTAGGATGAGATAGTGAAGAGGTGAGCACGCACCAAGAACGCACTAGCGAATAAATTATGCGGCAACCAAACCTTTCGCCGGCCCCCCTCTCAATCCCAAGGCTCTACCGATCGGCAAAAACATAGGGTGGAGAGTGGACCCTTGATGAAATTAGGGACATTGAGCAATGCACCCGTGCAACCATCTCTTTCCTTCTTGCCATCCAGGTAGGATAAAAATGCAATGATAGAACATGCCAATGAGATGGAGCCCTTGGCTAAAAGATACAACTCCATACACACTCAGCAACAAGCGCATCTTAGAATTAAACACCAAATGTGCAGTGTGTTGCAAGCCGTGCAGACACCTACATATAGGGTATATCCATCAAAACAAAGCAACAAGTACTTCCCACCAGCTCTGCCATTGCGATTACCAAATGGGATAATACTCACTGCCACAGATTAATGACCATCATTACCATCTCAGAATAGATACAAGCACATCGAGCTTCATCCGATCAGCTGGATGAATTTCACCTTGAAGGGGCCCAATCCAAAAGTTCCGGAGGTCATCTCCTGGAACTCTCAAGAACAAGGCCCATCTTACATGCAAACTCTGCTACTGCGCAAACATAAGTTGCAATTAAAGAGAAATTGCAAGGCTGTCACAATGGCCCGAGGCCAATGCTCTGACTAAGTCAATTTTCTCTTGCAATCACCATGCCGCCATTCACATAGAGATCTCCCCATTCAATTGTGACGCGACGCACAATCCAAGGGCTAGATGTGAGCTCGCCCTTGAAAGGCCACTTTCCAAGGCATCCCCCAATGACACATTGGAATGACAACCGCTGTCGAACCATTTCCCAATGTTGTGCTGTTCGAGTTGGCACAGAGCCGCTAGATGAGGGCTCCTATTTTAGATCGAGTTTTAAAATCACCAAGAAGATGTGGTGAGGGCTGGCAACCACTGTCAAACCTTTTTCCAAAATTGCGCCAGCACAGTGACTAGAAAACATGCTTTCCACGATAGGCACACAAAAATTTTTGCTAGAGCGCCAAGCACCCACCTCATGGCTAGAGACAAGGGCTTGCCATTAGATCAACTTCAAAATCACTGAACAGACGCGCTGTAGAATGGCAACCGCTACCAAGTCTCTTCCGTAGTTACATCGGTCGAGTGATCGAAGAAGGTGATCTAAGAGAGGGTCCAAGCGTAGGCATTCATTGGGGGATTCATGCCATTAGCATAATTTTATGCAATACCCGAGCAACACCGGACGAAGGTGCTAGGTGAGGGGTCCTGTTTTAGATCGAGTTTTAAAATCACCAAGTAGACGCAGTGAGGGATGGCAACCGCTGCCAAACCTTTTTCCGAAATTGCACCAGCTGAGTGAGAAGAAAACATGATCTAAAGGAGAGTCGAGGAATAGCACATCCAGGGTGGGCTTCATGCCCCTCTAATTGATTCAACGTCGACGTCCACCGTTTCAAAATCTGACATATCCATCTGCCTTGACACTGGAGTTGAATCAATGAGAGGGGCACGGGAGAGGCTCGCGGCTACTACCTCTCCTATATAAGCTATTAGTGTGAGGCTCGCTCTACATTAGAAATTAGCGAACACACTGAAATCCGCCTTAAAAATCCAAATCCTTTAAAATTCCTACCAAACAGCCATTCACGACCCAATTTTTTATGAGGTCGACAGAGGAGCAAAAGATTGTCCTCGGTTAGGAGATGTGAGCTCATGGAGCCGAGGGACTGAAATGGTCATCGAGCTCATCTGATCAACTAGATGAATTTCACCTTGAAGGGGCCCAATCCAAAAGTTCCAGAGGTCATCTCCTGGAACTCTCGAGAACAAGGCCCATCTTACATGCAAACTCTGCTACTGCGCAAACATAGGTTGCAATTAAAGAAAAATTGCGAGGCCGTCACAATGGCCCGAGGCCAATGGTTCCGACTAAGTCAATTTTCTCTTGCAATCACCATGCCACCGTTCACAGAGAGATCTCCCCATTCACTTGTGATGCGAAACACAATCCAAGTGCTAGATGCGAGCTCGCCCTTGAAAGAAAGACCACTTTCCAAGACATCCCCCATTCACTTGTGACGCGACGCACAACCCAAGTGCTAGACGCAAGCTCGCCCTTGAAGGAAAGACCACTTTTCAAGGCATCCCCCGATGACACATTGGAATGACAACCGCTGTCGAACCATTCCCAATGTTGTGCCGATCGAGTTGGCACAGAGGCGACCTTAGGGAGCTCCTGCGTAGCAATCGGGATGTGCTTTCATACCCATCTCTCACAAAAACCAATCTTAGCTGTGAACAAATTTCACCGCAATGACACCATTGGAACGATGACCGCTGTCGAACAACTCCTGAATTTGTGCCCCGATGGAGTGAGAGAGAATAGCAACTTTGGGGAGCCGCACATCGCAAACGGGCTGCTGCTTCATTCCGCTCTTATATATAGATCCGATGTCGTTGATTTCATTTGGAATCCGAGGCTGCATTCGTCCTTGCTCACACAAGCAATGGCTCTTCTCATCGAATGGCCACAGGGTGCTTCCGATCACAAAGGCTCCCTTGTCACTCGTGACGTGCAGCCCAACTGCTTTCCAAAATTGCGCCAGCCGAGTGACAAGAAAACATGATATAAAGGAGAGTCGAGGAATAGCACCTCGAGGGTGGGATTCATGCCCCTCCAATTGATTCAACGTCGGCGTCCACCGTTTCAAAATCTGACATTTCCATCCGCCTTGACACCGCTGTTGAATCAATGAGAGGGGCACGGGAGAGGTTTGTGGCAACAACCTCTCCTATATAAGCTATTAGTGCGAGGCTCGCTCTACATTAGAAATTAGCAAACACACTGACATCTGCCATAAAAATCCAAATCGTTGAAAATTCTGACCAAACAGCCATCCACGACCCAATTTATTATGAGGTCATCTAAGGAGCAAAAGATTGTCATCGGTTAGGAGATGTGAATTCATGGAGCCAAGGGACTGAAATGGTCATCGAGCTCATCCGATCAACTGGATGAATTTCACCTTGAAGGGGCCCAATCCAAAAGTTCTGGAGGTCATCTCCTGGAACTCTCAAGAACAAGGACCATCTTACTTGCAAACTCTGCTACTGCACAAACATAGGTTGCAATTAAAAAGAAATTGCCAGGCCATCACAGTGGCCCGAGGCCAATGCTCCGACTAAGTCAATTTTCTCTTGCAATCACCATGCCGCCATTCACAGAGAGATCTCCCCATTCACTTGCGACGCGATGCACAATCCAAGTGATAGACGTGAGCTCGCCCTTGAAAGGCCAGGCCACTTTCCAAGACATCCCTCGATGACACATTGGAATGACAACTGCTGTCGAACCATTCCCAATGTTGTGCCGATCGAGTTGGCACAGAGGTGACCTTAGGGAGCTCCCACGTAGAAATTGGGATGTGTTTTCGTACCCATCTCTCACAAAAACCAATCTTAGCTGTGAACAAATTTAGAATCCAAGGCTCGTATCCATCGATATCGTCGGCACTGGGTCTATATATTCAAAGGCCACGAAGAGGTTCCGATAAGAGAAGCTCCCTTGCTCGCTCGCATAAACATCCCAAATGCTAGATACAAGCTCCCGCCCTTAGCATCGCTCTCCAGATCACCTCAATGACACATTGGAATGACAATCGCTGTTGAACAACTCCCGAATTTGTGCCGATGGAGTGAGAAAGACGAGCAACTTTGGGGAGCTGCGTATGGCAAACGGGCTGCTGCTTCATTCTGCTCTTATATATAGATCCGATGTCGTTGATTTCGTTTGGAATCCGAGGCTGCATTCGTCCTTGCTCACACAAGAAATGGCTCTTCTCATCAAATGGTCACTGGGAGCTTCCGATTACAAAGGCTCCCTTGTCACCCATGATGCGTAGCCCAACTGCTAGACGACGGCTCGCCCTTCAGATTGCTGCCTAGGCAACCACCACAACGGCACCATTGGAACGACAACCGCTGCCGAACCATTCTGAAATTTTTTTGCCAAAGAAGTTGTTGCAAAGAGAAGGACTCTGGGGAGAGAGCCCTCGCATAGCAAAATTGGGATGGCTTCACGGCAGCTGGATGGAATTTGAATTCATGGAGCCAAGGGAGTGAAATGGTCATCGAGCTCATCCGATCAACTAGATGAATTTCACCTTGAAGGGGCCTAATCCAAAAGTTCTGGAGGTCATCTCCTGGAACTGTCAAGAACAAAGGCCAATCTTACATGCAAACTCTGCTACTGCGCAAACATAGGTTGCAATTATAGAGAAATTGCAAGGCCGTCATAATGGCCTGAGGCCAATACTCTGACTACTAAGTCAATTTTCTCTTGCAATCACCATGCCGCCATTCACAGAGAGATCTCCCCATTCACTTTTGATGATGCACAATCCAAGTGCTAGATGTGATCTCGCCCTTGAAAGGTGATGTTCCAAGACATCCCGATGACACATTGGAACGACAACCATTGTCGAACCATTCCCAATGTTGTGCCGATCGAGTTGGCACAGAGGCGATCTTAGGGAGCTCCCACGAATCGATCGGGAAGTGCTTTCGTACCCATCTCTCACAAAAACCAATGTTAGCTGAACAATTTTAGAATCCAAGGCTCGTATCCATCGATATCGTCGGCACTAGGTCTATATTCAAAGGCCACGGAGAGGTTCCGATAAGAGAAGCTCCCCTGCTCTCTTGCACAAACATCCCCAAATGCTAGACGCAAGCTCCGGCCCTTAGCATCGCTCTCCAGATCACCGCAATGACACATTGGAATGACAACCGCTATCGAACAACTCCCGAATTTGTGCCGATGGAGTGAGAAAGAAGAGCCAGATCGGGTCGACGAAAATGGCTAAGCCAGATCGGGTCGGCCAGCATGGCTCGGCCACCATTTTTTTCTGAGAGCTTTCGATATTAAAGCTCCCATGTAGCAGCGATAAGTACACCATGAAAAAATTGCTAGAGCGCCGAGCACCCATAGCAAATTGCCATTATACCAAGCAATGCCAGAGTGCTAGACAAGGGCTCACGTTTAGATCAAATTTTAAAATCACCAAAAAGACACGCCATGGATCGGCGACCGCTGCCTCACCTTTCCCAAAATTGAGTCATCAGAAAACATTATCTATAGGAGAGCCGAGGAAAAGCACTGAGATCGCTTCATGCCCCTTTCATTCATTCAACATCAGCATACACCATTTGAAAACCCAACAATCCGATCCGCCTAGACACCAATGTTGAATCAATAAAAGGGACATGGGAGAGGCTCGCGGCAACAACCTCTGCTATATAAGCTATTAGTGCGAGGCTCGCTCTGCATTAGAAATCTATGATAGCGCGGAAAAAAACCTTTAAAATCCAATTCAACGAAAAATGTGACCAAACAGCCATCCACGACAGCATTTTTGGAGCTCGCCCAGATCGGCTCGGCTAGAATGGCTCGCCCAGATCGGCTCGGCCAGCATGGCTTAGCCAGATCGGCTCGGCCAGCATGGTGACTTGCTAACTCAGTGAGAGTACTTCGAACTGTCAAGAACAGAGGCCAATCTAACATACAAACTCTACTACTGCGCAAACATAGGTTGCAATTATAGAGAAATTGCAAGGTCGTCACAATGGCCCGAGGCCAATGCTCTGACTACTAGGTCAATTTTCTCTTGCAATCGCCATGCCTCCGTTCACAGAGAGATCTCCCCATTCACTTGTGATGACGCACAATCCAAGTGCTAGACGCGAGCTCGCCCTTGGAAGGCCGCGTTCCAAGACATCCCGATGACACATTGGAACGACAACCGTTGTCAAACCATTCCCAATGTTGTGCCGATCGAGTTGGCACAGAGGTGACCAAACAGCCATCCACGACACCATTTTTGGAGCTCGGCCAGATCGGCTCGGCCATAACGGCTCGGCTAGCATGGCTCAGCCAGAACGGCTCGGCCAGAATGGCTTGCCCAGATCGGCTCGGCCAGCATGGCTCGGCCAGATCGGCTCAGCCAGAACGGCTCACCCAGATCGGCTTGGCCAGCATGGCCCGGCCAGAATGGCTCAGCCAGCATGGCTCGGCCAGAATGGGTCGCCCAGATCGGCTCAGCCAGAATGGGTTGCCCAGATCAGCTCGGCCAACATGGCTTGCCCTGAACGGCTCAGCCAAATCGGGTTGGCCAGAATGGCTCGCCCAGATCAGCTCGGCCAGCATGGCTCGGCCAGAACGGCTCGGCCAGATCGGGATGGTGACTTGATGAACAGACTTAGAGATTCGACTTGGTGGGCCAACCTGGAGGGGTGACTTGATGAACGCACTTGAAGGGTCGACTTGGTGGGGTGACTCTATGAACGGACCTAAAGAGTTGACTTGGTGAGAGTACTTGGCGAGGTGACTCGATGAAAGGACTTAAAGAGTCAACTTGGTGAGAGTACTTGGTGGGGCGACTTGATGAACGCACTTGAAGAATCAACTTGGTTAGAGTACTTGGTGGGGCGACTTGATGAACGGACTCAAAGAGTCAACTTGGTGAGAGTACCTGGTGGCTCGACTTGATGAGCAGACTTAAAGAGTCGACTTGGTGAGAGTACTTGGCAGGGTGAACTGATGAACGAACATAAAGAGTCGGCTTGGTGGGAGTACTTGGTGGGCCGACCTGGTGGGGTGACTTTATGGACGGACTTAAAGAGTCAACTTTGTTAGATTACTTGTTCTGGTGACTTGATGAACGGACTTGAAGAGTCGACTTGGTGGGGTGACTTGATGAAAGGACTTAAAGGGTCGACTTGGTGAGAGTACTCGGCGGGGCGACTTGATGAACGGACTTAAAGGGTCGACTTGGCGGGGTGACTTGATGAACGGACCTAAAGAGTTGACTTGGTGAGAGTACTTGGTGGGGTGAACTGATAAACGGACTTAAAGAGTCGACTTGGTGGGAGTATTTGGTGGGCCGACTTGATGAATGGACTTATAGAGTCAACTTGGTGTGAGTAGTTGTTCTGGTGACTTGATGAACGGACTTAAAGAGTCAGCTTGGCGAGGTGACTTGATGAAAGGACTTAAAGAGTCGAATTGGTCGGGTGACTCGATGAACAAACTTAGAGGGTCGAATTTGCGGGGTGACTTGATGAACGGACCTAACGAGTTGACTTGGTGAGAGTACTCGGTGGGGTGACCTGATGAACAAACTTAGAGAGTTGACTGGTGAGAGTCCTTGGTGGGCCGACCTGGTTGGGTGACTTCGTGAACTAACTTAAAGAGTCGACTTGGTGGGAGTACTTGGTCGGGTGACTTGATGAACAGACTTCAAGGGTTGACTTGGCGAGGTGACTTGATGAACGGTCCTAAAGAGTTGACTAGGTGAGAGTACTTGGTGTGGTGACTTGATGAAAAGACTTAAAGAGTCGAATTGGTGAGAGTACTTGGTGGGGTGACTTGATGAATGCACTTGAAGGGTCGACTTGGTGGGGTGACTTTATGAACGGACCTAAAGAGTTGATGTGGTGAGAGTGCTTGGTGGGGTGACTTGATGAACATAGTTAAAGAGTCGACTTGGTGAGAGTAGTTGGTCGGGTGACTTGATGAACGCACTTGAAGAATCGACTTGGTTAGAGTACTTGGTGGGGTGACTTGATGAACGGACTTAAAGATTCGACTTGGTGGGCCAACCTGGCGGGGTGACTTGATGAACGGACTTAGAGAGTCGACTTGGTGAGAGTAATTGGTGACTTGGTGGGCCAACCTGGCCGGGTGACTTGATGAACAAACTTAAAGAGTTGACTTGGTGAGAGTACTCGGTGGGCTGACCTGGTCACGTGACTTGATGAACGAACTTAAAGAGTCAACTTGGTGGGCCAACTTGGCTGGGTGACTTGATGAACAAACTTAAAGAGTCGACTTGGTGGGTCGAACTAGCGGGGTGACTTGGTGATAGTAGCTAGTTGGCTGACCTGGCAGGGTGACTTGATGAACGAAATTAGAGAGTCGACTTTGTGAGAGTACTTGGTGGGTCAAACTGGCGGGGTGACTTGATGAACGAACTTAAAGAGTCGACTTCATGAGGTGACTCGGTGAGTTAGCCCGCTGATGCAACTTGGGCGGGCCAACCTGTTGAACGAACTTAAAGAGGTGACTTGGGCGGGCTAACCTGGTGAGCGAACCTAAAGAGTTGACTTGGCAACGTACTTGAACAACCGACTTGGTGAGCTGACATGGTGAGTGGGCTTAGAGAAGCAACTCGGTGGGGCAACTTGATGAATGGACTTAAGGGGTCGACTTGGCGGGGTGACTTGATGAACGGACCTAAAGAGTTGACTTGGTGAGAGTACTTGGCGGGGTGAACTGATGAACGAACTTAAAGAGTCGACTTGGTGGGAGTACTTGGTGGGCCGACTTGATGAATGGACTTATAGAGTCGACTTGGTGAGAGTAGTTGTTCTGGTGACTTCATGAATGGACTTAAAGAGTTGGCTTGGCGGGGTGACTTGACGAAAGGACTTAAACAATCGACTTGGTTGGGTGACCTGATGAATAGACTTAGAGAGTCGACTTGGTGAGAGTCCTTGGTGGGCCGACCTGGTTGGGTGACTTCATGAACTGACTTAAAGAGTTGACTTGGTGGGAGTACTTGGTGGGGTGACTTCATGAACGGACTTCAAGGGTCGACTTGGCGAGGTGACTTGATGAACGGTCCTAAAGAGTTGACTTGGTGAGAGTACTTGGTGTGGTGACTTGATGAAAAGACTTAAATCGTCAAATTGGTGAGAGTAGTTGGTGGGGTGACTTGATGAACGCACTTGAAGGGTCGACTTGGTGGGGTGACTTTATGAACGGACCTAAAGAGTTGACGTAGTGAGAGTGCTTGGTCGGGTGACTTGATGAACATAGTTAAAGAGTCGACTTCGTGAGAGTAGTTGGTCGGGTGACTTGATGAACGCACTTGAAGAATCAACTTGGTTAGAGTACTTGGTGGGGTGACTTGATGAACAGACTTAAAGATTCGACTTGGTGGGCCGACCTAGCAGGGTGACTTGATGAACGGACTTAGAGAGTCGACTTGGTTAGAGTACTTGGTGACTTCGTGGGCCGACCTGGCCGGGTGACTTGATGAACAAACTTAAAGAGTCGACTTGGTGAGAGTACTCGGTGGGCTGACTTGGTCATGTGACTTGATGAACAGACTTAAAGAGTCAACTTGGTGGGCCAACTTGGCCGGGTAACTTGATGAACAAACTTAAAGAGTCGACTTGGTGGGTCGAACTAGCGGGGTGACTTGGTGAGAGTACTTGGTGGGCTGACCTGGCAGGGTGACTTAATGAACGAACTTAGAGAGTCAAGTTTGTGAGAGTACCTAGTGGGTCAAACTGGCGGGGTGACTTGATGAACGAACTTAAAGAGTCGACCTCGTGAGAGAACTTGGTGGGCCGAGCTGGCGGGGTGAATTGATGAACGAACCTAAAGAGTCGACTTTGTGAGAGTACTTGGTGGGCCGACCTGGCGGGGTGAGTTGATGACCGAACTTAAAGGGTCGACTTGGTGAGAGTACTTGGTGGGCCAACCTGGCAGGGCGACTTGATGAACGAACTTAAAGAGTCGACTTGGTGAGAGTACTCGGTGGGGTGCCCTGATGAACAAACCTAAAGAGTCGACCTGGTGAGAGTACTTGGTGGGCCGACCTGGCGGGGTGACTTGGTGAGGAAAATTAAAGAGTCGAGTTGGTGAGAGTAGTTGGTGGGCTGACCTGGCGGGGTGACTTGATGAACGAACTTAAAGAGTCGACCTGGTGGGCCGACTTGGCAGAGTGACTTCATGAATGAACTTAAAGAGTCCACTTGGTGGGCCGACCTGGCGGGGTGACTTGATGAATGAACTTAAAGAGTCAACTTGGTGAGAGTAATTTGTGGGCTGACCTGGTGGGGTGACTTGATGAATGAACTTAAAGAGTTGACTTGGTGGGGTGACTTGATGAATGCACTTGAAGGGTCGACTTAGTGAGGTGACTCTATGAACGGACCTAAAGAGTTGACTTGGTGAGAGTACTTGGTGGGGTGACTCGATGAAAGGACTTAAAGAGTCAACTTGGGGAGAGTACTTGGTGGCTCGACTTTATGAGCAGACTTAAAGAGTCCACTTGGTGAGAGTGGGCCTAATGGGGCGATGTGGTGAGTGGGCCTAACAGGGCGATGTGGTGAGTGGGCCTAATGGGGTGAGTTGGTGGGGCGACTTGGTGAGTGGTATTAGAGAGCCAACGTGGTGAGGTGACTCAGCGAGTTGGATTGTTGAGATGACATGGTGAGCTAACTTGGCGAGTCGACCTAGCGAGTGAACTTAAAGAGTCGACTTGGCAACGTACTCAAGTCGACTTGGTGAGGCGACTTGGCGAGCGGGCTCAAAGAGTCAACATGGTGAGGTGACTCATTGAGTCAACATGGTGAGGCAACTCATGGTGAGGAGCTATCCTTGAGGCTACTTGGTGGGCCTACTTGATTAGTCAACTTGGTGACCCGACCTAACGAGCTGACACGGTGAGTGGGCTTAAAGAGGTGACGACTTGGTGGGGTAACTCGGCAAGCCAACTTATCGAGGCAAGATGGTGAGTCGACTTGGTGAGCTAACTTGGTGAGCACACTTAAAGAGTCAACTTCATGAGGTGACTCGGCGAGTTAGCCCGCTGATGCGACTTGGGCGGGCCGACCTGGCGAATGAACTTAAAGAAGCGACTTGGGCGGGCTGACTTGGCGAGCAAACTTAAAGAGTTGACTTGGCAACGTACTTGAACAACCGACTTGGTGAGCTGACATGGTGAGTGGGCTTAGAGAAGCAAATCGGTGGGGCGACTTGATGAACGAACTTAAAGGGTCAACTTGGCGGGGTGACTTGATGAACGGACCTAAAGAGTTGACTTGGTGAGAGTACTTGGCAGGGTGAACTGATGAACGGACTTAAAGAGTCGACTTGGTGGGACTACTTGGTGGGCCGACTTGATGAACGGACTTATAGAGTCGACTTGGTGAGAGTAGTTGTTCTGGTGACTTGATGAACAGACTTAAACAGTCGGCTTGGCGGGGTGACTTGATGAAAGTACTTAAAGAGTCGACTTGGTCGGGTGACTCGATGAACAAACTTAGAGGGTCGACTTTGCGGGGTGACTTGATGAACGGACCTAAAGAGTTGACTTGGTGAGAGTACTCGGTGGGGTGACCTGATGAACAGACTTAGAGAGTCGACTTGGTGAGAGTCCTTGGTGGGCCGACCTGGTTGGGTGACTTCGTGAACTGACTTAAAGAGTCGACTTGGTGGGAGTACTTGGTGGGGTGACTTGATGAATGGACTTCAAGGGTCAACTTGGCGAGGTGACTTGATGAACGGTCCTAAAGAGTTGACTTGGTGAGAGTACTTGGTGTGGTGACTTGATGAAAAGTCTTAAAGAGTCAAATTGGTGAGAGTACTTGGTGGGTTGACTTGATGAACGCACTTGAAGGGTCGACTTGGTGGGGTGACTTTATGAACAGACCTAAAGAGTTGATGTGGTGAGAGTGCTTGGTGGGGTTACTTGATGAACATAGTTAAAAAGTTGACTTGGTGAGAGTAGTTGGTCGGGTGACTTGATGAACGCACTTGAAGAATCGACTTGGTTAGAGTACTTGGTGGGGTGACTTGATGAACAGACTTAAAGATTCAACTTGGTGGGCCGACCTAGCGGGGTGACTTGATGAACGGACTTAGAGAGTCGAATTGGTGAGAGTAGTTGGTGACTTGGTGGGCTGACCTGGCCGGGTGACTTCATGAACAAACTTAAAGAGTCGACTTGGTGACAGTACTCGGTGGGCTGACCTAGTCACGTGACTTGATGAAAAAACTTAAAGAGTCAACTTGGTAGGCCGACTTGGCCGGGTGACTTGATGAACGAACTTAAAGAGTCGACTTGGTGGGTCGAACTAGCAGGCTGACTTGGTGAGAGTACTTGGTGGGCTGACCTGGCAGGGTGACTTGATGAACGAACTTAGAGAGTCAACTTTGTGAGAGTACTTGGTGTGTCAAACTGGCGGGGTGACTTGATGAATGAACTTAAAGAGTCGACCTTGTGAGAGAACTTGGTGGGCTGAGCTGGCGAGGTGAATTGATGAACAAGCCTAAAGAGTCGACTTTGTGAGAGTACTAGGTGGGCCGACCTGGCGGGGTGAGTTGATGACCGAACTTAAAGGGTCAACTTGGTGAGAGTACTTGGTGGGCTGACCTGGCGGGGTGACTTGATGAACGAACTTAAAGAGTCGACTTGGTGAGAGTACTCAGTGGGGTGCCCTGATGAACAAACCTAAAGAGTCGACCTGGTGAGAGTAGTTGGTGGGCCGACCTGGCGGGGTGACTTGGTGAGAAAACTTAAAGAGTCGACTTGGTGAGAGTAGTTGGTGGGCTGACCTTGCGGGGTGACTTGATGAACGAACTTAAAGAGTCGACCTGGTGGGTCGACTTGGCAGAGTGACTTCATGAACGAACTTAAAGAGTCCACTTGGTGGGCCGACCTGGCGGGGTGACTTGATGAACGAACTTAAGGAGTTGACCTAGTGAGAGTAATTTGTGGGCTGACCTGGTGGGGTGACTTGATGAATGAACTTAAAGAGTCGACTTGGTGGGGTGACCTGATGAACACACTTGAAGGGTCGACTTGGTGGGGTGAATCTATGAACGGACCTAAAGAGTTTACTTGGTGAGAGTACTTGGTGGGGTGACTCGATGAAAGGACTTAAAGAGTCGACTTGGTGAGAGTACTTGGTGGCTCGACTTTATGAGCAGACTTAAAGAATCGACTTGGTGAGAGTGGGCCTAACAGGGCAATGTGGTGAGTGGGCCTAACGGGGTGAGTTGGTGGGGCAACTTGGCGAGTGGTATTAGAGAGCTGATGTGGTGAGGCGACTCGACGAGTTGGTTTGTTGAGATGACATGGTGAGCTGACTTGGCAAGTCGACCTGCCGAGCGAACTTCAAGAGTCTACTTGGAAACGTACTCGAGTTGACTTGGTGAGGCGACCTAGCGAGCAGGCTCAAAGAGGTGATGACTTGGTGGGGTAACTCGGCAAGCCAACTTTTTGAGGCGAGATGGTGAGTCAACTTGGTGAGCTAACTTGGTGAGCAAACTTAAAGAGTTGACTTGGCAACGTACTTGAACAACCAACTTGGTGAGCTGACATGGTGAGTGGGCTTAGAGAAGCAACTCGGCAGGGCGACTTGATGAACGGACTTAAAGGGTCGACTTGGTGGAGTGACTTGATGAACGGACCTAAAGAGTTAACTAGGTGAGAGTACTTGGCAGGGTGAACTGATGAACGAACTTAAAGAGTCGACTTGGTGGGAGTACTTGGTGGGCCGACTTGATGAACGGACTTATAGAGTCGACTTGGTGAGAGTAGTTGTTCTGGTGACTTGATGAACGGACTTAAAGAGTCGGCTTGGTAGGGTGACTTGATGAAAGGACTTAAATAGTCGACTTGGTCGGGTGACTCGATGAACGAACTTAGAGGGTCAACTTTGCGGGGTGACTTGATGAACGGACCTAAAGAGTTGACTTGGTGAGAGTACTCGGTGGGGTGACTTGATGAACGCACTTGAAGGGTCGACTTTGTGGGGTGAGTTTATGAACGAACCTAAAGAGTTGACATGGTGAGAGTGCTTGGTGGGGTGACTTGATGAACATAGTTAAAGAGTCGACTTGGTGAGAGTAGTTGGTGGGGTGACTTGATGAATGCACTTGAAGGGTCGACTTGGTGGGGTGACTTTATGAATGGACCTAAAGAGTTGACGTGGTGAGAGTGCTTGGTGGGGTGACTTGATGAACATAGTTAAAGAGTCGACTTGGTGAGAGTATTTGGTCGGGTAACTTGATGAACGCACTTGAAGAATCGACTTGGTTAGAGTACTTGGTGGGGTGACTTGATGAACGGACTTAAAGATTCGACTTGGTGGTCAGACCTGGCGGGGTGACTTGATGAACGAACTTAGAGAGTCGACTAGGTGAGAGTACTTGGTGACTTTGTGGGCTGACCTGGCTGGGTGACTTGATGAACAGACTTAAAGAGTCGACTTGGTGGGCTGACTTGGTCAGGTGACTTGATGAACGAACTTAAAGAGTCGACTTGGTGGGTCGAACAAGCGTGGTGACTTGGTGAGACTACTTGGTGGGCTGACCTGGCAGGGTGACTTGATGAACGAACTTAGAGAGTCGACTTTGTGAGAGTACTTGGTGGGTCGAACTGGCAGGGTGACTTGATGAACGAACTTAAAGAGTCGACCTAGTGAGAGAACTTGGTGGGCCGAGCTGGTGGGGTGAATTGATGAATGAACCTAAAGAGTCGACTTTGTGAAAGTACTTGGTGGGCCGACCTGGCGGGGTGAGTTGATGACCGAACTTAAAGGGTCGACTTGGTGAGAGTACTTGGTGGGCCGACCTGGCGGGGCGACTTCATGAATGAACTTAAAGAGTCGACTTGGTGAGAGTACTCGGTGGGGTGCCCTGATGAACAAACCTAAAGAGTCAACCTGGTGAGAGTACTTGGTAGGCCAACATGGTGGGGTGACTTGGTGAGCAAACTTAAAGAGTCGACTTGGTGAGAGTAGTTGGTGGGCTGACCTGGCAAGGTGACTTGATGAACGAACTTAAAGATTTGACCTGGTGGGTCGACTTGGCAGAGTGACTTCATGAACGAACTTAAAGATTCCACTTGGTGGGCCGACCTGGCAGGGTGACTTGATGAATGAACTTAAAGAGTCAACTTGGTGAGAGTACTCGGTGGGGTGCCCTGATGAACAAACCTAAAGAGTCGACCTGGTGAGAGTACTTGGTGGGCCAACCTGGCGGGGTGACTTGGTGAGCCAAATTAAAGAGTCGACTTGGTGAGAGTAGTTGGTGGGCTGACCTGGCGGGGTGACTTGATGAACGAACTTAAAGATTCAACCTGGTGGGTCAACTTGGCAGAGTGACTTCATGAACGAACTTAAAGAGACCACTTGGTGGGCCGACCTAGCGGGTTGACTTGATGAACGAACTTAAAGAGTCAACTTGGTGAGAGTAATTTGTGGGTTGACCTAGCAGGGTGACTTGATGAATGAACTTAAAGTGTTGACTTGGTGGGGTGACTTGATGAATGCACTTGAAGGGTCGACTTGGTGGGGTGACTCTATGAACGGACCTACAGAGTTGACTTGGTGAGAGTACTTGGTGGGGTGACTCGATGAAAGGACTTAAAGAGTCGACTTGGTGAGAGTACTTGGTGGCTCGACTTTATGAGCAGACTTAAAGAGCACACTTGGTGAGAGTGGGCCTAACGGGGCGATGTGGTGAGTGGGCCTAATGGGGCGAGTTGGTGGGGCGACTTGGCGAGTGGTATTAGAGAGCCGACGTGGTGAGGCGACTTGGCGAGTTGGTTCGTTGAGATGACATGGTGAGCTGACTTGGCGAGTCAACATGGCGAGCGAACTTAAAGAGTCGACTTGGCAACGTACTCGAGTCGACTTGGTGAGGTGACCTGGCGAGCGGGCTCAAAGAGTCAACATGGTGAGGTGACTCATTGAGTCAACATGGTGAGGCGACTCATTGAGTCAACATGGTGAGGCGACTCATGGTGAGGAGCTATCCTTGAGGTGACTTGGTGGGCCTACTTGATTAGTCGACTTGGTGAGCCGACCTGATGAGCTGACAAGGTGAGCGGGCTTAAAGAGGTGATGACTTGGTGGGGTAACTTGGCAAGCCAACTTATCGAGGCGAGATGGTTAGTGAACTTAAAGAGTTGACTTGGAAATGTACTTGAACAACCAACTTGGTGAGCTGACATGGTGAGTGGGCTTAGAGAAGCAACTCGACAGCACGACTTGATGAATGGACTTAAAGGGTCGACTTGGCGGGGTGACTTGATGAACGGACCTAAAGAGTTGACTTGGTGAGAGTACTTGGCAGGGTGAACTAATGAACGGACTTAAAGAGTCGACTTGGTGGGAGTACTTGGTGGGCTGACTTGATGAATGGACTTATAGAGTCGACTTGGTGAGAGTAGTTGTTCTTGTGACTTGATGAACGAACTTAGAGGGTCAAATTTGCGGGGTGACTTGATGAATGGACCTAAAGAGTTGACTTGGTGAGAGTACTCGGTGGGGTGACCTAATGAACAGACTTAGAGAGTTGACTTGGTGAGAGTCCTTGGTGGGCTGACCTGGTTGGGTTACTTCATGAACTGACATAAAGAGTCAACTTGGTGGGGTGACTTGATGAACGGACTTCAAGGGTCAACTTAGCAAGGTGACTTGATGAATGGTCCTAAAGAGTTGACTTGGTGAGAGTACTTGGTGTGGTGACTTGATGAAAAGACTTAAAGAGTCGAATTGGTGGGGTGACTTGATGAACGCACTTGAAGGGTCGACTTGGTGGGGTGACTTTATGAACAGACCTAAAGAGTTGACGTGGTGAGAGTGCTTGGTGGGGTGACTTGATGAACATAGTTAAAGAGTCGACTTGGTGAGAGTAGTTGGTCGGGTGACTTGATGAACACACTTGAAGAATCGACTTGGTTAGAGTACTTGGTGGGGTGAATTGATGAATGGACTTAAAGATTCGACTTGGTGGGCCGACCTAGTGGGGTGACTTGATGAACGGACTTAGAGAGTCAACTTGGTGAGAGTACTTGGTGACTTGGTGGGCCGACCTGGCTGGGAGACTTGATGAACAAACTTAAAGAGTCAACTTGGTGAGAGTACTCGGTGGGCTGACCTGGTCACGTGACTTGATGAACGGACTTAAAGAGTTGACTTGGTGGGCCGACTTGGCCGGGTGACTTGATGAACGAACTTAAAGAGTCGACTTGGTGGGTCGAACTAGCGGGGTGACTTGGTGAGAGTACTTGGTGGGCTGACCTAGCAGGGTGACTTGATGAACGAACTTAGAGAGTCGACTTTGTGAGAGTACTTGGTGGGTCGAACTGGCGGGGTGACTTGATGAACGAACTTAAAGAGTCGACCTAGTGAGAGAACTTGGTGGGCCGAGCTGGCAGGGTGAATTGATGAACGAACCTAAAGAGTCGACTTTGTGAGAGTACTTGGTGGGCCGACCTGGCGGGGTGAGTTGATGACCGAACTTAAAGGGTCGACTTGGTGAGAGTACTTGGTGGGCCGACCTGGCGGGGTGACTTGATGAATGAACTTAAAGAGTCGACTTGGTGAGAGTACTCGATGGGGTGCCCTGATGAACAAACCTAAAGAGTCGACCTGGTGAGAGTAATTGGTGGGCCGACCTGGCGGGGTGACTTGGTGAGAAAACTTAAAAAGTTGACTTGGTGAGAGTAGTTGGTGGGCTGACCTGGCGGGGTGACTTGATGAACGAACTTAAAGAGTCGACCTGGTGGGCTGACTTGGCAGAGTGACTTCATGAACAAACTTAAAGAGTCCACTTGGTGGGCCGACCTGGCGGGGTGACTTGATGAACGAACATAAAGAGTCAACTTGGTGAGAGTAATTTGTGGGCTGACCTAGCGGGGTGACTTGATGAATGAACTTAAAGAGTCGACTTGGTGGGGTGACTTGATGAACGCACTCGAAGGGTCAACTTGGTGGGGTGACTCTATGAACAGACCTAAAGAGTTGACTTGGTGAGAGTACTTGGTGGGGTGACTCGATGAAAGGACTTAAAGAGTCAACTTGGTGAGAGTACTTGGTGGCTTGACTTTATGAGAAGACTTAAAGAGTCCACTTGGTGAGAGTGGGCCTAATGGGGCGATGTGGTGAGTGGGCCTAACGGGGTGAGTTGTTGTGATGACTTGGTGAGTGGTATTAGAGAGCCGACGTGGTGAGGCGACTCGGTGAGTTGGTTCGTTGAGATGACATGGTGAGCTGACTTGGGGAGTCGACCTGCCGAGCGAACTTAAAGAGTCGACTTGGCAACGTACTCGAGTCAACTTGGTGAGGTGACCTGGTGAGCAAGCTCAAAGAGTCAACATGGTGAGGCAACTCATTGAGTCAACATGGTGAGGTGACTCATGGCGAGGAGCTATCCTTGAGGTGACTTGGTGGGCCTACTTGATTAGTCGACTTGGTGAGCCAACCTGACGAGCTGACATGGTGTGTGGGCTTAAAGAGGCGACGACTTGGTGGGGTAACTCGGAAAGCCAACTTATCGAGGCGCGATGGTGAGTCGACTTGATGAGCTGACTTGGTGAGCGCACTTAAAGAGTCAACTTCATGAGGTGACTCGGCGAGTTAGCTCGCTGATGCGACTTGGGCGGGCCGACCTGGCGAATGAACTTAAAGAGGCGACTTGGGTGGGATGACCTGGTGAGCGAACTTAAAGAGTTGACTTGGCAACATACTTGAACAACCGACTTGGTGAGCTGACATGGTGAGTGGGCTTAGAGAAGCAACTCGGCGGGGCAACTTGATGAACGGACTTAAATGGTTGACTTGGCGGGGTGACTTGATGAACGGACCTAAAGAGTTGACTTGGTGAGAGTACTTGGTGGGGTGAACTGATGAACGAACTTAAAGAGTCAACTTGGTGGGAGTACTTGGTGGGCCGAATTGATGAATGGACTTATAGAGTCAACTTGGTGAGAGTAGTTGTTCTGGTGAATTGATAAACGGACTTAAAGAGTCGGCTTGGCAGGGTGACTTGATGAAAGGACTTAAACAGTCGACTTGGTCGAGTGACTTGATGAACGAACTTAGAGGGTCGACTTTGCTGGGTGACTTGATGAATGGACCTAAAGAGTTGACTTGGTGAGAGTACTCAGTGGGCTGACCTGATGAACAGACTTAGAGAGTCGACTTGGTGAGAGTCCTTGGTGGGCCGACCTGGTTGGATGACTCCGTGAACTGACTTAAAGAGTCGACTTGGTGGGAGTACTTGGTGGGGTGACTTGATGAACGGACTTCAAGGGTCGACTTGGCAAGGTGACTTGATGAACGGCCCTAAAGAGTTGACTTGGTGAGAGTACTTGGTGTGGTGACTTGATGAAAAGACTTAAAGAGTCGAATTGGTGAGAGTACTTGGTGGGGTGACTTGATGAACACACTTGAAGGGTCGACTTGGTGGGGTGACTTTATGAACGGACCTAAAGAGTTGACGTGGTATGAGTGCTTGGGGGGGTGACTTGATGAACATAGTTAAAGAGTCGACTTGGTGAGAGTAGTTGGTTGGGTGACTTGATGAACGCACTTGAAGAATCGACTTGGTTAGAGTACTTGGTGGGGTGACTTGATGAACGGACTGAAAGATTCGACTTGGTGGGCCGACCTGGCGGGGTTACTTGATGAACGAACTTAGAGAGTTGACTTGGTGAGAGTACTTGGTGACTTGGTTGGCTGACTTGACCGGGTGACTTGATGAACAAACTTAAAGAGTCGACTTGGTGAGAGTACTCAGTGGGCTGACCTGGTCACGTGACTTGATGAATGGACTTAAAGAGTCGACTTGGTGGGCCGACTTGGTCAGGTGACTTGATGAACAAACTTAAAGAGTCAACTTGGTGGGTCGAACTAGTGGGGTGGCTTAGTGAGAGTACTTGGTGGGCTGACCTGGCAGGGTGACTTGATGAACGAACTTAGAGAGTCGACTTTGTGAGAGTACTTGGTGGGTCGAACTGGCGGGGTGACTTGATGAACGAACTTAAAGAGTTGACCTGGTGAGAGAACTTGCTAGGCCGAGCTGGCAAGGTGAATTGATGAAAAAACCTAAAGAGTCAACTTTGTGAGAGTACTTGGTGGGCCGACCTGGCGGGGTGAGTTAATGATTGAACTTAAAGGGTCGACTTGGTGAGAATACTTGGTTGGCCGACCTGGCGGTGCGACTTGATGAACGAACTTAAAGAGTCGACTTGGTGAGAGTACTCGATGGGGCGCCCTGATGAACAAACCTAAAGAGTCGACCTGGTGAGAGTACTTGGTGGGCCGACCTGGCGGGGTGACTTGGTGAGCAAACTTAAAGAGTCGACTTGGTGAGAGTAGTTGGTGGGCTGACCTGGTGGGGTGACTTGATGAACCAACTTAAAGAGTCAACCTGGTGGGCCGACTTGGCAGAGTGACTTCATGAACGAACTTAAAGAGTCCACTTGGTGGGCCGACCTGGCGGGGTGACTTGATGAACGAACTTAAAGAGTCGACTTGGTGAGAGTAATTTGTGGGTTGACCTGGCGGGGTGACTTGATGAATGAACTTAAAGAGTCGACTTGGTGGGGTGACTTGATGAATGCACTTGAAGGGTCGACATAGTGAGGTGACTCTATGAACGAACCTAAAGAGTTGACTTGGTGAGAGTACTTGGTGGGGTGACTCGATGAAAGGACTTAAAGAGTCAACTTGGGGAGAGTACTTGGTGGCTCGACTTTATGAGCAGACTTAAAGAGTCCACTTGGTGAGAGTGGGCCTAACGGGGTGATGTGGTGAGTGGGCCTAACGGGGCGAGTTGGTGGGGCGAATGGGCAAGTGGTATTAGAGAGCCGACGTGGTGAGGTGACTCAGCGAGTTGGTTCGTTGAGATGACATGGTGAGCTGACTTGGCGAGTCGACATGGCGAGTGAACTTAAAGAGTCAACTTGGCAACGTACTCGAGTCGACTTGTTGAGGCGACCTGGCGAGCGGGCTCAAAGAGTCAACATGGTGAGGCGACTCATGGTGAGGAGCTATCCTTGAGGCAACTTGGTGGGCCTACTTGATTCGTCGACTTGGTGAGCCGACCTGACGAGCTGACACGGTGAGTGGGCTTAAAGAGGTGAGAACTTGGTGGGGTAACTCAGCAAGCCAACTTATCGAGGCGAGATGGTGAGTCAACTTGGTGAGCTGACTTGGTGAGCGCACTTAAAGAGTCAACTTCGTGAGGTGACTCGGCGAGTTAGCCCGCTAATGCGACTTGGGTGGGCTGACCTGGCGAACGAACTTAAAGAGGCAACTTGGGCGGGCTAACCTGGTGAGCAAACTTAAAGAGTTTACTTGGCAACGTACTTGAACAACCGAATTGGTGAGCTGACATGGTGAGCGGGCTTAGAGAAGCAACTCTGTGGGGTGACTTGATGAATGGACTTAAAGGGTCGACTTGGTGGGGTGACTTGATGAACGGACCTAAAGAGTTGACTTGGTGAGAGTACTTGGTGGGATGAACTGATGAATGGACTTAAAGAGTCGACTTGGTGGGAGTACTTGGTGGGCCGACTTGATGAACAGACTTATAGAGTCGACTTGGTGAGAGTAGTTGTTCTGGTTACTTGATGAACGAACTTAAAGAGTCGGCTTGGCGGGGTGACTTGATGAAAGGACTTAAATAGTCAACTTGGTCGGGTGACTCGATGAACGAACTTAGAGGGTCGACTTTGCGAGGTGACTTGATGAACGGACCTAAAGAGTTGACTTGGTGAGAGTACTTGGTGGGGTGACCTGACTGGGTGACTTCGTGAACTGACTTAAAGAGTCAACTTGGTGGGAGTACTTGGTGGGGTGACTTGATGAACAGACTTCAAGGGTCAACTTGGCGAGGTGACTTGATGAACGGTCCTAAAGAGTTGACTTGGTGAGAGTACTTGGTGTGGTGACTTGATGAAAAGACTTAAAGAGTCGAATTGGTGAGAGTACTTGGTGGGGTGACTTGATGAACGCACTTGAAGGGTCGACTTGGTGGGTTGAGTTTATGAACGGACCTAAAGAGTTGACGTGGTGAGAGTGCTTGGTGGGGTGAGTTGATGAACATAGTTAAAGAGTCAACTTGGTGAGAGTAGTTGGTCGGGTGACTTGATGAACGCACTTGAAGAATCAACTTGGTTAGAGTACTTGGTGGGGTGACTTGATGAACGGACTTAAAGATTCAACTTGGTGGGCCGACCTGGCGGGGTGACTTGATGAACGGACTTAGAGAGTCGACTTGGTGAGAGTACTTGGTGACTTGGTGGGCTGACCTGGACAGGTGACTTGATGAACAAACTTAAAGAGTCAACTTGGTGAGAGTACTCGGTGGGCTGACCTGGTCATGTGACTTGATGAACGGACTTAAAGAGTCGACTTGGTGGGCCGACTTGGCCGGGTGACTTGATGAACAAACTTAAAGAGTCGACTTGGTGGGTCGAACTAGTGGGGTGACTTGGTGAGAGTACTTGGTGGGCTGACCTTGCAGGGTGACTTGATGAACGAACTTGGAGAGTCGACCTTGTGAGAGTACTTGGTGCGTCGAACTAGCGGGGTGACTTGATGGACGAACTTAAAGAGTTGACCTGGTGAGAGAACTTGGTGGTCTGAGCTGGCGGGGTGAATTGATGAACGAACCTAAAGAGTCGACTTTGTGAGAGTACTTGGTGGGCCGACCTGGCGGGGTGAGTTGATGACCGAACTTAAAGGGTCGACTTGGTGAGAGTACTTGGTGGGCCGACCTGGTGGGGCGACTTGTTGAACAAACTTAAAGAGTCGACTTGGTGAGAGTACTCAGTGTGGTGCCCTAATGAACAAACCTAAAGAGTCGACCTGGTGAGAGTACTTGGTGGGCCGACCTGGTGGGGTGACTTGGTGAGCAAACTTAAAGAGTCGACTTGGTGAGAGTAGTTGGTGGGCTGACCTAGCGGGGTGACTTGATGAACGAACTTAAAGAGTCGACCTGGTGGGCTGACTTGGAAGAGTGACTTCATGAACGAACTTAAAGAGTCCACTTGGTGGGCCGACCTGGCAGGGTGACTTGATGAACGAACTTAAAGAGTCGACTTGGTGAGAGTAATTTGTGGGCTGACCTGGTGGGGTGACTTGATGAATGAACTTAAAGAGTCGACTTGGTGGGGTGACTTGATGAACGCACTTGAAGGGTCGACTTGGTGGGGTGACTCTATGAACGAACCTAAAGAGTTGACTTGGTGAGAGTACTTGGTGGGGTGACTCGATGAAAGGACTTAAAGAGTCAACTTGCTGAGAGTACTTGGTGGCTCGACTTTATGAGCAGACTTAAAGAGTCCACTTGGTGAGAGTGGGCCTAACGAGGCGATGTGGTGAGTGGGCCTAACGGGGCGAGTTGGTGGGGCGACTTGGCGAGTGGTATTAGAGAGCCGACGTGGTGAGGCAACTCGGCGAGTTGGTTCGTTGAGATGACATGGTGAGCTGACTTGGCGAGTTGACCTGGCGAGCGAACTTAAAGAGTTGACTTGGCAACGTACTCGAGTCGACTTGGTGAGGCAACTTGGCGAGCGGGCTTAAAGAGTCAACATGGTGAGGTGACTCATTGAGTCAACATGGTGACTCGACTCATGGTGAGGAGCTATCCTTGAGGCGACTTGGTGGGCCTACTTGATTAGTCGACTTGGTGAGCCAACCTGACAAGCTGACATAGTGAGTGGGCTTAAAGAGGCGACGACTTGGTGGGGTAACTCAGAAAGCCAACTTATCAAGGGGAGATGGTTAGTCGACTTGGTGAGCTGACTTGGTGAGTGCACTTAAAGCATCAACTTCGTGAGGTGACTCGACGAGTTAGCCCGCTGATGCGACTTGGGTGGGCCGACCTGGTGAACGAACTTAAAGAGGCAACTTGGGCAGGCTGACCTGGTGAGCGAACTTAAAGAGTTGACTTGGCAATGTACTTGAAAAACTGACTTGGTGAGCTGACATGGTGAGTGGGCTTAGAGAAGCAACTCGGCGGGGTGACTTGATGAACGGACTTAAAGGGTCGACTTGGCGGGGTGACTTGATGAACGGACCTAAAGAGTTGACATGGTGAGAGTACTTGGCAGGGTGAACTGATGAACGAACTTAAAGAGTTGACTTGGTGGGAGTACTTGGTGGGCCGACTTGATGAACAGACTTATAGAGTCGACTTGGTGAGAGTAGTTGTTCTAGTGACTTGATGAACAGACTTAAAGAGTCGGCTTGGCGGGGTGACTTGATGAAAGGACTTAAACAGTCGACTTGGTCGGGTGACTCGATGAACGAACTTAGAGGGTCGACTTTGCAGGGTGACTTGATGAATGGACCTAAAGAGTTGACTTGGTGAGAGTACTCGGTGTGGTGACCTGATGAATAGACTTAGAGAGTCGACATGGTGAGAGTCCTTGGTGGACTGACCTAGTTGGGTGACTTCGTGAACTGACTTAAAGAGTCAACTTGATGGGAGTACGTGGTGGGGTGACTTGATGAACAGACTTGAGTCAAGATGGTGAGGCGACTCATGGTGAGGAGCTATCCTTGAGGTGACTTGGTGGGCCTAGTTGATTAGTCAACTTGGTGAGCCGACCTGATGAGCTGACATGGTGAGCGGGCTTAAAGAGGCGACGACTTGGTGGGGTAACTCGGCAAGCCAACTTATCGAGGTGAGATGGTGAATCGACTTGGTGAGCTGACTTGGTGAGCGCACTTAAAGAGTCAACTTCATGAGGTGACTCGGCGAGTTAGCTTGCTGATGCGACTTGGGCGGGCCGACCTGGCGAACAAACTTAAAGAGGTGACTTGGGCGGGCTGACCTGGTGAGCGTACTT
>CM053784.1:553999911-554019911 GCA_028749045.1 Cupressus sempervirens
AGCTGGCCGCGAAGGGTCACCTCCGCGTAGCTAGTTAGCAGGTTGAGGTCTCGTTCGTTAACAAAATTAACCAGACAAATCGCTCCACCAACTAAGAACGGCCATGCACCACCACCCATAGAATCAAGAAAGAGCTCTCAATCTCTCAATCCTTACTAGGTCTGGACGTGGTAAGTTTCCCCATATTGAGTCAAATTAAGCCGCAGGCTCCACTCCTAGTGCTGCCCTTCCGTCAATTCCTTTAAGTTTCAGCCTTGCGACCATACTCCCCCCGGAACCCAAACATTCTGATTTCTCAGAAGGTGCTGGCGGAGTCCTTAGAGCAACATCCGCCGATCCCTAGTCGGCATCGTTTATGGTTGAGACTAGGATGGTATCTAATCATCTTCGAGCCCCCAACTTTCATTCTTGATTAATGAAAACATCCTTGGCAAATGCTTTCGCAGTGGGTCATCTTCCATAAATCCAAGAATTTCACCTCTGACAATGAAATAAAAATGCCCCCGACAGTCCCTATTAATCATTACTCTAGTCCCGAAGGCCAACTGAATAGGACCAGACTCCTATCGCGTTATTCCATGCTAATGTATTCAGAGCGTAGGCTTGCTTTGAGCACTCTAATTTTTTCAAAGTAATGGCGCCGAAACTATGACCCAGCCAATTAAGGCCAGGAACACGCCACCGGCAGAAGGGACGTGAGGGCCAGTGCACACCCAGAAGGCGGACCGACCGTGATGACAAAGGGTGCCTTCCTTGGACGTGAGGGCCAGTGCTCTAGAATTACTACGGTTATCCGAGTAGCAAAGTACCATCAAAGAAACTATAACTGATTTAATGAGCCATCCGCAGTTTCACAGTCTGAAATAGTTCATACTTAGACATGCATGGCTTAATCTTTGAGACAAGCATATGACTACTGGTAGGATCGACCAGGTAGCTTCTAACAACGAGGGGACCCCCAAGACCTGCTACAGCCAAGGGATGCCCACCACGATGGGAAACCGAAATTTGCATTCACTCCGTCATGCATCCAAACATAATTCGCCGCACAAGCAACAAGAATGACGTTCACAGCGCATGCAGGACTCGCAACGCTCAAAGATTTCGCACAAGAAGAAAGTGTCCCATCATCGACTGGAGAGGGCCAAACAGGGAGCCTCGGTTCACAGGCACCTGGGAAGAACATCCCGTATGGAACCCTTTACCCTTGAACTCGCTGCCGCCACTACTTGGAAAGAAGCCTCGAGTCTGTACGAGATGCACCACGCATGTAACCAGCTCAATTGTAAGGCCACTCAAAGACATCCATTTCCCAGGCATATGCCTCCTACACGCCTATTGAGGTGCACCCACACAGACAAAATCCTTCTTGATCGCAACAAACGTTTTCCCATGACGAAGAGCTGGTTGCCAAAGTGCGAACGGAGACCACCGTGCTGTAGGGTGAAGGGTCGTGCGAGTCGAAAACATGGCTGGTTATGCGATTGGCGGGGGCATCACTGTGCACGCGACCACCTCAATTATAAGGCCGCTTGAGGGCATCGTGTATAACAACACCCCCTCCGCACATTTATAGGTGATGAGAGCCCACCCGCATACACGGACATGTCTAACCTCTGGTAAATATCTCCTTTCCCAGCACAGCCTCGCTAACTGTTCCCCGTGACACATGATCTACCAGCGCAGGTACAGAAAAGTTCCTACGGCTGAACACTCACACTAGCGTTGTCGGACAAGCTTCAATCTCATGCACATGCACATACCAAAGAACTGGCACTGCGAGGGAACCACCCGCAAGCACCCACATCTCAAAAAAAAGCATTCGTGCGATTTCTTCCCCTAGACAGACACGTTGGGCCTGTACTTGTCGGAGCATTGCAAAGACGAGCGCTCTGGTTCGCAGGAGCCTGAGAAGAACATCTCTTATGAAACCCGTTCCCCCAAAATGCTCAAATCACAAATGCTCGCAGCAGGGTCGTAATGCAAAGATGTACACCGCACACGCGACCGAGTAAGGACACTCTGAGACATCCATTTCCCAGGCATATGCCCCCTACACACTTTTTGGTGCACCCCGTACAAACGACCATACTTCGACAAGCCCTCCCAGAATTTTGCATCTGAAGAGAGAGATGAAATGCCTTCGGCTTTTTGTCCACACAATGCAAACACCGAACGCTCTCTTTAGGGGGGAGCTGAAGAAGAGTATCTCCTGCAGAACCCATGAACCGCAGCCGTTCGGATCGCACAGGGGAGGATAGGGCATGGAGAGTTTCCGCATCCAAACAAAAATTATCGGTAATACTCTACGCTTCTACTAGCCTAGACCACAAAAGGCTTTCACGACAGTGCCATGCACTTCTGTAGGATGAGACAGTGAAGAGGCGAGCATGCACCGAGAATGCACTAGCGAATAAATTATGCGGCAACCAACCCTTTCGCCGGCCCCCCTCTCAATCCCAAGGCTCTACCGATCGGCAAAAACTTAGGGTGGAGAGTGGACCCTTGATGAAATTAGGGATGTCGAGCAATGCACCCGTGCAACCATCTCTTTCCTTCTTGCCGTCCGGGCAGGATAAAAATGCAATGATAGAATGTGCCAATGAGACGGAGCCCTTGGCTAAAAGATACAACTCCATACACACTCAGCAACAAGCGCATCTTAGAATCGAACACCAAATGTGCAGTGTGTTGCAAGCCATGCAGACACCTACATATAGGGTATATCCATCAAAACAAAGTGACAAGTACTTCCCACCAGCTCTGCCATTGCGATTACTGAATGGGATAATACTCACCGCCACAGATTAATGACCATCATTACCGTCTCGGAATAGATACAAGCACATCGAGCTTCATCCGATCAGCTGGATGAATTTCACCTTGAAGGGGCCCAATCCAAAAGTTTTGGAGGTCATCTCCTGGAACTCTCAATAACAAGGCCCATCTTACATGCAAACTCTGCTACTGTGCAAACATAGGTTGCAATTAAAGAGAAATTGCAAGGCCGTCACAATGGCTCGAGGCCAATGCTCCAACTAAGTCAATTTTCTCTTGCAATCACCATGCCGCCATTCATAGAGAGATCTCCCCATTCACTTGTGACACGACGCACAATCCAAGGTCTAGATGCGAGCTCACCCTTGAAAGAAAGACCACTTTCCAAGACATCCCCTGATGACACATTGGAACGTCAATCGCTGTCGAACCATTCCCAATGTTGTGCCGATCGAGTTGGCACAGAGGCGACCTTAGGGAGCTCCCGCATAGCAATCGGGATGTGCTTTCATGCCCATCTCTCACAAAAACCAATGTTAGCTGTGGACAAATTTGGAATCCAAGGGCTTGCATCCATCGATATCATCGGCACTGGGTCTATATATTCAAAGGCCACGGAGAGGTTTCGATAAGAGAAGCTCCCCTGCTCGCTCGCACAAACATCCCAAATTCTAGACACAAGCTCCCACCCTTAGCATCACTCTCCAGATCACCGCAATGACACATTGGAATGACAACCACTGTCGAACAACTCTCAAAATTGTGGCAATGGAGTGAGAAAGAAGAACAACTTTGGGGAGCCGCGCATAGCAAACGGGCTATGTTGCTGCTTCATTCTGCTCTTATATAGATCCAAAATTGTTGATTTCATTTGGAATCTAAGGCTGCATTCATCCTTGCTCAAACAAGAAATGGCTCTTCTAATCGAATGGCCACGGGGAGCTTCCGATAACAAAGGCTCCCTTGTCACTCGTGATGCGCAAGCCAACTGCTAGAGGACGGGTCGCCCTTCAAATCGCTGCCTAGGCAACCACCACAACGGCACCATTGGAACGACAACCACTGCAAAACCATTCTAAAAATTTTGTGCCAAAGAAGTTGTTGCATAGAGAACGACTCTGGGGAGAGAGCCCTCGCATAGCAAAATCGGGATGGCTTCACAGCCCTCCCAATAGAAACGATGCTGGTGCCAATATTCCAAAAATCCGAATAACGGGTCTTTCGCGAAAACCAGCACTAATTTCTATTGGGGAGGGTCACCGAGAAATTTTGTTATCAAAGCTCCCATTCTAGCCGCGATAGGCACACAAAAAATTGCTAGAGCCCCAAGCACCCACCTCATGGCTAGAGAAGGGCTCGCCATTAGTAGATCAACTTCGAAATCGCTGAACAGATGCACTATGGAATGGCAACCGTAGCCAAGCCTCTTCCGTAATTGCATCGGTCGAGTGATCGAAGAAGGTGATCTAAGAGAGAGTCCAAGGCTAGGGATTCATTGGGGGATTCGCGCCGATAGAAAAAAATTATGCAATACCCGAGCAATACCAGACAGAGGTGCTAGACGAGGGCTCCCATTTTAGATCGAGTTTTAAAATTGCCAAGTAGACGCGATGAGGGCTGGCAACCGCTGCCAAACCCTTTTCCGAAATTGCACCAGCTGAGTGACAAGAAAACCTTTTCTTGAAATAGCACCCTCGAGGGCGGGCTTCATGCCCCTCTAATTGATTCAACATCGGCGTCCACCGTTTCAAAATCCGACATATCCATCCACCCTGATAGCGACGTTGAATCAATGAGGGGGGCACGGGAGAGACTCGCGGCAACCACCTCTCCCCTTGTAGCTGTGGTAGGCACACAAAAAAATTTTGCTAGAGTGCCAAGCACCCACCTCATGGCTAGAGACAAGGGCTCGCCATTAGATCAGCTTCGAAATCTCTGAACAGACGCGCTATAGAATGGAAACCGCTGCCGAGTCTCTTCCGTAGTTGCATCGGTTGAGTGATCGAAGAAGGTGATCTAAGAGAGGGTCCAAGCGTAGGAATTCATTGGGGGATTCGTGCTGATGGCATAAATTTATGCAATACCCAAGCAACACCGGATGGAGGTGCTAGACGAGGGCTCCCGTTTTAGATCGAGTTTTAAAATCACCAAGTAGATGCGGTGAGGGCTGGCAACCGCTGCCAAACCTTTTTCCGAAATTGCGCCAGCTGAGTGACAAGAAAACATGATCTAAAGGAGAGTCTAGGAATAGCACCCTCGAGGGTGGGCTTCATGCCCCTCTAATTGATTCAACGTCGGCGTCCACCGTTTCAAAATCTGACATATCCATCCGCCCTGACAGCGGCGTTGAATCAATGAGGGGGGCATGGGAGAGGCTCGCGACAACCACCTCTCCCGTTGTAGCCACGATAGGCATGCAATAAATTTTTCTAGAGCACCAAGCACCCACCTCATGGCTAGAGACAAGGGCTCTCCATTAGATCAACTTCGAAATCGCTAAACAGACGTGCTGTAGACTGGCAACCGCTGCCAAGTCTCTTCTGTAGTTGCGTCGGTCGAGTGATCAAAGAAGGTGATCTAAGAGAGGGTCCAAGCATAGGCATTCGTTGGGGGATTTGCGCCGATGGCATAAATTTATGCAATACCCGAGCAACACCGGATGGAGGTGCTAGACGAGGGCTCCCATTTTAGATCGAGTTTTAAAATCACCAAGTAGACGCAGTGAGGGCTGGCAACCGCTGCCAAACCTTTTTCTAAAATTGCGCCTGAGTGACAAGAAAACATGATCTAAAGGAGAGTCCAGGAATAGCACCCTCGAGGGTGGGCTTCATGCCCCTCTAATTGATTCAACGTCGGTGTCCACCGTTTCAAAATATGACATATCCATCCACCCTGACAATGGTGTTGAATCAATGAGGGGAGCACGGGAGAGGCTCGCGGCAACCACCTCTCCCGTTGTAGCTGCGATAGGCACGCAAAAAATTTTGCTAGAGCACCAAGCACCCACCTCATGGGTAGAGACAAGGGCTTGCCATTAGATCAACTTTGAAATCACTGAACAGACGCGCTGTAGAATGGCAACCGCTGCCAAGTCTATTCCGTAGTTGCGTCGGTCGAGTGATCGAAGAAGGTGATCTAAGAGAGGGTCCAAGTGTAGGCATTTGTTGGGGGATTCACGCCGATGGCATAAATTTATGCAATACCCGAGCAACACTGGGCGAAGGTGCTAGATGAGGGCTCCCATTTTTGATCGAGTTTTAAAATCACCAAGTAGACGCGGTGAGGGCTGGCAACCGCTGCCAAAACTTTTTTCCAAAATTGCGCCAGCTGAGTTACAAGAAAACATGATCTAAAGGAGAGTCCATGAATAGAACCCTCGAGGGTGGGCTTCATGCCCCTCTAATTGATTCAACATCGGCATCCACCATTTAAAAATCCGACATATCCATCCACCCTGACAGCGGCATTGAATCAATGAGGGGGGCACGGGAGAGGCTCGCGGCAACCACCTCTCCCATTGTAGCCGCGATAGGCATGCAAAAAATTTTGCTAGAGCGCTAAGCACCCACCTCATGGCTAGAGACAAGGGCTCGCCATTAGATCAACTTTGAAATCGCTGAACAGATGCGCTGTAGAATGGGAACCGCTGCCAAGTCTCTTCCATAGTTGCATCGGTCGAGTGATCGAAGAAGGTGATCTAAGAGAGGGTCCAAGCATAGGAATTCGTTGGGGGATTCGCACCATTGGCATAATTTTATGCAATACCCAAGCAACACTGGATGGAGGTGCTAGGCGAGGGCTCCCATTTTAGATCGAGTTTTAAAATCACCAAGTAGATGCGGTGAGGGATGGCAACCGCTGCCAAACCTTTTTCCGAAATTGTGCTAGCTGAGTGAGAAGAAAACATGATCTAAAGGAGAGTCGAGGAATAGCACATCCAGGGTGAGCTTCATGCCCCTCTAATTGATTCAACGTCGGCGTCCACCATTTCAAAATCTGACATATCCATCCACCTTGACACCGACGTTGAATCAATGAGAGGGGCATGGGAGAGGCTCGCGGCAACCACCTCTCCTATATAAGCTATTAGTGTGAGGCTCGCTCTGCATTAGAAATTAGCAAACACACTGACATCCACCTTAAAAAACTAAGGAGCAAAAGATTTTCATCGGTTAGGAGATGTGAATTCATGGAGCCAACAGACTGAAATGGTCATCGAGCTCATCTGATCAACTGGATGAATTTTACCTTGAAGGGGCCCAATCCAAAAGTTCTGGAGGTCATCTCCTAGAACTCTCAAGAACAAGGACCATCTTACTTGCAAACTCTGCTACTGCGCAAACATAGGTTGCAATTAAAGAGAAATTGCCAGGCCATCACATTGGCCCAAGGCCAATCCTCTGACTAAGTCAATTTTCTCTTGCAATCACCATGCCGCCATTCACAAACAGATCTCCCCATTCACTTGTGACGTGATGCACAATCCAAGTGATAGATGCGAGCTCGCCCTTGAAAGGCCAGGCCACTTTCCAAGACATCCCCCGATGACACATTGGAACGACAACTGCTGTCGAACCATTCCCAATGTTGTGCCAATCGAGTTGGCACAGAGGCAACCTTAGGGATCTCCCGCGTAGCAATCGGGATGTGCTTTCGTACCCATCTCTCACAAAAACCAATCTTAGCTTTGAACAAATTTAGAATCCAAGGCTCATATCCATCGATATCGTCGGCACTGGGTCTATATATTCAAAGGCCACGGAGAGGTTCCGATAAGAGAAGCTCCCCTGCTCGCTCGCACAAACATCCCAAATGCTAGACACAAGCTCCTGCCCTTAGCATCGCTCTCCAGATCGCCACAATGACACATTGGAACGACAACTGCTATCGAACAACTCCCAAATTTGTGCTGATGGAGTGAGAAAGACGAGCAACTTTGGGGAGCCGCGCATGGCAAACGGGCTGCTGCTTCAATCCGCTCTTATATATAGATCCGATGTTGTTGATTTCATTTGGAATCCGAGGCTACATTCGTCCTTGCTCACACAAGCATGGCTCTTCTCATCGAATGGTCATGGGGAGCTTTCGATTACAAAGGCTCCCTTGTCACCCATGATGTGCAACCCAACTACTAGATGATGGCTCGCCCTTCAGTTCGCTGTCCAAGAAACCACCACAACGGCACCATTGGAATGACAACCGCTGCCGAACCATTTCAAAATTTTTTTGCCAAAGAAGTTGTTGCAAAGAGAACAACTCTGGGGAGAGAGCCCTCGCATAGAAAAATCGGGATGGCTTCACGGCAGCTGGATGGGATTTGAATTCATGGAGCCAAGGGAGTGAAATGGTCATTGAGCTCATCCGATCAACTGGATGAATTTCACCTTGAAGGGGCCCAATCCAAAAGTTCCGGAGGTCATCTCCTGGAACTGTCAAGAACAAAGGCCAATCTTACATGTAAACTCTGCTACTGCGCAAACATAGGTTGCAATTATAAAGAAATTTCAAGGCCGTCACAATGGCCCAAGGCCAATGCTCTGACTACTAAGTCAATTTTCTCTTGCAATCACCATGCCGCCGTTCACAGAGAGATCTCCCCATTCACTTGTGATGATGCACAATCCAAGTGCTAGACGCGATCTCGCCCTTGAAAGGTCGTGTTCCAAGACATCCCGATGACACATTGGAACGACAACCACTGTCGAACCATTCCCAATGTTGTGCCGATCGAGTTGGCACAGAGGCGATCTTAGGTAGCTCCCGCAAATCAATCGGGAAGTGCTTTCGTACCCATCTCTCACAAAAACCAACATTAGCAGAACAATTTTAGAATCCAAGGCTCATATCCATCGATATCTTCGGCACTGGGTCTATATTCAAAGGCCACGGAGAGGTTCCGATAAGAGAAGCTCCCCTGCTCTCTTGCACAAACATCCCCAAATGCTAGACGCAAGCTCCCACCCTTAGCATCGCTCTCCAGATCACCACAATGACACATTGGAATGACAACCGCTGTTGAACAACTCTCGAATTTGTGCCGATGGAGTGAGAAAGAAGAGCCAGATCGGGTCGACGAAAATGGCTAAGCCAGATCGGGTCGGCCAGCATGGCTCGGCCACCATTTTTCGTCGAGAGCTTTCGATATTAAAGCTCCCATGTAGCAGCGATAAGTACACCATGACAAAATTTCTAGAGCGCCGAGCACCCATAGCAAATTGCCATTATACCAAGCAACGCCGAAGTGCTAGACAAGGGCTCATGTTTAGATCAAGTTTTAAAGTCACCAAAAAGACACGCCATGGATTGGCAACCGCTGCCTCACCTTTCCCAAAATTGAGTCATCAGAAAACATGATCTAAAGGAGAGCTGAGGAAAAGCACTAAGATTGCTTCATGCCCCTTTCATTCATTCAACATCAGCATACACCATTTGAAAACCCAAAAATCCGATCCGCCTAGACACCAATGTTGAATCAATGAAAGGGGCATGGGAGTGGCTCACGGCAACAACCTCTCCTATATAAGCTATTAGTGCAAGGCTCGCTCTGCATTAGAAATCTATGATAGCATGGATAAAAACCTTAAAAATCCAATTCAATGAAAAATGTGACCAAACAGCCATCCATGACACCGTTTTTGGAGCTCGCCCAGATCGGCTCGGCCAGAATGGCTCGCCCAGATCGGCTCGGCCAGCATGGCTCGGCCAGATCAGCTCGGCCAACATGGTGACTTGCTGACTCGGTGAGACTACTTCAAACTGTCAAGAATAGAGGCCAATCTAACATGCCGCCATTCATAGAGAGATCTCCCCATTCACTTGTGACGACACACAATCCAAGTGCTAGACGCGAGCTCGCCCTTGAAAGGCCGCATTCCAAGACATCCCGATGACACATTGGAATGACAACCGCTGTCGAACCATTCCCAATGTTGTGCAAATCGAGTTGGCACAGAGGCGATCTTAGGGAACTCCCGCATATTGATCGAGAAGTGCTTTCATACCCTTCTCTCACAAAAACCAATGTTAGCTGAACAATTTTATAATCCAAGGCTTGTATCCATCGATATCGTCAGCACTGGGTCTATATTCAAAGGCCACAGAGAGGTTCCGATAAGAGAAGCTCCCCTGCTCGCTTGCACAAACATCCCCAAATGCTAGACGCAAGCTCCCGCACTTAGCATTGCTCTCCAGATCACCGCAATGACACATTGGAATGCCAACCGCTGTCGAACAACTCCCGAATTTGTGCCGATGGAGTGAGAAACGAGAGCCAGATCAGGTCGACAAAAACGGCTAAGCCAGATCGGGTCGGCCAGCATGGCTCGACCACCATTTTTCATCGAGAGCTTTCGATATTAAAGCTCCCATGTAGCTGCGACAAGTACACCATGAAAAATTGCTAGAGCACCGAGAACCCATAGCAAATTGCCATTATACCAAGCAACACCGGAGTGCTAGACAAGGGCTCACGTTTAGATCAAGTTTTAAAATCACCAAAAACACATGCCATGGATTGGCAACCGCTGCCTCACCTTTTCCAAAATTGAGCCTTCGGAAAACATGATCTAAAGGAGAGCCGAGGAAAAGCACTGAGATCGCTTCATGCCCCTTTCATTGATTCAACATCAGCATACACTGTTTGAAAACCCAACAATCCGATCCGCCTAGACACCAATGTTGAATCAATGAAAGGGGCATGGGAGAGGCTCACGGCAACAACCTCTCCTATATAAGCTATTAGTGCAAGGCTCGCTCTGCATTAGAAATCTGCGATAGAACGGACAACTCCCTTAAAAATCCAATTCAATGAAAAATGTGACCAAACAGCCATCCACGACACCATTTTTGGAGCTCGGCCGGATCGGGTCGGCCAGAATGGCTCGCCCAGATCGGGTCGGCCAACATGGCTCACCCAGATCGGCTCGGCCAGCTTGGCTCGGCCAGCATGGCTCGCCCAGATTGGCTTGGCCAGATTGGGTTGACCAGCATGGTGACTTGGTGATCGGTGAGAGTACTTGGAACTGTCAAGAACAAAGGCCAATCTTACATGCAAACTCTGCTACTGCGCAAACATAGGTTGCAATTATAGAGAAATTGCAAGGCCTTCACAATGGCCTGAGGCCAATGCTCCGACTACTAAGTCAATTTTCTCTTGTAATCGCCATGCCGCCATTCACAAAGAGATCTCCCCATTCACTTGTGACGACGCACAATCCAAGTGCTAGACGCGAGCTCGCCCTTGAAAGGCCATGTTCCAAGACATCCCGATGACACATTGGAATGACAACCGCTCTCGAACCATTCCCAATTTTGTGCTGATCGACTTGGCACAGAGGCGACCAAACAGCCATCCACGACACCGTTTTTGGAGCTCGGCCATAACGGCTCGCCCAGATCGGCTCGGCCACCATGGCTCAGCCAAAATGGCTCAGCCAGAACGGCTCGCCCAGATCGGCTCGACCAGCATGGCTCGGCCAGATCGGCTCGGCCAGCATGGCCCGACCAGAATGGCTCGGCCAGCATGGCTCGGCCAGAACGGGTCACCCAGATCGGCTCAGCCAGAATGGCTCGCCCAGATCGGCTCGGCCAGATCGGCTCGGCCAGAATGGCTCGCCCAGATCGGCTCGGCCAGCATGGCTCAGCCAGAACGGCTCACCCAGATCGGAACGGTGACTTGATGAACGAACTTAGAGATACGACTTGGTGGGCTGACCTGGCAGGGTGACTTGATGAACGCACTTGAAGGGTCAAATTGGTGGGTTGACTCTATGAACGGACCTAAAGAGTTAACTTGGTGAGAGTACTTGGCGAGGTGACTCGATGAAAGGACTTAAAGAGTCGACTTGGTGAGACTACTTGGTGGGGCGACTTGATGAACGCACTTGAAGAATCGACTTGGTTAGAGTACTTGGTGGGGCGACTTGATGAATAGACTCAAAGAGTCGACTTGGTGAGAGTACCTGGTGGCTCGATGTGATGAGCAGACTTAAAGAGTCAACTTGGTGAGAGTTCTTGGTGGGGTGAACTGATGAACGAACATAAAGAGTCAACTTGGTGGGAGTACTTGGTGGGCTGACCTGGTGGGGTGACTTTATGAACAGACTTAAAGAGTCGACTTGGTTAGATTACTTGTTCTGGTGACTTGATGAACGGACTTGAAGAGTCGACTTGGTGGGGAGACTTGATGAAAGGACTTAAAGGGTCAACTTGGTGAGAGTACTCAGCGGGGCGACTTGATGAACGGACTTAAAGGGTCGACTTGGCAGGGTGACTTGATGAACGGACCTAACGAGTTGACTTGGTGAGAGTACTTGGCAGGGTGAACTAATGAACGGACTTAAAGAGTTGACTTGGTGGGAGTACTTGGTGGGACGACTTGATGAACGGACTTATAGAGTCGACTTGGTGAGAGTAGTTGTTCTGGTGACTTGATGAACGGACCTAAAGAGTTGACTTGGTGAGAGTACTCGGTGGGGTGACTTGATGAATGGACTTCAAGGGTCGACTTGGTGAGGTGACTTGATGAACGGTCCTAAAGAGTTGACTTGGTGAGAGTACTTGGTGTGGTGACTTGATGAAAAGACTTAAAGAGTCAAATTGGTGAGAGTACTTGGTGGGGTAACTTGATGAACGCACTTGAAGGGTCGACTTGGTGGGGTGACTTTATGAACGGACCTAAAGAGTTGACGTGGTGAGAGTGCTTGGTGGGGTGAGTTGATGAACATAGTTAAAGAGTCAACTTGGTGAGAGTAGTTGCTCGGGTGACTTGATGAACGCACTTGAAGAATTGACTTGGTTAGAGTACTTGGTGGGGTGACTTGATGAACGGACTTAAATATTCGACTTGGTGGGCCGACCTGGCAGGGTGAATTGATTAACGGACTTAGAGAGTTGACTTGGTGAGAGTACTTGGTGACTTGGTGGGCCGACCTGGCCAGGTGACTTGATGAACAAACTTAAAGAGTCGACTTGGTGAGAGTACTCGGTGGGCTAACCTGGTCACATGACTTGATGAATGGACTTAAAGAGTCAACTTGGTGGGCCGACTTGGCTGGGTGACTTGATGAATGAACTTAAAGAGTCGACTTGGTGGGTCGAACTAGCGGGGTGACTTGGTGAGAGTACTTGGTGGGCTGACCTGGTAGGGTGACTTGATGAACGAACTTAGAGAGTCGACTTTGAGAGAGTACTTGGTGGGTCGAACTGGCAGGGTGACTTGATGAAAGAACTTAAAGAGTCGACCTGGTGAGAGAACTTGGTGGGCCGAGCTGGCGGGGTGAATTGATGAATGAACTTAAAGAGTCGACTTTGTGAGAGTACTTGGTGGGCCGACCTGGCGGGGTGAGTTGATGACTGAACTTAAAGGGTCAACTTGGTGAGAGTACTTGGTGGGCCGACCTGGCGGGGCGACTTGATGAATGAACTTAAAGAGTCGACTTGGTGAGAGTACTCGGTGGGGTGCCCTGATGAACAAACCTAAAGAGTCGACCTGGTGAGAGTACTTGGTGGGCCGACCTGGCGGGGTGACTTGGTGAGCAAACTTAAAGAGTCGACTTGGTGAGAGTAGTTGGTGGGCTGACCTGGCGGGGTGACTTGATGAACGAACTTAAAGAGTCGACCTGGTGGGCCAACTTGGAAGAGTGACTTCATGAACGAACTTAAAGAGTCCACTTGGTGGGCCAACCTGGTGGGGTGACTTGATGAACGAACTTAAAGAGTCAACTTGGTGAGAGTAATTTGTGGGCTGACCTGGCGGGGTGACTTGATGAATGAACTTAAAGAGTCGACTTGGTGGGGTGACTTGATGAACACACTTGAAGGGTCGACTTGGTGGGGTGACTCTATGAACGGACCTAAAGAGTTGACTTGGTGAGAGTACTTGGTGGGGTGACTCGATGAAAGGACTTAAAGAGTCAACTTGGTGAGAGTACTTGGTGGCTCGACTTTATGAGCAGACTTAAAGAGTCCACTTGGTGAGAGTGGGCCTAATGGGACGATGTGGTGAGTGGGCCTAACGAGGCAAGTTGGTGGGGTGACTTGGCGAGTGGTATTAGAGAGCTGATGTGGTGAGGCGACTCGGTGAGTTGGTTCGTTGAGATGACATGGTGAGCTGACTTGGCGAGTCAACCTGGCGAGCAAACTTAAAGAGTTGACTTGGCAACGTACTCGAGTCGACTTGGTGAGGCGACCTGGCGAGTGGGCTCAAAGAGTCAACATGGTGAGGCGACTCATGGTGAGGAGCTATCCTTGAGGCGACTTGGTGGGCCTACTTGATTAGTCGACTTGGTGAGCTGACCTGACTCGGCGAGTTAGCCCGTTGATGTGACTTGGGCGGGCCGACCTGGCGAATGAACTTAAAGAGGTGACTTGGGCAGGCTGACCTGGTGAGCGAACTTAAAGAGTTGACTTGGCAACGTACTTGAACAACCGACTTGGTGAGCTGACATGGTGAGTGGGCTTAGAGAAGCAACTCAGCGGGGCAACTTGATGAACAGACTTAAAGGGTCGACTTGGCGGGGTGACTTGATGAACGGACCTAAATAGTTGACTTGGTGAGAGTACTTGGCAGGGTGAACTGATGAACGGACTTAAAGAGTCAACTTGGTGGGAGTACTTGGTGGGCCAACTTGATGAACGGACTTATAGAGTCGACTTGGTGAGAGTAGTTGTTCTGGTGACTTGATGAACGGACTTAAAGAGTCGGCTTGGCAGGGTGACTTGATGAAAGGATTTAAAGAGTTGACTTGGTGGGCCGACCTGGCGGGGTGACTTGATGAACGAACTTAAAGAGTCGACTTGGTGAGAGTAATTTGTGGGCTGACCTGGCGGGGTGACTTGATGAATGAACTTAAAGAGTCGACTTGGTGGGGTGACTTGATGAACGCACTTGAAGGGTCGACTTGGTGGGGTGACTCTATGAACGGACCTAAAGAGTTGACTTGGTGAGAGTACTTGGTGGGGTGACTCGATGAAAGGACTTAAAGAGTCGACTTGGTGAGAGTACTTGGTGGCTCGACTTTATGAGTGGACTTAAAGAGTCCACTTGGTGAGAGTGGGCCTAACGGGGCGATGTGGTGAGTGGGCCTAACGAGGCAAGTTGGTGGGGCGACTTGGCGAGTGGTATTAGAGAGCCGACATGGTGAGGCGACTCGGCAAGTTGGTTCGTTGAGATGACATGGTGAGCTGACTTGGCGAGTTGACCTGGTGAGTGAACTTAAAGAGTCGACTTGGCAACGTACTTGAGTCAACTTGGTGAGGCAACCTGGCGAGCGGGCTCAAAGAGTCAACATGGTGAGGTGACTCATTGAGTCAACATGGTTAGGCGACTCATGGTGAGGAGCTATCCTTGAGGTGACTTGGTGGGCCTACTTGATTAGTCGACTTGGTGAGCCGACCTGATGAGCTGACACGGTGAGAGGGCTTAAAGAGGTGACAACTTGGTCGGGTAACTCGACAAGCCAACTTATTGAGGCGAGATGGTGAGTCGACTTGGTGAGCTGACTTGGTGAGCGCACTTAAAGAGTCAACTTCGTGAGGTGACTCGGTGAGTTAGCCCGCTGATGCGACTTGGGCAGGCTGACCTCGCAAACGAACTTAAAGAGGTGAATTGGGGGGGCTGACCTAGTGAGTGAACTTAAAGAGTTGACTTGGCAATGTACTTGAACAACCGACTTGGTGAGCTGACATGGTGAGTGGGCTTAGAGAAGCAACTCAGCGGGGCGACTTGATGAATAGACTTAAAGGGTTGACTTGGCGGGGTGACTTGATGAACGGACCTAAAGAGTTGACTTGGTGAGAGTACTTGGCGGGGTGAACTGATGAACAGACTTAAAGAGTCGACTTGGTGGGAGTACTTGGTGGGCTGACTTGATGAACAGACTTATAGAGTCGACTTGGTGAGAGTAGTTGTTCTGGTGACTTGATGAATGGACTTAAAGAGTCAGCTTGGTGGGGTGACTTGATGAAAGGACTTAAAGAGTCGACTTGGTCGGGTGACTCGATGAACGAACTTAGAGGGTTGACTTTGCGGGGTGACTTGATGAATGGACCTAAAGAGTTGACTTGGTGAGAGTACTCGGTGGGGTGACCTGATGAACAGACTTAGAGAGTCGACTTGGTGAGAGTCCTTGGTGGGCCGACCTGGTTGGGTGACTTCGTGAACTGACTTAAAGAGTCAACTTGGTGGGAGTACTTGGTGGGGTGACTTGATGAACAAACTTCAAGGGTCGACTTGGCGAGGTGATTTGATGAACGGTCCTAAAGAGTTGACTTGGTGAGCTTACTTGGTGTGGTGACTTGATGAAAAGACTTAAAGAGTCGAATTGGTGAGAGTAATTGGTGGGGTGACTTGATGAACGCACTTGAAGGGTCGACTTGGTGGGGTGACTTTATGAACGGACCTAAAGAGTCAACTTGGTGAGGCGACCTGGCGAGCGGGCTCAAAGAGTCAACATGGTGAGGCGACTCATTGAGTCAACATGGTGAGGCGACTCATGGTGAGGAGCTATCCTTGAGGTGACTTGGTGGGCCTACTTGATTAGTCGACTTGGTGAGCCAACCTGACGAGCTGACATGGTGAGTGGGCTTAAAGAGGCGACGACTTGGTGGGGTAACTCGGCAAGCCAACTTATCGAGGCGAGATGGTGAGTTGACTTGGTGAGCTGACTTGGTGAGCGCACTTAAAGAGTCAACTTCGCGAGGTGACTCAGCGAGTTAGCCCGCTGATGCGACTTGGGCGGGCCGACCTGGCGAACGAACTTAAAGAGGCGACTTGGGCGGGCTGACCTGGTGAGCAAACTTAAAGAGTTGACTTGGAAACGTACTTGAACAACCGACTTGGTGAGCTGACATGGTGAGTGGGCTTAGAGAAGCAACTCAGCGGGGTGACTTGATGAACGGACTTAAAGGGTCGACTTGGTGGAGTGACTTGATGACCAGACCTAAAGAGTTGACTTGGTGAGAGTACTTGGCGGGGTGAACTAATGAATGGACTTAAAGATTCGACTTGATGGGAGTACTTGGTGGGCCGACTTGATGAACGGACTTATAGAGTCGACTTGGTGAGAGTAGTTGTTTTGGTGACTTGATGAACGGACTTAAAGAGTCGGGTTGGCGGGGTGACTTGATGAAAGGACTTAAACAGTCGACTTGGTCGAGTGACTCGATGAACGAACTTAGAGGGTCAACTTTGTGGGGTGACTTGATGAACGGACCTAAAGAGTTGACTTGGTGAGAGTACTCGGTGGGGTGACCTGATGAACAGACTTAGAGAGTCGACTTGGTGAGAGTCCTTGGTGGGCCGACCTAGTTGGGTGACTTCGTGAACTGACTTAAAGAGTCAACTTGGTGGGAGTACTTGGTGGGGTGACTTGATGAATGAACTTCAAGGGTCGACTTGGCGAGGTGACTTGATGAACGGTCCTAAAGAGTTGACTTGGTGAGAGTACTTGGTGTGGTGACTTGATGAAAAGACTTAAAGAGTCGAATTGGTGAGATTACTTGGTGGGGTGACTTGATGAACGCACTTGAAGAGTCAACTTGGTGGGGTGACTTGATGAACATAGTTAAAGAGTCAACTTGGTGAGAGTAGTTGGTCAGGTGACTTGATGAACGCACTTGAAGAATCGACTTGGTTAGAGTACTTGGTGGGGTGACTTGATGAACGGACTTAAAGATTCGACTTGGTGGGCCGACCTGGTGGGGTGACTTGATGAACGGACTTAGAGAGTCGACTTGGTGAGAGTACTTGGTGACTTGGTGGGCCGACCTGGCCGGGTGACTTGATGAAGAAACTTAAAGAGTCGACTTGGTGAGAGTACTCGGTGGATTGACCTTATCACGTGACTTGATGAACGGACTTAAAGAGTCGACTTGGTGGGCCGACTTGGCCAGGTGACTTGATGAACGAACTTAAAGAGTTGACTTGGTTGGTCGAACTAGCGGGGTGACTTGGTGAGAGTACTTGGTGGGCTGACCTGGCAGGGTGACTTGATGAACGAACTTAGAGAGTCAACTTTGTGAGAGTACTTGGTGGGTCGAACTGGCGGGGTGACTTGATCAATGAACTTAAAGAGTCGACCTGGTGAGAGAACTTGGTGGGCCGAGCTGGTGGGGTGAATTGATGAACGAACCTAAAGAGTCAACTTTGTGAGAGTACTTGGTGGGCCGACCTGGCAGGGTGAGTTGATGACCAAACTTAAAGGGTCGACTTGGTGAGAGTACTTGGTGGGCCAACCTGGCGGGGTGACTTGATGAACGAACTTAAAGAGTCGACTTGGTGAGAGTACTCGGTGGGGTGCCCTGATGAACAAACCTAAAGAGTCAACCTGGTGAGAGTACTTGGTGGGCCGACCTAGCGGGGTGACTTGGTGAGCAAACTTATAGAGTCGACTTGGTGAGAGTAGTTGGTGGGCTGACCTGGCAGGGTGACTTGATGAACGAACTTAAAGAGTCGACCTGGTGGGCCGACTTGGCAGAGTGACTTCATGAATGAACTTAAAGAGTCCACTTGGTTGGCCGACCTAGCGGGGTGACTTGATGAATGAACTTAAAGAGTCGACTTGGTGAGAGTAATTTGTGGGCTGACCTGGCGGGGTGACTTGATGAATGAACTTAAAGAGTCGACTTGGTGGGGTGACTTGATGAACGCACTTGAAGGGTCAACTTGCTGGGGTGACTCTATGAACGGACCTAAAGAGTTGACTTGGTGAGAGTACTTGGTGGGGTGACTCGATGAAAGGACTTAAAGAGTCGACTTGGTGAGAGTACTTGGTGGATCGACTTTATGAGCAGACTTAAAGAGTCCACTTGGTGAGAGTGGGCCTAACAGGTCGATGTGGTGAGTGGGCCTAACGGGGCGAGTTGGTGGGGTGACTTGGCGAGTGGTATTAGAGAGCCGACATGGTGAGGCGACTCGGGGAGTTGGTTCGTTGAGATGACATGGTGAGCTGACCTGGCGAGTCGACCTGGTGAGCGAACTTAAAGAGTTGACTTGGCAACGTACTCGAGTCGACTTGGTGAGGCGACCTGGCGAGCGGGCTCAAAGAGTCAACATGGTGAGGTGACTCATTAAGTCAACATGGTGAGGCGACTCATGGTGAGGAGCTATCCTTGAGGCAACTTGGTGGGCCTACTTGATTAGTCAACTTGGTGAGCCGACCTGACGAGCTGACACGGTGAGCGGGCTTAAAGAGGCGATGACTTGGTGGGGTAACTCGGCAAGCCAACTTATCGAGGCGAGATGGTGAGTCAACTTGGTGAGATAACTTGGTGAGCGCACTTAAAGAGTCAACTTCGTGAGGTGACTCGGCGAGTTAGCCCACTGATGCGACTTGGGCGGGCCAACCTGGCGAACGAACTTAAAGAGGCGACTTGGGGGGGCTGACCTGGTGAGCGAACTTAAAGAGTTTACTTGGCAATGTACTTGAACAACCAACTTGGTGAGCTGAAATGGTGAGTGGGCTTAGAGAAGCAACTCAGTGGGGCAACTTGGCGAGCACACCTGCTGGGGCAAGGTGGTAAAACGACTAGGTGATTCAACTTGGTGAGTTGACTTAGGGAGCTGACTTGGTGAGTGAACTTAAGGGGTCAACTTGGTGAGGCAACCTGAATAGTTGACTCGGTGAGGTGACCTGGGGAGCCAACATGGTGAGCGGTCTTAAAGAAGAGGCGACCTGGTGGGGCAACCTGGTGAGGCGAGACGGTAAGTCATCTTGGTGAGCCGGCTTGACGAGCTGTGAGTGGACAGAAAGAGTCAATTCTTGATTTGGCAAAGACCACATGGTTAGATGACTTGGTGAGCCGACCTGGCTAGCAAAATTGGGCAGGAAACTTATAGAATCGACTTACTATCCCCAGCCAGGATCGCACGCTTGGGTCGACCCAACTTGGGTCACCTGACTAGGTCAACCCATCTCCGTCGCCCCAGCCTTGGGCGACCCGACTGGGTCGCCAGAGTGGGTCGACGAGGGGAAAAAAAAAAAAAAACAAAAAAAATCATGGGAGGCCCTGTAGAGCGAAAAGCGCTAAATTTTGGGCATTACAAAAAAAAAAAAAAACAAGTTACCCACTTTTGGATCACGCACAAGTTTCAGTTCATGTATTGCCGAGCTGACTCAAGGCCTTACGCCTAGCTAGCCAGATTCGAGGTAGGGTAGCCGAAATGATCCGATTTGAGAATTTTCTTTATAAAAAGAGATCATGATAGGCCTCGTAAGGCAAAA
>CM053784.1:554024911-554064911 GCA_028749045.1 Cupressus sempervirens
AACTCGCACACATGTTAGACTCCTTGGTCCGTGTTTCAAGACGAGTCAGATGGAAAGCCCGTTGGCCAGCGCCACGAGCGCACAGGTGCCCAAGAGCCTGCCATAAAGGCGCACGCTTTGCTCCTCGACTGTCATGACAGAAGTATTTGTGTGACCAGAAGGTTGCACTTGTGCCACCGCAACAGCCCGCGCTGGCACATCCCCCGAACCGAGCGGCGGACCGGCTCACACCATTCCGCATCTGACCGGGGCACATCACCGGCCTCCATCCGCTTCCCTCCTGGAAATTTCAAGCACTCTTTAACTCTCTTTTCAAAGTCCTTTTCATCTTTCCCTCATGGTACTTGTTCGCTATCGGTCTCTCGCCCGTATTTAGCCTTGGACAGAATTTACCACCCGATTAGGGCTGCATTCCCAAACAACCTGACTCGCCGATAGCGCCTCGTGGTGCGACAGGGTCCAGGCCTGATGGGGCTCTCACCCTCTCCATCACCCACTTCCAGGGGACTTGGACCTGGTCCGTCGCTGAGGATGCTTCTATAGACTATAATTTGAAAGGCGCGACCGTCAATTTTCATGCTGGGCTCTTCCCAGTTCACTCGCCGTTACTAGGGGAATCCTAGTAAGTTTCTTTTCCTCCACTTATTGATATGCTTAAACTCAGCGGGTACTCACGCCTAACTTGGGGATGCGGTAGAGATGCAGCAATGCCCGCACTGCGGCAGGCCGCTGAGCCCGGAATAAAGTTCCTCGCGAGGAATCGTTCGATCGACGCAAACCAATGCCGACCTTTGCGAGCCACCGCTCGTCGCTCGTCATGGGATTCTGCAATTCACACTAAGTATCGCATTTCGCTACATTCTTCATCGTTGTGAGAGCTGAGATATCCGTTGTTGAGAGTCATGATTTTGTTTTGTTTTTTCCTTTCGGTGACCCAAGCATGCAAGGCACTGGCTCGCGCCTCATTCTTTGGATTTCTAAGGTGCGCGATGCACCCGTGTGTTTTTGGGTGTTGACACATCCCGAACCTTGAGCACCCAATGGGTGCGACAAGGAACGCTGTGGTGTGTCCCTGCCCCATCCGCTCGCAAAGGTGGACGGCGACGCATAGGAGAGTTGTGTCAGTGGACAGGGCCCCTGCCTCGCAAATCATGCGAGTGCACCCATCCTAAACACAGAACACTCCAAGCGATGAGTCAACACACCCGGGCAAGGCAACGGGGGGTTGCGGCAGTCCCGACTTGCCGTTGTCGAAATGATGGATCCCTGGCACAGTGCTGTGCATGCGATTGGACCATGAAATCTCAACGGGGGACGAGGCCCAGACCCCCTCTGAACTGCAACCGAGCAGAGACCTCTCGCTCCGACGTGGATGTTGTTCGAAGGCACCGATCCTATAATCTAGATTGCATCCGAGTCTCTTCTTTTCCCCACAGGGAATCCATGCTTTCGATCACAGGCATTCGATGTGACCCTCAACCTCGACGGTGCTAGACCCGTAGCTTGGCCATCCAACACATAGCTGCAGGGCCGAGTGTCTGCATGTCGCTGAGATTTCGGTGGCAGGGAGGAGGCCAGCTCCATCCCCTACACGATTCAGGGTCTCAAACCGACAATGATCCTTCCGTAGGTTCACCTACGGTAACCTTGTTACGACTTCTCCTTCCTCTAAATGATAAGGTTCAGTGAACTTCTCGCGACATCGTCAACAGGAACCCCCGTTGTCACCACGATCCGAACACTTCACCAGATCATTCAATCGGTAGGAGCGACGGGCGGTGTGTGCAAAGGGCAGGGACGTAGTCAATGCAAGCTGATGACTCGCGCTTACTAGGAATTCCTCATTGAAGATCAATAATTGCAATGGTCTATCCCCATCATGATGCAATTTGGCAAGATTTCCCAAACCTTTCGGGCCAGGGAGAGAAACTCGTTGGTTGCATCAGTGTAGCGCACGTGCGGCCCAGAACATCTAAGGGCATCACAGACCTGTTATTGCCTTAAACTTCCATGGCCTAGGAGGCCATAGTCCCTCTAAGAAGCTGGCTGCGAAGGGGAACCTCCGCGTAGCTAGTTAGCAGGCTGAGGTCTCATTCATTAACAGAATTAACTAGACAAATCTCTCCACCAACTAAGAATGACCATGCACCACCACCCATAGAATCAAGAAAGAGCTCTCAATCTATCAATCCTTACTATGTCTGGACCTGGTAAGTTTCCCCGTGTTGAGTCAAATTAAGCCGCAGGCTCCACTCCTGGTGGTGCCCTTCTATCAATTCCTTTAAGTTTCAGTCTTGCGACCATACTCCCCCCGAAACCCAAACACTCTGATTTCTCAGAAGGTGCTGGCGGAGTCCTTAGTGCAACATCCACCGATCCCTGGTCGACATCGTTTATGGTTGAGACTAGGACGGTATCTGATCATCTTTGAGCCCCCAACTTTTGTTCTTGATTAATGAAAACATCCTTGGCAAATGCTTTTGTAGTGGTTTGTCTTCCATAAATCCAAGAATTTCACCACTGACAATGAAATACGAATGCCCCCGACAGTCCCTATTAATCATTACTCCGGTCCCGAAGGCCAATGGAACAGGACCAGACTCCTATCACGTTATTCCATGCTAATGTATTTAGAGTGTAGGCTTGCTTTGGGCACTCTAATTTTTTCAACATAACGGCACAAAAATCGCGACCCAGCCAATTAAGGCCAGGAACACGCCGCCGGCAGAAGGGACGTGAGGGCAAGTGCACACCTAGAAGGTGGACCGACCATGACGACCCAAGGTCCAACTACGAGCTTTTTAACTGCAACAACTTAAATATACGCTATTGGAGCTGGAATTACCGTGGCTGCTGGCACCAGACTTGCCCTCCAATGGATCCTCATTAAGGGATTTAGATTGTACTCATTCCAATTACCAGACTCGATGAGCCCAGTATTGTTATTTATTGTCACTACCTCCCCGTGTCAAGATTGGGTAATTTGCGCGCCTGCTGCCTTCCTTGGATGTGGTAACCGTTTCTCAGGCTCCCTCTCCAGAATCGAACCCTAATTCTCTGTCACCCGTCAGCACCATGGTAGGCCTCTATCCTACCATTGAAAGTTGATAGGGTAGAAATTTGAACGAAGCGTTGCCAGCACAAAGGCCGTGCGATCCGTCGAGTTATCATGAATCACGAGAATAGCGGGCGAGCCCATGCCGGCCTTTTATCTAATAAATGCATCCCTTCCGAGAGTTAGGATTTGGTGCACGTATTAGCTCTAGAATTACTACGGTTATCCGAGTAGCAAAGTACCATCAAAGAAACTATAACTGATTTAATGAGCCATCCGCAGTTTCACAGTCTGAAATAGTTCATACTTAGACATGCATGGCTTAATCTTTGAGACAAGCATATGACTACTGGCAGGGTCAACCAGGTAGCTTCTAACAACGAGGGGACCCCCAAGACCTGCTATAGCCAAGGGATGCCTGCCGCGATGGGAAACCAAAATTTGCATTCGCTCCGTCATGCATCCAAACATAATCCACCGCACAAGAAACAAGAATGACGTTCACAGCACATGCAAGACTCGCAACGCTCAAAGATTTTGCACAAGAGGAAAGTGTCCCATCGTCAACCAGAGAGAGCCGAACAGGGAGCCTCGGTTCACAGGCACTTGGGAAGAACATCCCGTACGAAACCCTTAACCCTCGAACTCGCTGCCGCCACTACTCGGAAAGAAGCCTCGAGTCTGTACGAGATGCACCGCGCACGTAGCCACCTCAATTGTAAGGCCACTCAGAGACATCCATTTCCCAGGCATATGCCTCCTACATGCCTGTTGAGGTGCACCCACACAGACAAAATCCTTCTTGATCACAACAAACATTTTCCCATGACGAAGAGCTGGTTGCCAAAGTGCCAATGGAGACCACCGTACTGAATGGTGAAGGGTCGTGTGAGTCGAAAACATGGCTGGTTATGTGATTGGCGGGGGCATCACTGTGCACGCGAACACCTCAATTATAAGGCCGCTCGAGGGCATCGTGTATAACAACACCCCCTCCGCACATTTATAGGTGATGAGAGCCCACCCGCATACACGGACATGTCTAACCTCTGGCAAATTTCTCCTTTCCCAGGACAGCCTCGCTAACCATTCCCCGTGACACGTGATCTGCCAGCCCAGGTACAAAAAAGTTCCTATGGCTGAACACTCACACTAGCGTTGTCGAACAAGCTTCAATCTCATGCACATGCACATACTGAAGAACTGGCACCGCGAGGGAACCACCCGCGAGCACCCACATCTCGGCAAAAAGCATTCGTGCGATTTCTTCCCCTAGACAGACACGTTGGGCCTGCACTTGTTGGAGCATTGCAAAGATGAGCGCTCTGGTTCGCAGGAGCCTGAGAAGAACATCTCGTACGAAACTCATTCCCCCAAAATGCTCGAATCACAAATGCTGGCAGCAGGGTTGTAATGCAAAGATGTACACCGCGCACGCGACCGAGTAAGGACACTCAGAGACATCCATTTCCTAGGCATATGCCCCCTACACGCTTTTTGGTGCACCCCGTACAAATGGCCATACTTTGACAAGCCCTCCTAGAATTTCGCATCTGAAGAGAGATGAAACGCCTTGGGCTTTTTGTCCAGACAATGCAAACACCGAACGCTCTCTTTAGGGGGGAGCTAAAGAAGAGTATCTCCCGCAGAACCCATGAGCTATAGCCATTCGGATCGCACAGGGCAGGACAGGGCATGGAGAGTTTCCGCATCCAAACAAAAATTATCGGTAATACTCTATGCTTCTACTGGCCCGGACCACAAAGGTTGTCATGACAGTGCCATGCACTTCTGTAGGATGAGACAGTGAAGAGGCGAGCACGCACCGAGAATGCACTAGCAAATAAATTATGCGGAAACCAAACCTTTCGCCGGCCCCCCTCTCAATCCCAAGGCTCTACCAATCAGCAAAAACTTAGGGTGGAGAGTGGACCCTTGATGAAATTAGGGACGTTGAGCAATGCACCCGTGCAACGATCTCTTTCCTTCTTGCCGTCTGGGCAGGATAAAAATGCAATGATAGAACGTGCCAATGAGACGGAGCCCTTGGCTAAAAGATACAACTCCATGCACACTCAGCAATAAGCGCATCTTAGAATCGAACACCAAATGTGCAGTGTGTTGCAAGCCGTGCAGACACCTATATATAGGGTATATCCAACAAAACAAAGTGACAAGTACTTCCCACCAGCTCCGCCATTGTGATTACCGAATGGGATATACTCACCGCCACAGATTAATGACCATCATTACCATCTCGGAATAGATACAAGCACATCGAGCTTCATCCGATCAACTGGATGAATTTCACCTTGAAGGGGCCCAATCAAAAAGTTCTGGAGGTCACCTCCTGGAACTCTTAGGAACAAGGCCCATCTTACATGCAAACTCTGCTACTGCATAAACACAGGTTAAAATTAAAGAGAAATTGCAAGGCCGTCACAATGGCCCGAGGCCAATGCTCTGACTATAAGTCAATTTTCTCTTGCAATCACCATGCCACCATTCACAGAGAGATCTCCCCATTCACTTGTGATGCGACGCACAATCCAAGTGCTAGACGCGAGCTCGCCCTTGAAAGGGCCACTTTCCAAGGCATCCCCCAATGACACATTGGAACAAAAACCGCTGTCAAACCATTCCCAATGTTGTGCCAGTCGAGTTGGCATAGAGGCGACCTTTTGGAGATCCCGCGTAGTAATCAGGATGTGCTTTCATACCCATCTCTCACAAAGACCAATGTTAGCTATGAACAAATTAGGAATCCAAGGCCTCACATCCATCGATATCGTCGGGGCACTGGGTCTATATACAAAGGCCACAGAGAGGTTCCGAGAAGAGAAGCCCCCCTTGCTCACTCGCACAAACATCCCAAATTCTAGACACAAGCTCCCGCCCTTAGCATCACTCTCCAGATCATCACAATGACACATTGGAATGACAACCGCTGTCGAACAACTCCCGAAATTGTGGCAATGGAGTGAGAGAAAAGAGAAGCTTTTGGGAGAGGCGCATAGCAAACGAGCTGCTCCTTCATTCTGCTCTTATATACAAATCCGATGTCACTGATTTCATTTGGAATCCAGGGTGCATTCGTCCTTGCCCACACGAGCAATGGCTCTTCTGATTGAATGGCCAAGGGGAGCTTCCGATAACAAAGGCTCCCTTGTCACTCGTGATGCACAGCCCAACTGCTAGATGACGGCTCGCCCTTCAGATCGTTGCACAGGCAACCACCACAATGGCACCATTGGAATGACAACCACTGCTGAACCTTTCCAAAAATTTTGTGCCAAAGAAGTTGTTGCGAAGAGAACGACTCTGGGGAGAGAGCACTCATATAGCAAAATCGGGATGGCTTCACGGCCCTTCCAATAGAAACAATGCTGGTGCCAATATTTGAAATCCGAATAACGTGTCTTTCTCGAACACCAGCACCGATTCTATTGGGGAGGCTCACCGAGAGCTTTTGTTATCAAAGCCTCCCATTCTAGCATAGATACAAGCACATCGAGCTTCATCCAATCAGCTGGATGAATTTCACCTTGAAGGGGCCCAATCCAAAATTTCTAGAGGTCATCTCCTGGAACTCTCAAGAACAAGGCCCATCTTACATGCAAACTCTGCTACTGCGCAAACATAGGTTGCAATTAAAGAGAAATTGCAAGGCCATCATAATGGCCCAAGGCCAATGCTCCGACTAAGTCAATTTTTTCTTGCAATCACCATGCCGCCATTCACAGAGAGATCTCCCCATTCACTTGTGATGCGACGCACAATCCAAGGGCTAGACGCAAGCTCGCCCTTGAAAGGCCACTTTCCAAGGCATCCCTCGATGACACATTGGAACAACAACCGCTATCGAACCATTTCCCAATGTTTTGCTGATTGAGTTGGCACAGAGCCGCTAGACGAGGGCTCCCATTTTAGATCAAGTTTTAAAATCACCAAGAACATGCGGTGAGGGCTGGCAACCGCTGCCAAACCTTTTTTTGAAATTGCGCCAGCTGACTGACTAGAAAATATGCTTTACACGATAGGTATGCAAAAAATTTTGCTAGAGTGCCAAGCACCCACCTCATGGCTAGAGACAAGGGCTCGCCATTAGATCAACTTCGAAATCGCTGAACAGACGTGCTGGAAAATGGCAACCGCTGCCAAGTCTCTTCCGTAGTTGCGTCAGTCGAGTGATCGAAGAAGGTGATCTAAGAGAGGGTCCAAGCGTAGGCATTCATTGGGGGATTCGGGCCGATGGCATAAATTTATGCAATACCTGAGCAACACCGGACAGAGGTGCTAGATGAGGGCTCCCATTTTAGATCGAATTTTAAAATCACCAAGTAGACGCAGTGAGGGCTGGCAACTGCTGCCAAACCTTTTTTTCGAAATTGCGGCAGCTGATTGACAAGAAAACATGATCTAAAGGAGAGTCCAGGTATAGCACCCTCGAGGGTGGGCTTCATGCCCCTCTAATTGATTCAACGTCGGCATCCACTGTATCAAAATCAGACATATCCATCTGCCCTGACAGCGGCTTTGAATCAATGAGGGGGGCATGGGAGAGGCTCGTGGCAACCACCTCTCCCATTGTAGCCGCAATAGGCATGCAAAAAAATTTTGCTAGAGTGCTAAGCACCCACCTCATGGCTAGAGACAAGGGCTCGCCATTAGATCAACTTCGAAATTGCAGAACAGACGTAGTGTAGAATAGCAACCGCTGCCAAGTCTCTTCCATAATTGCGTCGGTCAAGTGATCGAAAAAGGTGATCTAAGAGAGGGTCCAAGCATAGGGCATTCGTTGGGGTAATATTGCTGATGGCAAAAATTTCTGCAATACCTGAGCAACATCGGACGGAGGTGCTAGACGAGGGCTCCTATTTTAGATCGAGTTTTAAAATCACAAAGAAGACGCGGTGAGAGCTGGCAACCGCTGCCAAACCTTTTTCTGAAATTGCGCCAGCTGAGTGACAAGAAAACATGATCTAAAGGAGAGTCCAGGAATAGCACCCTCGAAGGTGGGCTTCATGCCCTTCTAATTGATTCAACGTCGGTGTCCACCGTTTCAAAATCTGACATATCCATCTGCCCTAACAGTAGCATTGAATCAATGAGCTGGGCATGAGAGAGGCTCGCAGAAACCACCTCTCCCATTGTAGCTGCGATAGGCTCACAAATTTTTTTTCTAGAGTGCCAAGTACCCACCTCATGGATATAGACAAGGGCTCGCCATTAGATGAACTTCAAAATTGCAGAACGGACGCAGTGTAGAATGGTAACTGCTGCCAAGTCTCTTCCTTAATTGCGTCGGTCGAGTGATCGAAGAAGGTGATCTAAGAGAGGGTCCAAGCGTGTAGGCATTCATTGGGGGATTCGTGCCGATGGCAAAAATTTGTGCAGTACCCGAGCAACACTGGACGGAGGTGCAAGATGAGGGCTCCCATTTTAGATCAAGTTTTAAAATCACCAAGTAGACGCGGTGAGGGGCTGGCAACCGCTGCCAAACCTTTTTTCAAAATTGTGCCAGCTGAGTGACAAGAATACATGATCTAAAGGAGAGTCCAGGAATAGCACCCTCGAGGGTGGGCTTCATGCCCCTCTAATTGATTCAACATCGGCGTCCACCGTTTCAAAATCTGACATATCCATCCGCCCTGACAGCGGCATTGAATCAATGAGGGGGGCACGGGAGAGGCTCATGGCAACCACCTCTCCCATTGTAGCTATGATAGGCATGCAAAATTTTTTTGCTAGAGTGCCAAGCACCCACCTCATGGCTAGAGACAAGGGCTCGCCATTAGATCAACATCGAAATCGCTGAACAGACGTGCTGTAGAATGGCAACCGCTGCCAAGTCTCTTCCATAGTTGCGTCGGTCGAGTGATCAAAGAAGGTGATCTAAGAGAGGGTCCAAGCATAGGCATTCATTGGGGGATTCGCGCTGATGGCATAAATTTATGCAATACCCGAGCAACACCGGACGGAGGTGCTAGACGAGGGCTCCCATTTTAGATCGAGTTTTAAAATCACCAAGTAGATGCGGTGAGGGTTGGCAATTGTTGCCAAACCTTTTTCTGAAATTGAGCCAGCTAAGTGACAAGAAAACATGATCTAAAGGAGAGTCAAGAAATACCACCCTCAAGGGTGGGCTTCATGCCCCTCTAATTGATTCAACGTCGGCGTCCACCGTTTCAAAATTTGACATATCCATCCGCCCTGATAGCGGCGTTGAATCAATTTGGGGGGCACGAGAGAGGCTCGCGGCAACCACCTCTCTCGTTGTAGCCACGATAGGCATGCAAAAAATTTTGCTAGAGCGCCAAGCACCCACCTCATGGCTAGAGACAAGGGCTCGCCATTAGATCAACTTTGAAATCGCTGAACAGACGCGCTGTAGAATGGCAACCGCTGCCAAGTCTCTTCTGTAGTTGCATCGGTCGAGTGATCGAAGAAGGTGATCTAAGAGAGGGTCCAAGTGTAGGCATTCATTGGGGGATTTGCACCGATGGCATAAATTTATGCATTACCCTAGCAACACCAGACGGAGGTGCTAGACGAGGGCTCCCGTTTTAGATCAAGTTTTAAGATCACCGAGTAGACGCGGTGAGGGCTGGCAAACACTGCCAAACCTTTTTCTGAAATTGTGCCAGCTGAGTGACAAGAAAACATGATCTAAAGGAGAGTCCAAGAATAGCACCCTCGAGGGTGGGCTTCATGCTCCTCTAATTGATTCAACGTCGGTGTCCACCTTTTCAAAATTTGACATATCCATCCACCCTGACAGCAGCGTTTAATCAATGAGGGGGGCACGGGAGAGGCTCGCAGCAACCACCTCTCCCATTGTAGCCGCGATAGGCATGCAAAAAAATTTTCTAGAGTGCCAAGCACCCACCTCATGGCTAGAGATAAGGGCTCGCCATTAGATCAACTTTGAAATCGCTGAACAGACGCGCTATAGAATGGCAACCGCTGCCAAGTCTCTTCTATAGTTGCGTCGGTCGAGTGATCAAAGAAGGTGATCTAAGAGAGGGTCCAAGCATAGGCATTTATTGGGGGATTCACATTGATGGCATAATTTTATGCAATACCTAAGCAACACCGGACGGAGGTGCTAGACGAGGGCTCCCATTTTAGATCGAGTTTTAAAATCACCGAGTAGACGTGGTGAGGGCTGGCAACTGCTGCCAAACCTTTTTCCGAAATTACGCTAGCTGAGTGACAAGAAAACATGATCTAAAGGAGAGTCTAGGAATAGCACCCTCGAGGGTGGGCTTCATGCCCCTCTAATTGATTCAACGTTGGTGTCCACCTTTTCAAAATCTGACATATCCATCCACCCTGATAGCGGCATTGAATCAATGAGGGGGGCACAGGAGAGGCTCGTGGCAACCACCTCTCCTATATAAGCTATTATTGTGAGGCTCGCTCTGCATTAAAAATTAGCGAACACACCGACATCCACCTTAAAAATCCAAATCCTTTAAAATTCCTACCAAACAGCCATTCACGACCCAATTTTTTATGAGGTCGGTAGAGGAGCAAAAGATTGTCATCGGTTAGGAGATTTGAGTTCATGGAGCCCAAGGACTGAAATGGTCATCAAGCTCATCCAATCAACTGGATGAATTTCACCTTGAAGGGGCCCAATCCAAAAGTTCTGGAGGTCATCTCCTAGAACTCTGGAGAGCAAGGCCCATCTTACATGCAAACTCTGCTACTGCGCAAACATAGGTTGCAATTAAAGAGAAATTGCGAGGCCGTCACAATGGCCCGAGGCCAATGGCTCTGACTAAGTAAATTTTCTCTTGCAATCACCATGCAGCCGTGCACAGAGAGATCTCCCCATTCACTTGTGATGCGATGCACAATCCAAGGTCTAGACGGGAGCTCGCCCTTGAAAGAAAGACCACTTTCCAAGACATCCCCCGATGACACATTGGAACGTCAACCATTGTCGAACCATTCCCAATGTTGTGCCGATCGAGTTGGCATAGAGGCGACCTTAGGGAGCTCCCGCGTGGCAATCGGGATGTGATTTTGTGCCCATCTCTCACAAAAACCAATGTTAGCTGTGGACAAATTTGGAATCCAAGGGCTCGCATCCATTGATATCGTCGGCACTGGGTCTATATATTCAAAGGCCATGGAGAGGTTCCGACAAGAGAAGCTCCCCTGCTCACTCGCACAAACATCCCAAATTCTAGACACAAGCTCCCACCCTTAGCATCGCTCTCAGATCACTGCAATGACACATTGGAATGACAACCACTGTCAAACAACTCCCAAAATTGTGGCAATGGAGTGAGAAAGAAGAGAAACTTTGGGGAGCCGCGCATAGCAAACGGGCTGTGCTGCTGCTTCATTTCGCTCTTATATAGATTTGAAATCGTTGATTTTGTTTGGAATCCGAGGCCACATTCATCCTTGCTCAAACAAGCAATGGCTCTTCTAATCGAATGGCCATGGGGAGCTTCCAATAACAAAGGCTCCCTTGTCACTCATGATGCATAGGCCAACTGCTAGATGACGGGTCGCCCTTCAGATCGTTGCCCAAGCAACCACCACAACGGCACCATTGGAACGACAACCGCTGCCGAACCATTCTGAAAATTTTGTGCCAAAGAAGTTGTTGCATAGAGAATGACTCTAGGGAGAGAGCCCTCGCATAGCAAAATCGGGATGGCTTCACGGCCCTCCCAAAAGAAACGATGCTAGTGCCAATATTCCAAAAATTTGAATAACGTGTCTTTCGTGAACACCAGCACTAATTTCTATTGGGGAGGGTCGCCGAGAACTTTTGTTATCAAAGCTCCCATTGTAGCCGTGATAGGCACACAAAAAATTGCTAGAGCCCCAAGCTAGAGCCCCAAATATGCAGTGTGTTGCAAGCCGTGCAGACACCTACATATAGGGTATATCCAACAAAACAAAGCAACAAGTACTTCCCACCAGGTCTGCCATTGTGATTACTGAATGGGATATACTCACTGCCACAGATTAATGACCATCATTACCGTCTTGGAATAGATACAAGCACATCGAGCTTCATCCGATCAACTGGATGAATTTCACCTTGAAGGTGCCCAATCCAAAAGTTTCGGAGGTCACCTCCTGGAACTCTCAGGAACAAGGCCCATCTTACATACAAACTCTGCTACTGCACAAACACAGGTTGCAATTAAAGAGAAATTACAAGGCCGTCACAATGGCCCAAGGCCAATGCTCCAACTATAAGTCAATTTTCTCTTGCAATCACCATGCCACCGTTCACAGAGAGATCTCCCCATTCACTTGTGACGCGACGCACAATCCAAGTGCTAGACACAAGCTCACCCTTGAAAGGGCCACTTTCCAAGGCATCCCTCGATGACACATTGGAACGACAACCGCTGTCGAACCATTCCCAATGTTGTGTCGGTCGAGTTGGCACAGAGGCGACCTTGGGGAGCTCCCGCGTAGCAATCGAGATGTGCTTTCGTACCCATCTCTCACAAAGACCAATGTTAGCTGTGAACAAATTTGGAATCCAAGGCCTCGCATCCATCGATATCGTCAGGGCACTGGGTCTATATACAAAGGCCACGGAGAGGTTCTGAGAAGAGAAGCCCCCCCTGCTCGCTCGCACAAACATCCCAAATTCTAGACACGAGCTCCCGCCCTTAGCATCACTCTCCAGATCACCGCAATGACACATTGGAATGACAATTGCTGTTGAACAACTCTCGAAATTGTGGCGATGGAGTGAGAGAGAAGAGCAGCTTTAGGGAGAGGCGCATAGCAAATGGGCTGCTCCTTCATTCCGCTCTTATATATAGATCCGATGTCGCTGATTTTGTTTGGAATCCAGGGTGCATTCATCCTTTCCCACATGAGCAATGGCTCTTCTGATCAAATGGCCATGGGGAGCTTCCGATAACAAAGGCTCCCTTGTCACTCATGATGCGCAGCCGAACTGCTAGACGACGGCTCGCCCTTCAGATCGCAGCCCAGGCAACCACCACAACGGCACCATTGGAATGACAACTGCTGCCGAACCATTCCGAAAATTTTGCGCCAAAGAAGTTGTTGCAAAGAGAATGACTCTGGGGAGAGAGCACTTGCATAGCAAAATCAGGATGGCTTCACGGCCCTTCCAATAGAAATGATGCTGGTGCCAATATTCGAAATCCGAATAACGTGTCTTTCTCGAACACTAGCACCGATTCTATTGGGGAGGGTCGCTGAGAGCTTTTGTTATCAAAGCCTCCCATTGTAGCCGCGATAGGCATGCAAAAAATTTTGCTAGAGCGCCAAGCACCCACCTCATGGCTAGAGACAAGGGCTCGCCATTAGATCAAAACTTTGAAATCGTAGAACAGATGCATTGTAGAATGGAAACCGCTGCCAAGTCTCTTCCATAATTTTGTCGGTCAAGTGATCGAAGAAGGTGATCTAAGAGAGGGTCCAAGCGTAGGAATTCATTGGGGGATTCGCACCGATCGCATAAATTTATGCAATACCCGAGCAACACCGGATGGAGGTACTAGACGAGGGCTCCCATTTTAGATCGAGTTTTAAAATCACAAAGAAGATGCGATGAGGGCTGGCAACCGCTGCTAAACCCTTTTCCAAAATTGAGCCAGCTGAGTGACAACAAAACATGATCTAAAGGAGAGTCCAGGAATAGCACCCTCGAGGGTGGGCTTCATGCCCCTCTAATTGATTCAACATCGGCCTCCACCGTTTCAAAATCCGACATATCCATCCACCCTAACAGTAGCATTTAATCAATGAGGGGGGCACGGGAGAGGCTCGTTGCAACCACCTCTCCCATTGTAGCCGTGATAGGCACGCAAAAAATCTTGCTAGAGCACCAAAGCACCCACCCTCATGCTTATAGACAAGGGCTCACCATTAGATCAACTTCGAAATCGTAGAACAAACGCGGTGTAGAATGGCAACCGCTGCCAAGTCTCTTCCATAATTGCGTCGGTCGAGTGATCGAAGAAGGTGATCTAAGAGAGGGTCCACGCATAGGCATTCGTTGGGGGATTCGTGCCGATCGCATAAATTTATGCAACACCGGACGGAGGTGCTAGACGAGGGCTCCTGTTTTAGATCAAGTTTTAAAATCACCAAGTAGACGCGGTGAGGGCTGGCAACCACTGCCAAACCTTTTTCTGAAATTACGCCAGCTAAGTGACAAGAAAACATGATCTAAAGGAGAGTCTAGGTATAGCACCCATGAGGGTGGGCTTCATGCCCCTCTAATTGATTCAACGTCAGCGTCCACCATTTCAAAATCCAACATATCCATCCACCCTGACAGTGGCATTGAATCAATGAGGAGGGCACGGGAGAGGCTCACGGCAACCACCTCTCCCATTGTAGCTATGATAGGCACACAAAAAATTTTGCTAGAGTGCCAAGCACCCACCTCATGGCTATAGACAAGGGCTCGCCATTAGATCAACTTCGAAATCGCAGAACAGATGCGGTGTAGAATGGCAACCGCTGCCAAGCCTCTTTCGTAATTGTGTCGGTCGAGTGATCAAAGAAGGTGATCTAAGAGAGGGTCCAAGTGTAGGCATTCATTGGGGGATTCGCGTCGATGGCATAAATTTATGCAATACTTGAAAAACACCGGACAGAGGTGCTAGACGAGGGCTCCCATTTTAGATCAAGTTTTAAAATCACCAAGTAGACGCGATGAGGGCTGGCAACCGCTGCCAAACCTTTTTTTGAAATTGCGCCAGCTGAGTGGCAAGAAAACATGATCTAAAGGAGAGTCCAGGTATAGCACCCACGAGGGTGGGCTTCATGCCCCTCTAATTGATTCAACGTCGGTGTCCACCATTTCAAAATCTGACATATCCATCCGCCCTGACAGCGGCATTGAATCAATGAGGGGGGCACGGGAGAGGCTCGCGGCAACCACCTCTCCCATTGTAGCCGCGATAGGGCACACAATTTTTTTCTACAGCACCAAGGACCCACCTCATGGCTAGAGACAAGGGCTCGCCATTAGTTCAACTTCGAAATCGCAGAACAGACGCGGTGTAGAATGGCAACCGCTGCCAAGTCTCTTCCATAGTTGCGTCGGTCGAGTGATCAAAGAAGGTGATCTAAGAGAGGGTCCAAGTGTTAGGCATTCGTTGGGGGATTCGCGCCGATGGCATAAATTTATGCAATACCTGAGCAACACCGGACGAAGGTGCTAGACAAGGGCTCCCATTTTAGACCAAGCTTTAAAATCACCAAGTAGACGCAGTGAGGGCTGGCAACCGTTGCCAAACCTTTTTCTAAAATTGCGCCAGTTGAGTGACAAGAAAACATGATCTAAAGGAGAGTCCATGAATAGCACCCTCGAGGGTGGGCTTCATGCCCCTGTAATTGATTCAACGTCGGCGTCCACCATTTCAAAATCTGACATATCCATCCGCCCTGACAGCGGCGTTGAATCAATGAGGGGGGCATGGGAGAGGCTCGCGACAACCACATCTCCCATTTTAGCCGTGATAGGCACGCAAAAAATTTTGCTAGAGCGCCAAGCACCCACCTCATGGCTGTAGACAAGGGCTCGCCATTAGGATCAACTTCGAAATCGTAGAACAGACGCGGTGTAGAATGGCAACTGCTACCAATTCTCCTCCGTAATTGTGTCGGTCGAGTGATCAAAGAAGGTGATCTAAGAGAGGGTCCAAGCGTAGGCCTTTGTTGGGGAATTCGCGCTGATGGCATAAATTTATGCAATACCCGAGCAACATCGGACGGAGGTGCTAGACGAGGGCTCCCATTTTAGATCAAGTCTTAAAATCACCAAGTAGACGCGGTGAGGGCTGGCAACCGCTGCCAAACCTTTTTCCAAAATTGTGCCAGCTGAGTGACAAGAAAACATGATCTAAAGGAGAGTCCAGGAATAGCACCCTCGAGGGTGGGCTTCATGCCCCTCTAATTGATTCAACGTCGGTGTCCACCGTTTCAAAATCTGACATATCCATCCGCCCTAACAGCGGCATTGAATCAAATGAGGGGGGCAAGGGAGAGGCTCGCGGCAACCACCTCTCCCATTGTAGCCGCGATAGGCACGCAAAAATTTTTGCTAGAGTGCCAAGCACCCACCTCATGGCTATACACAAGGGCTCGCCATTAGATCAACTTTGAAATCGTAGAACAGACATGGTGTAGAATGGCAACCGCTGCCAAGTCTCTTCCGTAGTTGCGTCGGTCGAGTGATCGAAGAAGGTGATCTAAGAGAGGGTCCAAGCATAGGCATTTGTTGCGGGATTCGTGCTGATGGCATAAATTTATGCAATACCCAAGCAACACCGAACGGAGGTGCTAGATGAGGGCCCCCATTTTAGATCGAGTTTTAAAATCACCGAGTAGACGCGGTGAGGGCTGGCAATCGCTACCAAACCTTTTTCCGAAATTGCGCCAGTTGAGTGATAAGAAAACATGATCTAAAGGAGAGTCAAGGAATAGCACATCGAGGGTGGGCTTCATGCCCCTCTAATTGATTCAACGTCGACATCCATCATTTCAAAATTTGACATATCCATCCGCCTTGACATTGGCATTGAATCAATGAGAGGGGCACGGGAGAGGCTCGCGGCAACCACCTTGCCTATATAAGCTATTAGTGCGAGGCTCGCTCTCCATTAGAAATTTGCGAACACACTGACAACTGCCTTAAAAATCCAAATCCTTGTAAATTCTGACCAAACAGCCATTCACGACCCAATTTTTATGAGGTCGGCAGAGGAGCAAAAGATTGTCATGGAGCCAATTTTTTGTGAGTTCATGGAGCCAAGGGACTGAAATGGTCATCGAGCTCATCCGATCAACTGGATGAATTTCATCTTGAAGGGGGCCCAATCCAAAAGTTCCGAAGGTCATCTCCTAGAACTCTCGAGAACAAGGCCCATCTTACATGAAAACTTTGCTACTGCGCAAACATAGGTTGCAATTAAAGAGAAATTGTGAGGTCGTCAGAATGGCCCGAGGCCAATGCTCTGACTAAGTCAATTTTCTCTTGCAATTACCATGCCGCCATTCATAGAGAGATCTCCCCATTCACTTGTGACATGACACACAATCCAAGTGCTAGACGCGAGCTCACCCTTGAAAGAAAGACCACTTTCCAAGACATCCCTCGATGACACATTGGAACGACAACCGTTGTCGAACCATTCCCAATGTTGTGCTGATTGAGTTGGCACAGAGGCGACCTTAGGGAGCTCCTGCGTAGCAATCGGGATGTGCTTTCATGCTCATCTCTCACAAAAACCAATGTTAGCTATGAACAAATTTGGAATCCAAGGGCTCGCATCCATCGATATCGTCGCCACTGGGTCTATATACAAAGGCCATGAAGAGGTTCTGATAAGAGAAGCTCCCCTGCTCGCTCGCACAAACATCCCAAATTCTAGACACAAGCTCCTGCCCTTAGAGCATCGCTCTCTAGATCACCACAATGACACATTGGAATGACAACCACTGCCGAACAACTTCCAAAATTGTGGCAATGGAGTAAGAAAGAAGAGAAACTTTGGGGAGCCGCACATAGCAAATGAGCTGCTGCTGCTTCATTCCGCTCTTATATAGATCCGACGTCGTTGATTTCATTTGGAATCCGAGGCTGCATTCATCCTTGCTTACACAAGAAATGGCTCTTCTAATCGAATGGCCATGGGGAGCTTCTGATAACATAGGCTCCCTTGTCACTCATGATGCGCAGCCCAACTGCTAGACGACGGCTTGCCCTTCAGATCGCTGCCTAGGCAACCACCACAACGGCACCATTGGAATGACAACCCCTGCCAAACCATTCTAAAAATTTTGTGCCAAAGAAGTTGTTACATAGAGAACGACTCTGGGAAGAGAGCCCTCGCATAGCAAAATCGGGATGGCTTCATGACCCTCCCAATAGAAACGATGCTGGTGCCAGTACTCCAAATCCGAATAACATGTCTTTCACAAAAACTAGCACTGATTCTATTGGGGGAGGGTCGCCAAGAGCTTTTGTTATCAAAGCTCCCATTGTAGCCGCGACAGGCACACAAAAAATTGCTAGAGCCCCAAGCACCCCACCTCATGGCTAGACAAGGGCTCGCGATTAGATCAACTTCGAAATCGCTGAACAAACGCGTTGTGGAATGGCAACCGCTGCCAAGCCTCTTCTGTAATTACGTCAGTCGAGTGATCAAAGAAGGTGATCTAAGAGAGAGTCCAAGGCTAGGGATTCATTGGGGGATTCGTGCCGATAGCAAAAATTTATGCAATACCCGAGCAACATCGGACGGAGGTGCTAGACGAGGGCTCCCATTTTAGATCAGGTTTTAAAATCACCAGGTAGGCGCGGTGAGGGCTGGCAACCACTGCCAAACCTTTTTCCAAAATTGCGCCAGCTAACTGACAAAAAAAAAAGATCTAAAGGAGAGTCCAGGAATAGCACCTCGAAGGTGGGCCTCATGCCCCTCTAATTGATTCAACATCAGCGTCCACCATTTCAAAATCTGACATATCCATCCGCCCTGACACCGGCGTTGAATCAATGAGGGGGGCATGGGAGAGGCTCGTGGCAACCACCTCTCCCATTGTTGTCGTGATAGGCACACAAAAAATTGCTAGAGCCCCAAGCACCCACGTCATGGCTAGACAAGGGCTCGCCATTAGATCAACTTCGAAATCATGGAACAGACGTGCTGTAGAATGGCAACCTCTACCAAGTCTCTTCCGTAGTTGCGTCAGTTGAGTGATTGAAGAAGGTGATCTAAGAGAGGGTCCAAGGGTAGGGCATTCATTGGGGGATTCATGCCGATAGCAAAAATTTATGCAATACCCGAGCAACACCAGACGGAGGTGCTAGACGAGGGCTCCCATTTTAGATCAAGTCTTAAAATCACCAAGTAGACGCGGTGAGGGCTGGCAACCGCTGCCAAACCTTTTTCTGAAATTGCGCCCGCTGAGTGACAAGAAAACATGATCTAAAGGAGAGTCCAAGAATAGCACCCTCGAGGATGGGCTTCATGCCCCTTTAATTGATTCAACGTCGGCGTCCACCCTTTCAAAATCCATCATATCCATCCGCCCTGACAGCGGCGTTGAATCAATGAGGGGGGCACGGGAGAGGCTCCCGGAAACCACCTCTCCCATTGTAGCCGCGATAGGCATGCAAAATTTTTTTTTCTAGAGCACCAAGCACCCACCTCATGGCTATAGACAACGCCTCGCCATTAGATCAACTTCGCAATCGCAGAACAGACGCAGTGTAGAATGGCAACCGCTGCCAAGTCTCTTCCATAATTGCGTCGGACTAGCGATCAAAAAAAGGTGATCTAAGAGAGGGTCCAAGCGTATGCATTTGGGGTATTCACGTCGATGGCAAAAATTTATGCAATACTCGAGCAACACCAGACAGAGGTGCTAGACGAAGGCTCCCATTTTAGATCAAGTCTTAAAATCACCAAGTAGACGCAGTGAGGGCTGGCAACCACTGCCAAACCTTTTTCCAAAATTGCGCCAGCTGAGTGACAAGAAAACATGATATAAAGGAGAGTCCAGGAATAGCACCCTCGAGGGTGGGCTTCATGCCCCTCTAATTGATTCAACGTCAGCGTCCACCGTTTCAAAATCCAACATATCCATCCGCCCTGACAGCGGTGTTGAATCAATGAGGGGGGCACGGGAGAGGCTCGTGGCAACCACCTCTCCCATTGTAGCTGCGATAGGCACGCAAATTTTTTTGCTAGAGCGCCAAGCACCCACCTCATGGCTATACATAAGGGCTTGCCATTAGATCAACTTCGAAATTGTAGAACAGACGCGGTGTAGAATGGCAACCGCTGCCAAGTCTCTTCCGTAGTTGCGTCGGTCGAGTGATCAAAGAAGGTGATCTAAGAGAGGGTCCAAGCGTAGGCATTCATTGGGGGATTTGTGCCGATGGCATAAATTTATGCAATACCCAAGCAACACCGGATGGAGGTGCTAGACGAGGGCTCCCATTTTAGATCAAGTTTTAAAATCACCAAGTAGACGCGGTGAGGGCTGGCAACTGCTACCAAACCTTTTTCTGAAATTGCACCAGTTGAGTGACAAGAAAACATGATCTAAAGGAGAGTCAAGGAATAGCACATCAAGGGTGGGCTTCATGCCCCTCTAATTGATTCAACGTTGGCATCCACCATTTCAAAAACTGACATATCCATCCGCCTTGACACCGGCATTGAATCAATGAGAGGGGCACGGGAGAGGCTCGCGGCAACCACCTCTCCTATATAAGCTATTAGTGTGAGGCTCGCTCTGCACTAGAAATTAGCGAACACACCAACAACTGCCTTAAAAATCCAAATCCTTTAAAATTATGACCAAACAGCCATTCACGACCCAATTTTTTATGAGGTCGGCAGAGGAGCAAAAGATTATCATCAGTTAGGAGATGCGAGTTCATGGAGCCAAGGGACTGAAATGGTCATCGAGCTCATCCAATCAACTGGATGAATTTCACCTTGAAGGGGGCCCAATCCAAAAGTTCTGGAGGTCATCTCCTAGAACTCTTGAGAACAAGGCCAATCTTACATGCAAACTCTGTTACTGCGCAAACATAGGTTGCAATTAAAGAGAAATTGCAAGGCCGTCACAATGGCCCGAGGCCAATGCTCTGACTAAGTCAATTTTCTCTTGCAATCACCATGCCGCCGTTCATAGAGAGATCTCCTCATTCACTTGTGATGCAACGCACAATCCAAGTGCTAGATGTGAGCTCGCCCTTGAAAGAAAGACCACTTTCCAAGTCATCCCCCGATGACACATTGGAACGACAACCACTGTTGAACCATTCCCAATGTTGTGCCAATCGAGTTGGCATAGAGGCGACCTTAGGAAGCTCCCGCGTAGCAATCAGGATGTGCTTTCGTACCCATCTGTCACAAAAACCAATGTTAGCTGTGAACAAATTTAGAATCCAGGGCTCATATCCATCGATATTGTCAGCACTGGGTCTATATATTCAAAGGCCATGGAGAGGTTTCGATAAGAGCAGCTCCCCTGCTCGCCTGCACAAACATCCCAAATGCTAGACACAAGCTCCCGCCCTTAGCTTCGCTCTCCAGATCGCTGCAATGAGACATTGGAATGACAACCGCTGTCGAACAACTCCCGAATTTGTGTCGATGGAGTGAGAAAGAAGAGCAACTTTGGGGAGCCGTGTATAGCACACGGGCTGTGCTGCTTCATTCCGCTATTATATACAGATCCGATGTCATTGATTTCATTTGGAATCCAAGGCTGCATTCGTCCTTGTTCACACAAGAAATGGCTCTTCTCATCGAATGGCCACGGGGAGCTTCCGATTACAAAGGCTCCCTTGTCACTCGTGATGCACAGCCCAACTGCTAGACGACGGCTCGCCCTTCAGATCGCTGCCCAGGCAACGACCACAATGGCACCATTGGGAACGACAATCGCTGGCGAACCATTCCAAAAATTTTGTGCCAAAGAAGTTGTTGCAAAGAGAACCACTCTGGGGTGAGAGCACTCACATAGAAAAATCGGGATGGCTTCACGGCCCTTCCAATAGAAACGATGTTGGTGCCAATATTCCAAATCTGAATAACGTGTCTTTCTCAAACACCAGCACTGATTCTATTGGGGAGGGTCACCGAGAGCTTTAGTTATCAAAGACTCCCATTGTAGCCGTGATAGGGATGCAAAAAATATTTGCTAGAGCGCCAAGCACCCCACCTCATGGCTAGAGACAAGGGCTCGCCATTAAGATCAACTTTGAAATCGCAGAACAGAAGCGCTGTAGAATGGAAACCACTGCCAAGTCTCTTCCATAATTGCGTCAGTCGAGTGATCAAAGAAGGTGATCTAAGAGAGGGTCCAAGCGTAGGCATTCATTGGGGGATTCGTGCCGATAGCAAAAATTCATGCAATACCCGAGCAACACCGGACGGAGGTGCTAGATGAGGGCTCCCATTTTAGATCAAGTTTTAGTCTAAAGGAGAGTCGAGGAATAGCACCTCGAGGGTGGGCTTCATGCCCCTCCAATTGATTCAACTTCGGCGTCCACCATTTCAAAATCTAACATTTCCATTCGCCTTGACACCGGCGTTGAATCAATGAGAGGGGCATGGGAGAGGCTCGCGGTGAAAACCTCTCCTATATAACCTATTAGTGCGAGGCTTGCTCTGCATTAGAAATTAGCAAACACACCGAAATCCGCCTTAATAATCCAAATCGTTGAAAATTCTGACCAAACAGCCATCCACGACCCAATTTTTTATGAGGTTATCTAAGGAGCAAAAGATTGTCATCGGTTAGGAGATGTGAATTCATGGAGCCAACAGACTGAAATGGTCATCGAGCTCATCCAATCAACTGGATGAATTTCACCTTGAAGGGGCCCAATCCAAAAGTTTCGGAGGTCATCTCCTGGAACTCTCAAGAACAAGGCCCATCTTACATGCAAACTCTGCTACTGTGCAAACATAGGTTGCAATTAAAGAGAAATTGCAAGGCCATCACAGTGGCCCGAGGCCAATGCTCTGACTAAGTCAATTTTCTCTTGCAATCACCATGCCACCATTCACAGAGAGATCTCCCCATTCACTTGTGACGCGACGCACAATCCAAGTGCTAGACGCGAGCTCACCCTTGAAAGGCCACTTTCCAAGACATCCCCCGATGACACATTGGAACGACAACCGCTGTCGAACCATTCCCAATGTTGTGCCGATCGAGTTGGCACAGAGGCGACCTTAGGGAGCTCCCACCTAGCAATCGGGATGTGCTTTCGTACCCATCTCTCACAAAAACCAATATGTTAGCTGTGAACAAATTTAGAATCTAAGGCTCATATCCATCGATATCGTCGGCACTGGGTCTATATATTCAAAGGCCACGGAGAGGTTCCGATAAGAGAAGCTCCCCTGCTCGCTCATACAAACATCCCAAATCCTAGACACAAGCTCCCGCCCTTAGTATCAGTCTCCAGATCACCGCAATGACACATTGGAACGACAACCTCTGTCGAACAACCCCCGAATTTGTGTTGATGGAGTGAGAAAGATGTGCAACTTTGGGGAGCCGTGCATAGCAAATGGGTTGCTGCTTCATTCTGCTCTTATATATAGATCCGATGTCATTGATTTCATTTGGAATCCGAGGCTGCATTTGTCCTTGCTCACACAAGCAATGGCTCTTCTCATCGAATGGTCACGGGGAGCTTTCGATTACAAAGGCTCCCTTGTCACCCGTGATGCGCAGCCCAACTGCTAGACGATGGCTTGCCCTTCAGATCGCTGCCCAAGAAACCACCAAAATGGCGCCATTGGAACGACAACCGCTGCTGAACAATTCCGAATTTTTTTTTGCCAAAGAAGTTGTTGCAAAGAGAAAGACTCTGGGGAGAGAGCCCTCGCATAGCAAAATCGGGATGGCTTTATGGCCCTCCCAATAGAAATGATGCTGGTGCCAATATTCCAAATCTGAATAACGTGTCTTTCTCGAACACCAGCACCGATTCTATTGGGTCGATATCGTCAGCACTGGGTCTATATTCAAAGGCCACGGAGAGGTTCCGATAAGAGAAGCTCCACTTCTCACTTGCACAAACATCCCCAAATGCTAGACGCAAGCTCCCGCCCTTAGCATCGCTCTCCAGATCACCGCAATGACACATTGGAATGACAACCGCTGTTGAACAACTCCCAAATTTGTGCCGATGGAGTGAGAGAAACAAGAGCCAGATCGGGTCGACGAAAATGGCTAAGCCAGATCGGGTCGGCTAGCATGGCTCGGCCACCATTTTTTGCCGAGACCTTTCGATATTAAAGCTCCCATGTAGCCGCGATAAGTACACCATGACAAATTGCTAGAGCGTCGAGCACCCATAGAAAATTGCCATTATACTAAGCAACGCCAGAGTGCTAGACAAGGGCTCACGTTTAGATCAAGTTTTAAAATCACCAAAAAGACACGCCATGGATCGGCAACCGCTGCCTCACCTTTTCCAAAATTGAGTCATTGGAAAACATGATCTAAAGGAGAGCCGAGGAAAAGCACTGAGATTGCTTCATGCCCCTTTCATTGATTCAACATCAGCATACACCGTTTGAAAACCCAACAATCCGATCTGCCTAGACACCAATGTTGAATCAATGAAAGGGGCATGGGAGAGGCTCGCGGCAACAACCTCTCCTATATAAGCTACTAGTGCGCGGCTCGCTCTGCATTAGAAATCTGTGATAGCACGGACAACTCCCTTAAAAATCTAATTCAATGAAAAATGTGACCAAACAACCATCCACGACACCATTTTTGGAGCTCGCCCAGAACGGCTCGGCCAGCATGGCTAGCCTAGAATGGCTCAGCCAGCATGGCTCGCCCAGATCGGCTCGGCCAGCATGGTGACTTGGTGACTTGGTGAGAGTACCTGGAATTGTCAAGAACAAAGGCCAATCTTACATGCAAACTCTGCTGCTGCGCAAACCTAGCTTGCAATTATAGAGAAATTGCAAGGCCGTCACAATGGCCCGAGGCCAATGCTCCAACTAATAAGTCAATTTTCTCTTGCAATCGCCATGCCGCCATTCACAGAGAGATCTCCCCATTCACTTGTGACGACGCACAATCCAAGTGCTAGACTCGAGCTTACCCTTGAAAGGCTGCGTTCCAAGACATCCTAATGATACATTGGAACGATAACCACTGTCGAACCATTCCCAATGTTGTGCCGATCGAGTTGGCAAAGAGGCGATCTTAGGGAGCTCCCGCGTAGCAATCGGGAAGTGCTTTCGTACCCTTCTCTCACAAAAACCAATGCTAGCTGAACAAATTTAGAATCCAAGGCTCGTATCCATTGATATCGTCGGCACTGGGTCTATACTCAAAGGCCATGGAGAGGTTCCGAAAAGAGAAGCTCCACTGCTCACTTGCACAAACATCCCCAAATGCTAGACGCAAGCTCCTGCCCTTAGCATCGCTCTCCAGATCACCGCAATGACACATTGGAATGACAACTGCTGTCGAACAACTCCCGAATTTGTGTCGATGGAGCGAGAAAGAAGAGCCAGATTGGGTCGACGAAAGTGGCTAAGCCAGATCGGGTCGGCCAGCATGGCTCGGCCACCATTTTTCGCTGAGAGCTTTCGATATTAAAGCTCTCATGTAGCCGCGATAAGTACACCATGACAAATTTCTAGAGCACTGAGCACCCATAGCAAATTGCCATTATACCAAGCGACACCGAAGTGCTAGACAAGGGCTCACGTTTAGATCAAGTTTTAAAATCACCAAAAAGACATGCCATGGATCGGAAACCACTACCTCACCTTTCCCAAAATTGAGTCATCAGAAAACATGATCTAAAGGAGAGCCAAGCAAAAGCATCGAGATCGCTTCATGCCCCTTTCATTGATTCAACATCAGCATACACCATTTGAAAAACCAAAAATCTGATCCACCTAGACACCAATGTTGAATCAATGAAAGGGGTATGGGAGAGGCTCGCGGCAACAACCTCTCCTATATAAGCTATTAGTGCGAGGCTCGCTCTGCATTAGAAATCTATGATAGCACGGACAACTCCCTTAAAAATCCAATTCAATGAAAAATGTGACCAAACAGCCATCCACGACACCATTTTTGGAGCTCACCCAGAATGGCTCGGCCAGCATGGCTCGCCCAGATCAGCTCGGCCAGCATGGTGACTTGGTGACTTGGTGAGAGTACTTGGAACTGTAAAGAACAAAGGCCAATCTTACATGAAAACTCTGCTACTACGCAAACATAGGTTGCAATTATAGAGAAATTGCAAGGACATCACAATGGCCCGAGGCCAATGCTCCGACTACTAAGTCAATTTTCTCTTGCAATCACCATGCCGCCGTTCACAGAGAGATCTCCCCATTCACTTGTGATGATGCACAATCCAAGTGCTAGACGTGAGCTCACCCTTGAAAGGCCATGTTCCAAGACATACTGATGATACATTGGAACAACAACCACTGTCGAACCATTCCCAATGTTGTGCCGATCGAGTTGGCACAGAGGCGATCTTAGGGAGCTCCCGCGTAGCAATCAGGAAGTGCTTTTGTACCCTTCTCTCACAAAAACCAATGTTAGCTGAACAAATTTAGAATCCAAGGCCTGTATCCATCGATATCGTCGGCGCTGGGTCTATATTCAAAGGCCACGGAGAGGTTCCGATAAGAGAAGCTCCACTGCTCGCTTGCACAAACATCCCCAAATGCTAGACGCAAGCTCCCGCCCTTAGCATCGCTCTCCAGATCACTGCAACAACACATTGGAATGAAAACTGCTGTCGAACAACTCCTAAATTTGTGCTAATGGAGTGAGAAAGAAGAGCCATATCGAGTCGACGAAAATGGCTAAGCCAGATCGGGTCGGCCAGCATGGCTCACCCAGATCGGGTCGGCCAGCATGGCTCGGCCACCATTTTTTGCCGAGACCTTTCGATATTAAAGCTCCCATGTAGCCATGATAAGTACACCATGACAAATTGCTAGAGTGTCGAGCACCCATAATAGCAAATTTCCATTATACCAAGCAACGCCGGAGTGCTAGACAAGGGTTCACGTTTAGATCAGGTTTTAAAATCACCAAAAAGACATGCCATGGATCGGCAACTGCTACCTCACCTTTTCCAAAATTGAGTCATCGGAAAACATGATCTAAAGGAGAGCCGAGGAAAAGCACCGAGATCACTTTATGCCCCTTTCATTGATTCAACATCAGCATACACCGTTTGAAAACCCAACAATCCAATCCGCCTAGACACCAATTTTGAATCAATGAAAGGGGCATGGGAGAGGCTCGCAGCAACAACCTCTCCTATATAAGCTATTAGTGCGAGGCTTGCTATGCATTAAAAATCTGTGATAGCACGGACAACTCCCTTAAAAATCTAATTCAATGAAAAATGTGACCAAACAGCCATCCACGACACTGTTTTTGGAGCTCGGCCAGATCGGGTCGGCCAGCATGGCTCGCCCAGATCGGCTTGGCCAGAATGGCTCGCCTAGATCGGCTCGGCCAACATGGCTCGGCCAGATCAGGTCGGCCAGCGTGGCTCGCCCAGATCGTCTTGGCCAGGCTGGCTCGCCCACCATTTTTCAAGCACACTACCTCCCCTATATAAGCTATTAGTGCAAGCCTTACTCTACATCAGAAATGTACATTCAGTGCACAAGTACCTTAAAACCCAATTCAATGAAAAATGTGACCAAACAGCCATCCATGACACCATTTTTGGAGCTCGCCCAGATCAGCTTGGCCAACATGGCTCGCCCAGATTGGCTCGGCCAGCATGGCTCGGCCAGAACAGCTCGCCCAGATCGGCTCGACCAGCATGGCTCACCCAGATCGGCTCAGCCAGGCTGGCTCACCCACCATTTTTCAAGCACACTACCTCCCCTATATAAGCTATTAGTGCAAGCCTTACTCTAGATCAGAAATGTACATTTAGTGCACAAGTACCTTAAAACCCAATTCAATGAAAAATGTGACCAAACTGCCATCCACAAAACTGTTTTTGCAGCTCAGCCAGATCGGCTCGGCCAGCATGGCTCACCCAGATCGGCTCGGCAAGCATGGCTCGGCCAGAACGGCTCGGCCAGATCGAGTCGGCCAGCATGGCTCGCCCAGATCGGCTCGGCCAGCATGGCTTGGCCAGAATGGCTCGGCCAGATTGGGTCGGCCAGCATGGCTCGCCCAGATCGGCTCGGCCAGGCTGGCTCGCCCACCATTTTTCAAGCACACTACCTCCCCTATATAAGCCATTAGTGCATGGCTCGGGTACCCATTTTACAAACTTAAAGAGTCGACTTGGTGGGCCGACCTGGCAGGGTGACTTGATGAACAAACTTAAAGAGTTGACTTGGTGAGAGTACTTGGTGGGCCGACCTGGCAAGGTGACTTGATGAACTAACTTAAAGAGTAGACTTGGTGAGAGTACTCGGTGGGCTGCCCTGGTCATGTGACTTGATGAACGAACTTAAAGATTCAACTTGGTGGGCTGACTTGGCCGGGTGACTTGATGAATGAACTTAAAGAGTTGACTCGGTGGGTCGAACTAGCGGGATGACTTGGTGAGAGTACTTGGTGGGCTGACCTGGCAGGATGACTCGATGAATGAACTTAGAGAGTCAACTTTGCGAGAGTGCTTGGTGGGTCGAACTGGCGGGATGACTTGATGAATGAACTTAAAGAGTCAACTTGGTGAGAGAACTTGGTGGGCCGAGCTGGCGGGGTGAATTGATGAACGAACCTAAAGAGTCAACTTTGTGAGAGTACTTGGTGGGCCGACCTGGCGGGGTGACTTGATGACCGAACTTAAAGGCTTGACTTGGTGAGAGTACTTGGTGGGCCGACCTGGCGGAGCAACTTGATGAACAAACTTAGAGAGTCGACTTTGTGAGAGTACTTGGTGGGGTGACTTGATGAACAAACCTAAAGAGTCGACCTGGTGAGAGTACTTGGTGGGCCGACCTGGCAGGGTGACTTGATGAGCCAACTTAAAGAGTCGACTTGGTGAGAGTACTTGGTGGGGTGACCTGGCAGGGTGACTTGATGAACGAGCTTAAAGAGTCGACCTTGCGGGCCGACTTGGCAGAGTGACTTCATGAACAAACTTAAAGAGTCCACTTGGTGCGCCGACCTGGCGGGGTGACTTGATGAACAAACTTAAAGAGTTGACTTGGTGAGAGTAATTTGTGGGCTGACCTGGCTAGGTGACTTGATGAATGAACTTAAAGAGTCGACTTGGTGGGGTGACTTGATGAATGCACTTGAAGGGTCGACTTGGTGGGGTGACTCTATGGACGGACCTAAAGAGTTGACTTGGTGAGAGTACTTGGCGGGGCGACTTGATGAACAGACTTAAAGAGTCGACTTGGTGAGAGTACTTGGTGTGGTGACTTGATGAGCGCACTTGAAGAATCGACTTGGTTAGAGTACTTGGTGGGGTGACTTGATGAACGAACTCAAAGATTCAACTTGCTGAGAGTACTTGGTGGCTCGACTTGATGAGCAGACTTAAAGAGTGCACTTGGTGAAAGTACTTGGCAGGGTGAACAGATGAACGGACTTAAAGAATCAACTTGGTGGGAGTACTTGGTTGGCCGAACTAGTGGGGTGACTTGATGAACGGACATAAAGAGTTGACTTGGTGGGAGTACTTGGTTGGCCGAACTGGTACTTGTTCTGGTGACTTGATGAACGAACTTAAAGAGTCAACTTGGTGGGGTCACTTGATGAAAGGACTTAAAGAGTTGACTTGGTGAGAGTACTTGGTGGGGTGACTTGATGAAAGAACTTAAAGGGTCGACTTAGCGGGGTGACTTGGTGAACGGACCCAAAGAGTTGAATCGGTGAGAGCACTTGGTGGGGTGACCTAATGAACAGACTCAAAGAGTCGACTTGGTGAGAGTACTTGGTGGCTCGACTTGATGAGCAGACTCAAAGAGTCCACTTGGTGAGAGTACTTGGTAGGGTGAACTGATGAACGGACTTAAAGAGTCGACTTGGTGGGAGTACCTGGTGAGGTGACTTGATAAAGGGACATAAAGAGTCAACTTGGTGAGAGTACTTGTTCTGGTGACTTGATGAACGGACTTAAATAGTCGACCTGGTGGGGTGACTTGATGAAAGGACTAAAAGAGTCAACTTGGTGAGAGTACTTGGTGGGGTGACTTGATGAACGCACTTGAACAATCGACTTGGTTAGAGTACTTGGTGGGGTGACTTGATGAACGGACTCAAAGAGTCGAGTTGGTGAGAGTACTTGGTGGCTCGACTTGATGAGCAAACTTAAAGAGTCAACTTGGTGAGAGTACTTGGCGGGGTGAACTGATGAACAGAATTAAAGAGTCGACTTGCTGGGAGTACTTGGTGGGCCGACCTGGTGGGGTGACTTGATGAACAAACTTAAAGAGTCAACTTGGTTAGAGTACTTGTTCTAGTGACTTGATGAACAGACTTGAAGAGTCGACTTGGTGGGGTGACTTGATGAAAGGACTTAAAGAGTCGACTTGGTGAGAGTACTTGGTGGGGCGACTTGATGAACGGACTTAAAGGGTCGACTTGGCAGGGTGACTTGATCAATGCACTTGAAGGGTCGAGTTGGTGGGGTGACTTGATGAACAGACCTAAAGAGTTGACCGGGTGAGACTACTTGGTGGGGTGACTTGATGAACAGAGTTAAAGAGTCAACTTGGTGAGAGTACTTGGTCAGGTGACTTGATGAACGCACTTGAAGAATCAACTTGGTTAGAATACTTGGTGGGGTGACTTGATGAACGAACTTAAAGAGTCGACTTGGTGGGCCAACCTGGCAGGGTGACTTGATGAACGAACTTAGAGAGTCAACTTAGTGAGAGTACTTGGTGACTTGGTGGGCCGACCTGGCCGGGTGACTTGATGAACGAACTTAAAGAGTCCACTTGGTGGGCCGACCTGGCGGGGTGACTTGATGAATGAACCTAAAGAGTCGACTTGGTGAGAGTACTTGGTGGGCAGACATAGCGGGGTGATTTGATGAACGAACTTAAAGAGTCAACTTGGTGAGAGTACTTGGTGGGGTGACTTGATGAACGAACATAAAGGGTCGACTTGGTGGGCCGACCTGGCAGGGTGACTTGATGAACAAACTAAAAGAGTCAACTTGGTGGGCCAACCTGGCAGGGTGACTTGATAAACAAACTTAAAGAGTCGACTTGGTGAGAGTACTTGGTGGGCCGACCTGGCAAGGTGACTTGATGAACTAACTTAAAGAGTCAACTTGGTGAGAGTACTCGGTGGGCTAACCTGGTCACATGACTTGATGAATGAACTTAAAGAGTTGACTTGGTGGGCTGACTTGGTTGGGTGGCTTGATGAATGAACTTAAAGAGTCGACTTGGCGGGGTGACTTCGTGCGAGTACTTGGTGGGCTGACCTAGCAAGGTGACTCGATTAACAAACTTAGAGAGTTGACTTTGTGAGAGTACTTGGTGGGTCAAACTGGCGGGGTGACTTGATGAATGAACTTAAAGAGTCAACTTGGTGAGAGAACCTGGTGGGCCGAGCTGGCGGGGTGAATTGATGAATGAACCTAAAGAGTCGACTTTGTGAGAGTACTTGGTGGGCCGACCTGGGCGGGTGACTTGATGACCGAACTTAAAGGGTCGACTTGGTGAGAGTACTTGGTGGGCCGACCTGGCTGAGCGACTTGATGAATAAAATTAGAGAGTCGACATTGTAAGAGTACTTGGTGGGGTGACTTGATGAAAAAACCTAAAGAGTCGACCCGGTGAGAGTACTTGGCGGGCCGACCTGGTGAGAGTACTTGGTGGGCCGACCTGGCGGGGTGACTTGATGAGCAAACTTGAAGAGTCGACTTGGTGAGAGTACTTGGTGGGCTATCCTGGCGGGGTGACTTGATGAACAAACTTAAAGAGTCGACCTTGTGGGCCGAATTGGCAGCGTGACTTCATGAACAAACTTAAAGAGTCCACTTGGTGGGCCGACCTGGCGGGGTGACTTGATGAACAAACTTAAAGAGTTGACTTGGTGAGAGTAATTTGTGGGCTAACCTGGTAGGGTGACTTGATGAATTAACTTAAAGAGTCAACTTAGTGGGGTGACTTGATGAACGCACTTGAAGGGTCAACTTGGTGGGGTGACTCTACGAACGGACCTAAAGAGTTGACTTGGTGAGAGCACTTGGTGGGGTGACTTGATGAACAGACTCAAAGAGTCGACTTGGTGAGAGTACTTGGTGGGGTGACTTGATGAGCGCACTTGAAGAATCGACTTGGTTAGAGTACTTGGTGGGGTGACTTGATGAACGGACTCAAAGAGTCGACTTGCTGAGAGTACTTGGTGGCTCGACTTGATGAGCAGACTTAAAGAGTCCACTTGGTGAGAGTACTTGGCGGGGTGAACTGATGAACGGACTTAAAGAATCAACTTGGTGGGAGTACTTGGTTGGCCGAACTGGTGGGGTGACTTGATGAACAGACATAAAGAGTCGACTTGGTGAGAGTACTTGTACTTGTTCTGGTGACTTGATGAACAGACTTAAAGAGTCGACTTGCTGGGGTGACTTGATGAAAGGACTTAAAGAGTCGACTTGGTGAGAGTACTTGGTCGGGTGACTTGATGAACGCACTTGAAGAATTGACTTGGTTAGAGTACTTGGTGGGGCGACTTGATGAATGAACTTAAAGAGTTGACTTGGGCCGACCTGGCGGGGTGACTTGATGAATGAACCTGAAGAGTCGACTTGGTGAGAGTACTTGGTGGGCAGACATAGCGGGGTGATTTGATGAGAAAACTTAATGAGTCGACTTGGTGAGAGTACTTGGTGGGGTGACATGATGAACGAACCTAAAGAGTCGACTTGGTGGGCCGACCTGGCAGGGTGACTTGATGAACAAACCTAAAGAGTCGACTTGGTGGGCCGACCTGGTGGGGTGACTTGATGAACGAACTTAAAGAGTCGACTTGGTGGGCCGACCTTGTAGGGTGACTTGATGAACAAACTTAAAGAGTCGACTTGGTGAGAGTACTTGGTGGGCCGTCCTTGCGGGGTGACTTGATGAACAAACCTAAAGAGTCGACTTGGTGAGAGGACTCGGTGGGCTGACCTAGTCACGTGACTTGATGAACGAACTTAAAGAGTCGACTTGGTGGGCCGACTTGGCCGGGTGACTTGATGAACGAACTTAAAGAGTCGACTTGGTGGCTCAAACTAGCGGGGTGATTTGGTGAGGGTACTTGGTGGGCTAACCCGGCAGGGTGACTTGATGAACGAACTTAGAGAGCCGACTTTGTGAGAGTACTTGGTGGGTCGTACTGGCGGGGTGACTTGATGATCGAACTTAAAGAGTCGACTTGGTGAGAGAACTTGGTGGGCCAAGCTAGCGGTTTGAATTGATGAACGAACCTAAAGAGTCGACTTTGTGAGAGTACTTGGTGGGATGACCTGGCGAGGTGATTTGATGACCGAACTTAAAGGGTTGACTTGGTGAGTGTACTTGGCGGGCCGACCTGGTGGAGCAACTTGATGAACGAACTTAAAGAGTCAACTTGGTGAGAGTACTTGGTGGGGTGACTTGATGAACAAACCTAAAGAGTCGACTTGGTGAGAGTACTCGGTAGGCCGACATGGCGGGGTGACTTGGTCATCAAACTTAAAGAGTCGACTTGGTGAGAGTACTTGGTGGGCTGACCTGGCGGGGTGACTTGATGAACGAACTTAAAGACTTGACTTGGTGGGCCAACTTGGTAGAGTGACTTCATGAACAAACTTAAAGAGTCCACTTGGTGGGTCGACCAAGCAGGGTGACTTGATGAACGAAATTAAAGAGTTGACTTGGTGGGGTGACTTGATGAACGCACTTGAAGGGTCGACTTTGTGGGGTGACTCTATGAATGGACCTAAAGAGTTGACTTGGTGAGAGCACTTGGTGGGGTGACTTGATGAACAGACTCAAAGAGTCAACTTGGTGAGAGTACTTGGTGGCTCGACTTGATGAGCGCACTTGAAGAATCAACTTGGTCAGAGTACTTGGTGGGGTGACTTGATGAACGGACTCAAAGAGTCAACTTCTTGAGAGTACTTGGTGGCTCGACTTGATGAGCAGACTCAAAGAGTCCACTTGGTGAGAGTACTTGGCGGGGTGAACTGATGAACGGACTTAAAGAATCAACTTGGTGGGAGTACTTGGTTGGCCGAACTGGAGGGGTGACTTGATAAACGGACATAAAGAGTCGACTTGGTGAGAGTACTTGTACTAGTTCAGGTGACTTGATGAATGGACTTAAAGAGTCAACTTGGTGGGGTGACTTGATGAAAGGAATTAAAGAGTCAACTTGGTGGGGTGACCTGATGAAAGGACTTAAAGAGTCGACTTGGTGAGAGTACTTGGTGGGGTGACTTGATGAACGGACTTAAAGGGTCGACTTGGTTAGAGTACTTGTTCTGGTGACTTGATGAACAGACTTGAATAGTCGACTTGGTGGGGTGACTTGATGAAAGGACTTAAAGAGTCGACTTGGTGAGAGTACTTGGTGGGGTGACTTGATGAATGGACTTAAAGGGTCGACTTGGTTAGAGTACTTGTTCTGGTGACTTGATGAACGGACTTGAAGAGTCAACTTGGTGGGGTGAATTGATGAAAGGACTTAAAGAGTTGACTTGGTGAGAGTACTTGGTGGGGTGACTTGATGAATGGACTTAAAGGGTTGACTTGGCAGGGTGACTTGATGAACGGACCTGAAGAGTTGACTTGGTGAGAGTACTTGGCAGGGTGAACTGATGAACAGACTTAAAGAGTCGACCTGGTGGGCCGACTTGGTGGGGTGATTTGATGAATGGACTTATAGAGTTGACTTGGTGAGAGTACTTATTCTGGTGACTTGATGAACAGACTTAAAGAGTCGGCTTGGTGGGGTGACTTGATGAAAGGACTTAAAGAGTCGACTTGGTAGGGTGACTTGATGAACGAACTTAAAGGGTCAACTTTGCGGGGTGACTTGATGAACAAACCTAAAGAGTTGACTTGGTGAGAGTACTCGGTGGGGTGACTTGATGAACAGACTTAGAGAGTCAACTTGGTGGGCCGACCTGGTTGGGTGACTTCGTGAACGGACTTATAGAGTCGACTTGGTGGGAGTACTTGGTGGGGTGACTTGACGAACGAACTTCAAGGGTCAACTTGGCGAGGTGACTTGATGAACGATCCTAAAGAGTTGACTTGGTGAGAGTACTTGGTGTGGTGACTTGATGAAAAGACTTAAAGAGTCGAATTGGTGAGAGTACTTGGTGGGGTGACTTGATGAACGCACTTGAAGAGTCAACTTGGTGGGGTGACTTTATGAACGGACCTAAAGAGTTGACCTGGTGAGAGTACTTGGTAGGGTCACTTGATGAACATAGTTAAAGAGTTGACTTGGTGAGAGTACTTCATTGGGTGACTTGATGAACACACTTGAAGAATCGACTAGGTTAGAGTACTTGGTGGGGTGACTTGATGAACGAACTTAAAGATTTGACTTGGTGGGCCAACCTAGCGGTGTGACTTGATGAACGAACTTAGAGAGTCGAATGGTGAGAGTACTTGGTGACTTGGTGGGCCGACCTGGCTAGGTGACTTGATGAACAAACTTAAAGAGGTGACTTGGTGAGAGTACTCGGTGGGCTGACCTAGTCACGTGGGTCAAACTAGCGGGGTGACTTGGTGAGAGTACTTGGTGGGCTAACCTGGCAAGGTGACTTGATGAACGAACTTAGAGAGTCGACTGTGTGAGAGTACTTGGTGGGTCGAACTGGCAGGGTGACTTAATGAACAAACTTAAAGAGTCGACCTAGTGAGAGAACTTGGTGGGCCGAGCTGGCGGGGTGAATTGATGAACGAACCTAAAGAGTCGACTTTGTGAGAGTACTTGGTGGGCCAACCTAGCGGGGTGAGTTGATGACCGAACTTAAAGGGTCGACTTGGTGAGAGTACTTGGTGGGCCGACCTGGCGGAGTGACTTGATGAACGAACTTATAGAGTCGACTTGCTGAGAGTACTTGGTGGGGTGACCTGATGAACAAACCTAAAGAGTCGACCTGGTGAGAGTACTTGGTGGGCCGACCTGGTAGGGTGACTTGGTGAGCAAACTTAAAGAGTCAACTTGGTGAGAGTAGTTGGTGGGTTGACCTGGCGGGGTGACTTGATGAACGAACTTAAAGAGTCCACTTGGTGGGCCGACCTAGCGGGGTGACTTGATGAACAAACTTAAAGAGTCGACTTGGTGAGAGTAATTTGTGGGCTGACCTGGCGTGGTGACTTGATGAATGAACTTAAAGAGTCGACTTGGTGTGGTGACTTGATGAACACACTTGAAGGGTCGACTTGGTGGGGTGACTCTATGAACGGACCTAAAGAGTTGACTTGGTGAGAGTACTTGGTGGGGTGACTTGATGAAAGGACTCAAAGAGTCTACTTGGTGAGAGTACTTGGTGGCTCAACTTGATGAGCAGACTTAAAGAGTGAACTTGGTGAGAGTACTTGGTGGGGTGAACTTATGAGCAGACTTAAAGAGTCGACTTGGTGGGCTGACCTGGTGGGGTGACTTTATGGACAGACTTAAAGAGTCGACTTGGTTAGAGTACTTGTTCTAGTGACTTGATGAACAGACTTGAAGAGTCGACTTGGTGGGGTGACTTGATGAAAGGACTTAAAGAGTTGACTTGGTGAGAGTACTTGGTGGGGCGACTTGATGAATAGACTTAAAGGGTCGACTTGGCGGGGTGACTTGATGAACGGACCTAAAGAGTTGACTTGGTGAGAGTACTTTGCGAGGTGAACTGATGACCGAACTTAAAGGTGGGAGTACTTGGTGGGTCGACCTGGTGGGGTGACTTGATGATCAGACTTATAGAGTCGACTTGGTGAGAGTAGTTGTTCTGGTGACTTGATTAACAGACTTCAAGAGTCAGCTTGGTGGGGTGACTTGATGAAAGGACTTAAAGAGTCGACTTGGTGGGGTGACTTGATGAACAAACTTAAAGGGTCGACTTTGTGGGGTGACTCGATGAACGGACCTAAAGAGTTGACTTGGTGAGAGTACTCGGTGGGGTGACCTGATGAATAGACTTAGAGAGTCGACTTGGTGAGAGTACTTGGTGGGCCGACCTGGTTGGGTGACTTCGTGAACTGACTTAAAGAGTCGACTTGGTGTGGTGACTTGATAAACGGACTTCAAGGGTTGACTTGGCAAGGTGACTTGATGAACGGTCCTAAAGAGTTGACTTGGTGAGAGTACTTGGTGTGGTGACTTGATGAACAGACTTAAAGAGTTGAATTGGTGAGAGTACTTGGTGGGGTTACTTAATGAACATAGTTAGAGAGTCGACTTGGTGAGAGTACTTGGTCGGCTGACTTGATGAACGCACTTGAAGAATCAACTTGGTTAGAGTACTTGGTGGGGTGACTTGATGAACGAACTTAAAGATTCGAGTTGGTGGGCCGACCTGGCGGGGTGACTTGATGAACGAACTTAAAGAGTCAACTTGGTGAGAGTAATTTGTGGGCTGACCTAGTGGGGTGACTTGATGAATGAACTTAAAGAGTTGACTTGGTGGGGTGACTTGATGAACGCACTTGAAGGGTCAACTTGGTGGGGTGACTCTATGAATAGACCTAAAGAGTTGACTTGGTGAGAGTACTTGGTGGGGTGACTTGATGAAAGGACTTAAAGAGTCAACTTGGTGAGAGTACTTGGTGGGGCGACTTGATGAATGCACTTGAAGAATCGACTTGGTTAGAGTACTTGGTGGGGCGACTTGATCAATGGACTCAAAGAGTCAACTTGGTGAGAGTACTTGGCGGGGTGAACTGATGAACAGACTTAAAGAGTCGACTTGGTGGGCCGACCTGGTGGGGTGACTTTATGAACGGACTTAAAGAGTTGACTTGGTTAGAGTACTTGTTCTGGTGACTTGACAAACTTAAAGAGTCCACTTGGTGGGCCGACCTGGCAGGGTGACTTGATGAACGAACTTAAAGAGTCGACTTGGTGAGAGTAATTTGTGGGCTGACCTGGCGGGGTGACTTGATGAATGACCTTAAAGAGTCGACTTGGTGGGGTGACTTTATGAACACACTTGAAGGGTCAACTTGGTGGGGTGACTCTATGAACGGACCTAAAGAGTTGACTTGGTGAGAGTACTTAGTGGGGTGACTTGATGAAAGGACTTAAAGAGTCGACTTGGTGAGAGTACTTGGTGGGGCGACTTGATGAACGCACTTGAAGAATTGACTTGGTTAGAGTACTTGGTGGGGCGACTTGATGAATGGACTCAAAGAGTCGACTTGGTGAGAGTACTTAGCGGGGTGAACTGATGAACAGACTTAAAGAGTCAACTTGGTGGGCCGACCTGGTGGGGTGACTTTATGAACGGACTTAAAGAGTTGACTTGGTTAGAGTACTTGTTCTGGTGACTTGATGAACGGACTTGAAGAGTCGACTTGGTGGGGTGACTTGACGAAAGGACTTAAAGAGTCGACTTGGTGAGAGTACTTGGTGGGGCGACTTGATGAACGGACTTAAAGGGTTGACTTGGCGTGGTGACTTGATGAACGGACCTAAGGAGTTGACTTGGTGAGAGTACTTGGCGGGGTGAACTGATGAACGGACTTAAAGAGTCGACTTGGTGGGCCAACCCAGTGGGGTGACTTGATGAACAGACATATAGAGTCGACGTGGTGAGAGTAGTTGTTCTGGTGACTTGATGAATGGACTTCAAGAGTTGGCTTGGTGGGATGACTTGATGAAAGGACTTAAAGAGTCAACTTGGTGGGGTGACTTGATGAACAAACTTAAAGGGTCAACTTTGCAGGGTGACTCGATGAACGGACCTAAAGAGTTGACTTGGTGAGAGTACTCGGTGGGGTGACCTGATGAACAGACTTAGAGAGTTGACTTGGTGAGAGTACTTGGTGGGCTGACCTGGTTGGGTGACTTCGTGAACTGACTTAAAGAGTTGACTTGGTGGGGTGACTTGATGAACGGACTTCAAGGGTCAACATGGCAAGGTGACTTGATGAACGGTCCTAAAGAGTTGACTTGGTGAGAGTACTTGGTGTGGTGACTTGATGAACAGACTTAAAGAGTCGAATTGGTGAGAGTACTTGGTGGGGTGACTTGATGAACATATTTAAAGAGTCGACTTGGTGAGAGTACTTGGTGGGGTGACTTGATGAACGCACTAGAAGAATTGACTTGGTTAGAGTACTTGGTGGGGTGACTTGATGAACGAACTTAAAGATTCGAGTTGGTGGGCCGACCTGGCGGGGTGACTTGATGAACGAACTTAGAGAGTCGACTTGGTGAGAGTACTTGGCGGGCCAACCTAGCTGGGTGACTTGATGAACAAACTTAAAGAGTCGACTTGGTGAGAGTACTCGGTGGGCTAACCCAGTCATGTGAATTGATGAACGAACTTAAAGAGTCAACTTGGTGGGTCGAACTAGCGGGGTGACTTGGTGAGAGTACTTGGTGGGCTGACCTGGCAGGGTGACTTGATGAACGAACTTAGAGAGTCGACTTTGTGAGAGTACTTGGTGGGTCAAATTGGCGAGGTGACTTGATGAACGAACTTAAAGAGTCAACCTGGTGGGAGAACTTGGTGGGCCGAGCTGGTGGGGTTAATTGATGAACAAACCTAAAGAGTTGACTTTGTGAGTGTACTTGGTGGGATGACCTGGCCGGGTGACTTGATGACCAAACTTAAAGGGTCGACTTGGTGAGAGCACTTGGTGGGCCGACCTGGCGGAGCGACTTGATGAACGAACTTAGAGAGTCGACTTGGTGAGAGTACTTGGTGGGGTGACTTGATGAACAAACCTAAAGAGTCGACCTGGTGAGAGTACTTGGTGGGCCGACCTAGCGGGGTGACTTCATGGGAAAACTTAAAGAGTCGACTTGTTGAGAGTACTTGGTGGGGTGACTTGATGAACAAACTTAAAGAGTCGACCTTGTGGGCCAACTTGGTAGAGTGACTTGATGAACAAACTTAAAGAGTCGACTTGGTGAGAGTAATTTGTGGGCTGACCTGGCAGGGTGACTTGATGAATGAACTTAAAGAGTCGACTTGGTGGGGTGACTTGATGAATGCACTTGATGGGTCGACTTGGTGGGGTGACTCTATGAACGGACCTAAAGAGTTGACTTGGTGAGAGTACTTGGTGGGGTGACTTAATGAAAGGACTTAAAGAGTTGACTTGGTGAGAGTACTTGGTGGGGCGACTTGATGAACGCACTTGAAGAATCAACTTGGTTAGAGTACTTGGTGGGGCAACTTGATGAACGGACTCAAAGAGTCGACTTGGTGAGAGTACTTGGTGGCTCGACTTGATGAGCAGACTTAAAGAGTCAACTTTGTGAGAGTGGGTCTAACGGGGTGAGGTT
>CM053784.1:554074911-554109911 GCA_028749045.1 Cupressus sempervirens
AGCAATGCACCCATGCAACCATCTCTTTCCTTCTTGCCGTCCAGGCAGGATAAAAATGCAATGATAGAACGTGCCAATGAGACGGAGCCCTTGGCTAAAAGATACAACTCCATGCACACTCAGCAACAAGCACATCTTAGAATCGAACACCAAATGTGCAGTGTGTTGCAAGCCGTGCAGACACCTACATATAGGGTATATCCAACAAAACAAAGCGACAAGTACTTCCCACCAGCTCCGCCATTGCGATTATCGAATGGGATATACTCATCGGCACAGATTAATGTCCATCATTACCGTCTCAAAATAGATACAAGCACATCGAGCTTCATCCGATCAACTAGATGAATTTCACCTTGAAGGGGCCCAATCAAAAAGTTTCGGAGGTCACCTCCTGGAACTCTCAGGAACAAGGCCCATCTTACATGCAAACTCTGCTACTGTGCAAACATAGGTTGCAATTAAAGAGAAATTGCAAGGCCGTCACAATGGCCCGAGGCCAATGCTCCGACTATAAGTCAATTTTCTCTTGCAATCACCATGCCACCGTTCACAGAGAGATCTCCCCATTCACTTGTGACGCGATGCACAATCCAAGTGTTAGACGTGAGCTCGCCCTTGAAAGGGCCACTTTCCAAGGCATCCCCCGATGACACATTGGAACGACAACCGCTGTCGAACCATTCCCAATGTTGTGCCGATCGAGTTGGCATAGAGGCGACCTTGGGGAGATCCCGTGTAGCAATCAGGATGTTCTTTCGTACCCATCTCTCACAAAGACCAATGTTAGCTGTGAACAAATTTGGAATCAAAGGCCTCGCATCCATTGATATCGTCGGGGCACTGGGTCTATATACAAAGGCCATGGAGAGGTTCCGAGAAGAGAAGCCCCCCCTGCTCCCTTGCAAAAACATCCCAAATTCTAGACACAAGCTCCCACCCTTAGCATCGCTCTCTAGATCATTGCAATGACACATTAGAATGACAACCACTGTCGAAAAACTCCTGAAATTTTGGCAATGGAGTGAGAGAGAAGAGCAACTTTGTGGAGAGGCGCATAGCAAACGGGGTGCTCCTTCATTCCGCTCTTATATACAGATCCAATGTCACTGATTTCATTTGGAATCCAGGGTGCATTCATCCTTGCCCACATGAGCAATGGCTCTTCTGATCGAATGGCCATGGGGAGCTTCCGATAACAAAGGCTCCCTTGTCACTCGTGATGCCCAGCCCAACTGCTAGACGACGGCTCGCCCTTCAGATCGCTGCCTAGGCAACCACCACAATGGCACCATTGGAATGACAACTGCTGCTGAACCATTCCAAAAATTTTGCGCCAAAGAAGTTGTTGTGAAGAGAACAACTCCGGGGAGAGAGCACTTGCATAGCAAAATCGGGATGGCTTCACGGCCCTTCCAATAGAAACGATGCTGGTGCCAATATTCAAAATCTGAATAACATGTCTTTCTCGATCACCAGCACTGATTCTATTGGGGAGGGTCACCGAGAGCTTTTGTTATCAAAGCCTCCCATTCTAGCCATGATAGGCACGCAAAAAATTTTGCTAGAGCGCCAAGCACCCACCTCATGGCTAGAGACAAGGGCTCGCCATTAGATCAAAACTTCGAAATCGCAGAATAGACGCGCTGTAGAATGGCAACCGCTGCCAAGTCTCTTCCGTAATTGTGTCGGTCGAGTGATCGAAGAAGGTGATCTAAGAGAGGGTCCAAGCATAGGCATTCATTGGGGGATTCGCACCGATGGCATAAATTTATGCAATACCCGAGCAACACCGGACGGAGGTGCTAGACGAGGGCTCCCATTTTAGATCGAGTTTTAAAATCACCAAGAAGACGCGGTGAGGGCTGGCAATTGCTGCCAAACCCTTTTCCAAAATTAAGCCAACTGAGTGACAAGAAAACATGATCTAAAGGAGAGTCTAGGAATAGCACCCTCGAGGGTGGGCTTCATGCCCCTCTAATTGATTCAACGTCGGCATCCACCATTTCAAAATCCGACATATCCATCCGCCCTGACAGTGGCGTTGAATCAATGAGGGGGGCACAAGAGAGGCTCGCGGCAACCACCTCTCCCATTGTAGCCACGATAGGCATGCAAAAAATCTTGCTAGAGCGCCAAAGCACCCACCCTCATGGCTATAGACAAGGGCTCACCATTTGATCAACTTTGAAATCGCTGAACAGACGCGGTGTAGAATGGCAACCGCTGCCAAGTCTCTTCCGTAATTGCGTCAGTCAAGTTATCGAAGAAGGTGATCTAAGAGAGGGTCCACGCATAGGCATTCGTTGGGGGATTCGCGTCGATCGCATAAATTTATGCAACACCCGAGCAACACTGGACGGAGGTGCTAGACGAGGGCTCCCATTTTAGATTAAGTTTTAAAATCACCAAGTAGACGTGGTGAGAGCTGGCAACCGCTACCAAACCTTTTTCCAAAATTACGCCAGCAGAGTGACAAGAAAACATGATCTAAAGGAGAGTCCATGTATAGCACCCACGAGGGTGGGCTTCATGCCCCTCTAATTGATTCAACTTTGGCATCCACCGTTTCAAAATCTGACATATCCATCCGCCCTGACAGCGGCATTGAATCAATGAGGGGGGCACAGGAGAGGCTCGTGGCAACCACCTCTCCCATTGTAGCCATTATAGGCACGCAAAAAGATTTTCTAGAGCACCAAGCACCCACCTCATGGCTATAGACAAGGGCTCGCCATTAGATCAACTTCAAAATCGCAGAACAGAAGCGATGTAGAATGGCAACCGCTGCCAAGCCTCTTCCGTAATTACGTCGGTCGAGTGATCGAAGAAGGTGATCTAAGAGAGGGTCCAAGCGTAGGCATTCATTGGGGGATTCACGTCGATGGCATAAATTTATGCAATACCCGAGCAACACCGGATGGAGGTGCTAGACGAGGGCTCCCATTTTATATCAAGTTCTAAAATCACCAAGTAGACGCGGTGAGGGCTGGCAACCGCTGCCAAACCTTTTTTAGAAATTGCGCCAGCTGAGTGGCAAGAAAACATGATCTAAAGGAGAGTCCAGGTATAGCACCCATGAGGGTGGGCTTCATGCCCCTCTAATTGATTCAACGTCGACATCCACCGTTTCAAATTCTGACATATCCATCCGCCCTGACAGCGGCGTTGAATCAATGACGAGGGCACGAGAGAGGCTCATTGCAACCACCTCTCCCATTGTATCCATGATAGGGCACACAAAAAATTTTGCTACAGCGCCAAGCACCCACCTCATGGCTAGAGACAAGGGCTCACCATTAGATCAACTTGAAAATTGCAGAACAGACGCGGTGTAGAATGGCAACCGCTGCCAAGTCTCTTCCGTAGTTGCGTCGGTCGAGTGATCGAAGAAGGTGATCTAAGAGAGGGTCCAAGCATTAGGAATTCATTGGGGGATTCACGTCGATGGCATAAATTTATGCAATACCCAAGCAACACCGGATGGAGGTGCTAGATGAGGACTCCCATTTTAGATCAAGTTCTAAAATCACCAAGTAGACACGGTGAAGGCTGGCAACCGTTGCCAAACCTTTTTCCAAAATTGCGCCAGCTGAGTGACAAGAAAATATGATCTAAAGGAGAGTCCATGAATAGCACCCTCTAGGGTGGGCTTCATGCCCCTCTAATTGATTCAACATCGGCGTCCACCGTTTCAAAATTTGACATATCCATCCGCCCTGACAGCGGCGTTGAATCAATGAGGGGGGAACGGGAGAGGCTTGCGGCAACCACCTCTCCCATTGTAGCCGTGATAGGCATTCAAAAAATTTTGCTACAGCGCCAAGCACCCACCTCATGGCTAGAGATAAGGGCTCGCCATTAGATCAACTTTGAAATCACAAAATAGACGCGGTGTAGAATGGCAACCGCTACTAAGTCTCTTCCATAATTGCGTCGGTCAAGTGATCGAAGAAGGTGATCTAAGAGAGGGTCCAACCATAGGCCTTTGTTGGGGGATTCGCGCTGATGGCTTAAATTTATGCAATACCCGAGCAACACCGGATGGAGGTGCTAGACGAGGGCTCCCATTTTAGATCAAGTCTTAAAATCACCAAGTAGACGCGATGAGGGCTGGCAACCGCTGCCAAACCTTTTTCCAAAATTGCGCTAGCTGAGTGAAAAGAAAACATGATCTAAAGGAGAGTCTAGGAATAGCACCCTCAAGGGTGGGCTTCATGCCCCTCTAATTGATTCAACGTTGGTGTCCACCATTTCAAAATCTGACATATCCATCCGCCCTGACAGCGGCGTTGAATCAAATGAGGGGGGCACGGGAGAGGCTCGTGGCAACCACCTCTCCCATTGTAGCCACGATAGGCACGCAAAATTTTTTTTCTAGAGCGCCAAGCACCCACCTCATGGCTATACACAAGGGCTCACCATTAGATCAACTTCGAAATCGCAGAACAGATGTGGTGTAGAATGGCAACCGCTGCCAAGTCTCTTCCGTAGTTGCGTCGGTCAAGTGATCGAAGAAGGTGATCTAAGAGAGGGTCCAAGCATAGGCATTCGTTGGTGGATTCGCTCTGATGGCATAAATTTATGCAATACCCAAGAAACACCGGACGGAGGTGCTAGACGAGGGCTCCTATTTTAGATCGAGTTTTAAAATTACTGAGTAGACGCGGTGAGGGCTGGCAACTGCTGCCAAACCTTTTTCCGAAATTGCACTAGCTGAGTGACAAGAAAACATGATCTAAAGGAGAGTTGAGGAATAGCACATCGAGGGTGGGCTTCATGCCCCTCTAATTGATTCAATGTCGGCATCCATTGTTTCAAAATCTGACATATCCATCCACCTTGACACTGGCATTGAATCAATTAGAGGGGCACGGGAGAGGCTCGTGGAAACCACCTCTCCTATATAAGCTATTAGTGCGAGGCTCGCTCTCCATTAGAAATTCGTGAACACACCGACAACTACCATAAAAATCCAAATCCTTGAAAATTCTGACCAAACAGCCATTCACGACCCAATTTTTTATGAGGTTGGCAGAGGAGCAAAAGATTGTGATGGAGCCAATTTTTTGTGAGTTCATGGAGCCAAGGGACTGAAATGGTCATCAAGCTCATCCGATCAACTGCATGAATTTCACCTTGAAGGGGGCCCAATCCAAAAGTTCTGGAGGTCATCTCCTGGAACTCTTGAGAACAAGGCCCATCTTACATGAAAACTTTGCTACAGCGCAAACATAGGTTACAATTAAAGAGAAATTGCGAGGCCGTCACAATGGCCCGAGGCCAATGCTCTGACTAAGTCAATTTTCTCTTGCAATCACCATGCCGCCATTCATAGAGAGATCTCCCCATTCACTTGTGACGCGATGCACAATCCAAGTGCTAGACATGAGCTCGCCCTTGAAAGAAAGACCACTTTCCAAGACATCCCTTGATGACACATTGGAATGACAACTGCTGTCGAACCATTCCCAATGTTGTGCCGATCGAGTTGGCACAGAGGCGACCTTAGGGAGCTCCCGTGTAGCAATCGGGATGTGCTTTCATGCCTATCTCTCACAAAAACCAATGCTCGCTCGCATAAACATCCCAAATTCTAGACACAAGCTCCCGCCCTTAGAGTATCGCTCTCTAGATCACCGCAATGACACATTGGAATGACAATCGCTTCTGAACAACTCCCAAAATTGTGGCAATGGAGTGGGAAAGAAGAGCAACTTTGGGGAGCTGCGCATAGCAAACGGGCTGCTGCTGCTTCATTCTGCTCTTATATAGATCCGACGTCGTTGATTTTGTTTGGAATCCGAGGCTGCATTCATCCTTGCTCACACAAGCAATGGCTCTTCTAATCGAATGGCCATGGGGAGCTTCCAATAACATAGGCTCCCTTGTCACTCATGATGCGCAGCCCAACTGCTAGACGATGGCTCGCCCTTCAGATCGCTGTGCAGGCAACCACCACAATAGCACCATTGGAATGACAACCGCTACCGAACCATTCTGAAAATTTTGTGCCAAAGAAGTTGTTGCGTAGAGAACGACTCTGGGGAGAGAGCCCTCGCATAGAAAAATCGAGATGGCTTCACGACCCTCCCAATAGAAACGATGCTGGTGCCAGTACTCCAAATCCGAATAACATGTCTTTTGTGAACACTAGCACTGATTCTATTGAGGGAGGGTCATCGATAGCTTTTGTTATCAAAGATCCCATTGTAGCCGTGATAGGCACACAAAAAATTGCTAGAGCCCGAAGCACCCCATCTCATGGCTAGACAAGGGCTCACGATTAGATCAACTTCAAAATTGCTGAATAGACGCACTGTGGAATGGCAAGCACTACCAAGCCTCTTTCGTAATTGCGTCAGTCGAGTGATCAAAGAAGGTGATCTAAGAGAGAGTCCAAGGCTAGGGATTCGTTAGGGGATTCACGCCGATAGCAAAAATTTATGCAATACCTGAGCAACACCAGACGGAGGTGCTAGAAGAGGGCTCCCGTTTTAGACCAGGTTATAAAATCACCAGGTAGACGTGGTGAGGGCTGGCAACCACTGCCAAACCTTTTTCCAAAATTGCGCCAGCTGAGTGACAAGAAAACATGATCTAAAGGAGAGTCCAAGAATAGCACCCTCGAGGGTGGGCTTCATGCCCCTCTAATTGATTCAACGTCGGCGTCCACCTTTTCAAAATCTGACATATCCATCTGCCCTAACAGCGGCGTTGAATCAATGAGGGGGGCACAGGAGAGGCTCGCGGCAACCACCTCTCCCATTGTAGCCATGATAGGCGCGCAAAATTTTTTTTGCTAGAGCGCCAAGAACCCACCTCATGGCTATAGACAACGGCTCGCCATTAGATCAACTTCGCAATCGCAGAATAGACATGGTGTAGAATGGCAACCACTGCCAAGTCTCTTCCGTAATTGCGTCGGACTAGCGATCGAAGAAGGTGATCTAAGAGAGGGTCCAAGCGGACGCATTCATTGGGGGATTCATGCCGATGGCAACAATTTATGCAATACCCGAGCAACACCGGACGGAGGTGCTAGACGAGGGCTTCCATTTTAGATCAAGTCTTAAAATCACCAAGTAGACGCGGTGAGGGCTGGCAACCGCTGCCAAACCTTTTTCCAAAATTGTGCCGGCTGAGTGACAAGAAAACATGATCTAAAGGAGAGTCAAGGAATAGCACCTTGAGGGTGGGCTTCATGCCCCTCCAATTGATTCAACGTCGACGTCCACCATTTCAAAATCTGACATTTCCATCCACCTTGACACCGGCATTGAATCAATGAGAGGGGCACAGGAGAGGCTCGCGGCAACAACCTCTCTTATATAAGCTATTAGTGCAAGGCTCGCTCTGCATTAGAAATTAGCGAACACACTAACATCCACCTTAATAATCCAAATCGTTGAAAATTCTGACCAAACAGCCATCCATGACCCAATTTTTTATGAGGTCGTCTAAGGAGCAAAAGATTGTCATCGGTTAGGAGATGTGAATTCATGGAGCCAACGGACTGAAATGGTCATCGAGCTCATCCGATCAACTGGATGAATTTCACCTTGAAGGGGCCCAATCCAAAAGTTCCAGAGGTCATCTCCTAGAATTCTCAAGAACAAGTCCCATCTTACTTGCAAACTCTGCTACTGCGCAAACATAGGTTGCAATTAAAGAGAAATTGCAAGGCCATCACAGTGGCCCAAGGCCAATGCTTCGACTAAGTCAATTTTCTCTTGCAATCACCATGCCTCCATTCACAGAGAGATCTCCCCATTCACTTGTGATGCAACACAAAATCCAAGTGCTAGAGACGAGCTCGCCCTTGAAAGGCCACTTTCCAAGACATCCCTCGATGACACATTGGAACGACAATCGCTGTCGAACCATTCCCAATGTTGTGCCGATCGAGTTGGCATAGAGGCGACCTTAGGGAGCTCCTGCATAGCAATAGGGATGTGCTTTCGTACCCATCTCTCACAAAAACCAATATGTTAGCTGTGAACAAATTTAGAATCCAAGGCTCATATCCATCGATATTGTCGGCACTGGGTCTATATATTCAAAGGCCACAGAGAGGTTCCAATAAGAGAAGCTCCCCTGCTCGCTCGCACAAACATCCCAAATGCTAGACACAAGCTCCCACCCTGATCATTGCTCTCCAGATTGCCGCAATGACACATTGGAACAACAACCACTGTCGAACAACCCCCGAATTTGTGCCAATGGAGTGAGAAAGACGAGTAACTTTGGGGAGCCGCGCATAGCAAATGGGCTGCTGCTTCATTCTGCTCTTATATATAGATCCGATGTCATTGATTTCGTTTGGAATTCGAGGCTGCATTCATCCTTGCTCACACAAGCAATGGCTCTTCTCATCGCATGGTCACGGGGAGCTTCCGATTACAAAGGCTCCCTTGTCACCCATGATGCGCAGCCCAACTGCTAGACGATGGCTCGCCCTTCAGATCACTGCCTAGGCAACCACTACAACGGCGCCATTAGAATGACAACCGCTGCCGAACCATTCCGAAATTTTTTTTGCCAAAGAAGTTTTTGCAAAGAGAATGACTCTGGGGAGAGAGCCCTCGCATAGCAAAATCGAGATGGCTTCATGACCCTCCCAATAGAAATGATGCTGGTGCCAATATTCCAAATCTGAATAACGTGTCTTTCTCGAACACTAGCACCAATTCTATTGGGTCAATATCGTCGGCACTGGGTCTATATTCAAAGGCCACGGAGAGGTTCTGATAAGAGAAGCTCCACTGCTCGCTTGCGCAAACATCCCCAAATGCTAGACGCAAGCTCCCGCCCTTAGCATCGCTCTCTAGATCACCGTAATGACACATTGGAATGACAACCGCTGTCGAACAACTCCCGAATTTGTGCCAATGGAGTGAGAGAAACAAGAGCCAGATCGGGTCGACAAAAATGGCGAAGCCAGATCGGGTCGGCCAGCACGGCTCGGCCACCATTTTTCGCCGAGAGCTTTCGATATTAAAGCTCCCATGTAGGCACGCTAAGTACACCATGAAAAATTGCTAGAGCGCTGAGAACCCATAGAAAATTTCCATTATACCAAGCAACGCCGGAGTGCTAGACAAGGGCTCACGTTTAGATCAAGTTTTAAAATCACCGACAAGACACGCCATGGATCGGCAACTGCTGCCTCATCTTTTCCAAAATTGAGTCATCGGAAAACATGATCTAAAGGAGAGCCGAGGAAAAGCACTGAGATCGCTTCATGCCCCTTTCATTGATTCAACATCAGCATATACCATTTGAAAACCCAACAATCCGATCCGCCTAGACACCAATGTTGAATCAATGAAAGAGGCATGGGAGAGGCTCACGGCAACAACCTCTCCTATATAAGGTATTAAAGCGAGGCTCGCTCTGCATTAGAAATCTGTGATAGCATGGACAACTCCCTTAAAAATCCAATTCAATGAAAAATGTGACCAAACAGCCATCCACGACACCATTTTTGGAGCTCACCCAGAACGGCTCAGCCAGCATGGCTCACCCAGAACGGCTCGGCCAGCATGGCTCGCCCAGATCGGCTCGGCCAGCATGGTGACTTGGTGACTTGGTGAGAGTACCTAGAACTGTCAAGAACAAAGGCCAATCTTACATGCAAACTCTGCTGCTGTGCAAACCTAGGTTGCAATTATAGAGAAATTACAAGGCCGTCAGAATGACTCGAGGCCAATGCTCCGACTACTAAGTCAATTTTCTCTTGCAATCGCCATGCCGCTGTTCACAGAGAGATCTCCCCATTCACTTGTGACGACACACAATCCAAGTGCTAGACACGAGCTTGCCCTTGAAAGGCCTCGTTCTAAGACATCCCGATGACACATTGGAATGACAACCACTGTTGAACCATTCCCAATGTTGTGCCGATCGAGTTGGCACAGAGGCGATCTTAGGGAGCTCCCGCGTAGCAATCGGGAAGTGCTTTCATACCCTTCTCTCACAAAAACCAATGCTAGCTAAACAAATTTAGAATCCAAGGCTCGTATCCATTTATATCGTCAGCACTAGGTCTATACTCAAAGGCCATGGAGAGGTTCCGATAAGAGAAGCTCCACTGCTCGCTTGCACAAACATCCCCAAATGCTAGACCCAAGCTCCCACCCTTAGCATCGCTCTCTAGATCACCGCAATGACACATTGGAATGACAACCACTGTCGAAAAACTCCCAAATTTGTGCCGATGGAGTGAGAAAGAAGAGCCAGATTGGGTCGACGAAAGCGGCTAACCCAGATTGGGTCGGCCAGCATGGCTCGGCCACCATTTTTCACCGAGAGCTTTCGATATTAAAGCTCCCATGTAGCCATGATAAGTACACCATGAAAAATTGCTAGAGCACCGAGCACCCATAGCAAATTGTCGTTATACCAAGCGACGCCGGAGTGCTAGACAAGGGTTCACGTTTAGATCAAGTTTTAAAATCACCGAAAAGACACGCCATGGATCGGCAACTGCTGCCTCACCTTTTCCAAAATTGAGTCATCGGAAAACATGATCTAAAGGAGAGCCAAGGAAAAGCACTGAGATCGCTTCATGCCCCTTTCATTGATTCAACATCAGCATATACTGTTTGAAAACCCAACAATCCGATCTGCCTAGACACCAATGTTGAATCAATGAAAGGGGCATGGGAGAGGCTCGCGGCAACAACCTCTCCTATATAAGCTATTAAAGCGAGGCTCGCTCTGCATTAGAAATCTGTGATAGCACGGACAACTCCCTTAAAAATCCAATTCAATGAAAAATGTGACCAAACAGCCATCCACGACACCATTTTTGGAGCTCGCCCAGAACGGCTCAGCCAGCATGGCTCGCCCAGAATGGCTCGGCCAGCATGGCTCGCCCAGATCAGCTCGGCCAGCATGGTGACTTGGTGACTTGGTGAGAGTACCTAGAACTGTCAAGAACAAAGGCCAATCTTACATGCAAACTCTGCTGCTGTGCAAACCTAGGTTGCAATTATAGAGAAATTACAAGGCCATCAGAATGGCCCGAGGCCAATGCTCTGACTACTAAATCAATTTTCTCTTGCAATCGCCATGCCGCTGTTCACAGAGAGATCTCCCCATTCACTTGTGACGACACACAATCCAAGTGCTAGATGTGAGCTTGCCCTTGAAAGGCCGCATTCTAAGACATCCCGATGACACATTGGAATGACAACCACTGTTGAACCATTCCCAATGTTGTGCCGATCGAGTTGGCACAGAGGCGATCTTAGGGAGCTCCCGCGTAGCAATCGGGAAGTGCTTTCGTACCCTTCTCTCACAAAAAGCAATGCTAGCTGAACAAATTTAGAATCCAAGGCTCGTATCCATTTATATCGTCAGCACTGGGTCTATACTCAAAGGCCATGGAGAGGTTCCGATAAGAGAAGCTTCACTGCTCGCTTGCACAAACATCCCCAAATGCTAGACGCAAGCTCCCACCCTTAGCATCGCTCTCCAGATCACCGCAATGACACATTGGAATGACAACCACTGTCAAACAACTCCCGAATTTTTGCCGATGGAGTGAGAAAGAAGAGCAAGATTGGGTCGACGAAAGCGGCTAACCCAGATCGGGTCGGCCAGCATGGCTCGGCCACCATTTTTCACCGAGAGCTTTCGATATTAAAGCTCCCATGTAGCCGTGATAAGTACACCATGAAAAATTGCTAGAGCACCGAGCACCCATAGCAAATTGTCGTTATACCAAGCGACGCCGGAGTGCTAGACAAGGGTTCACGTTTAGATCAAGTTTTAAAATCACCAAAAAGACATGCCATGGATCGGCAAATGCTGCCTCACCTTTCCCAAAATTGAGTCATCGGAAAACATGATCTAAAGGAGAGCCGAGGAAAAGCACCGAGATCGCTTCATGCCCCTTTCATTGATTCAACATTAGCATACACCGTTTGAAAACCCAACAATCCGATCCGCCTAGACACCAATGTTGAATCAATGAAAGGGGCATGGGAGAGGCTCGCGGTAACAACCTCTCCTATATAAGCTATTAGTGTGAGGCTCACTCTGCATTAGAAATCTGTGATAGCACGGACAACTCCCTTAAAAATCCAATTCAATGAAAAATGTGACCAAACAGCCATCCACGACACCATTTTTGGAGCTCGCCCTGAACGGCTCGGCCAGCATGGCTCGCCCAGATCGGCTCGGCCAGCATGGTGACTTTGTGACTTGGTGAGAGTACTTGGAACTGTCAAGAACAAAGGCCAATCTTACATGCAAACTCTGCTACTGCGCAAACATAGGTTGATATTATAGAGAAATTGCAAGGCCGTCAGAATGGCCCGAGGCCAATGCTCCGACTACTAAGTCAATTTTCTCTTGCAATCGCCATGCCGCCGTTCACAGAGAGATCTCCCCATTCACTTGTGATGACGCACAATCCAAGTCCTAGACATGAGCTCACCCTTGAAAGGCTGCGTTCCAAGACATCCCAATGACACATTGGAACAACAACCGCTATCGAACCATTCCCAATGTTGTGCCGATCAAGTTGGCACAGAGGCGATCTTAGGGAGCTCCCGCGTAGCAATCGGGAAGTGCTTTCGTACCCTTCTCTCACAAAAGCCAATGTTAGCCGAACAAATTTAGAATCCAAGGCCCGTATCCATCGATATCGTCAGCACTGGGTCTATATTCAAAGGCCAGGGAGAGGTTTCGATAAGAGAAGCTCCACTACTCGCTTGTACAAACATCCCCAAATGCTAGACGCAAGCTCCCGCCCTTAGCATCGCTCTCCAGATCACCACAATGACACATTGGAATGACAACCACTATCAAACAACTCCTAAATTTGTGCTGATGGAGTGGTTCGACAAAAATGGCTAAGCCAGATCGGGTTGGCCAGCATGGCTCGCCCAGATTGGGTCGGCCAGCATGGCTCGGCCACCATTTTTCACCGAGAGCTTTTGATATTAAAGCTCCCATGTAGCCGTGATAAGTACACCATGACAAATTGCTAGAGCACCGAGCACCCATAATAGCAAATTTCTATTATACCAAGCAATGCCAAAGTGCTAGACAAGGGTTCACGTTTAGATCAGGTTTTAAAATCACCAAAAAGACACGCCATTGATCGGCAACCGCTGCCTCACCTTTTCCAAAATTGAGTCATCGAAAAACATGATCTAAAGGAGAGCCGAGGAAAAGCACCGAGATCTCTTCATGCCCCTTTCATTGATTCAACATCAGCATACACCATTTGAAAACCCAAAAATCCGATCCGCCTAGACACCAATGTTGAATCAATGAAAGGGGCATGGGAGAGGCTCGCGGCAACAACCTCTCCTATATAAGCTATTAGTGTGAGGCTCGCTCTGCATTAGAAATCTGCGATAGCACGGAGAACTCCCTTAAAAATCCAATTCAATGAAAAATGTGACCAAACAGCCATCCACGACACCATTTTTGGAGCTCAGCCAGATCGGGTCGGCCAGCATGGCTCGCCCAGATCAGCTTGCCCAGATTGGGTCAGCCAGAATGGCTTGCCCAGATCGGCTCGGCCAGCATGGCTCGGCCAGCATGGGTCACCTAGATCGGCTCGGCCAGGCTGGCTCGCCCACCATTTTCCAAGCACACTACCTCCCCTATATAAGCTATTAGTGCAAGCCTTACTCTACATCAGAAATGTACATTCAGTGCACAAGTACCTTAAAACCCAATTCAATGAAAAATGTGACAAAACAACAATCCACGACACCATTTTTGGAGCTCGCCCAGATTGGATCGGCCAGCATGGCTCGCCCAAATCGGCTCGGCCAGCATGGCTCGGCCAGAACGGCTCGCCCAGATCGGCTCGGCCAGCATGGCTCGCCCAGATCGGCTCGGCCAGGCTGGCTCGCCCACCATTTTTCAAGCACACTACCTCCCCTATATAAGCTATTAGTGCAAGCCTTACTCTACATCAAAAATGTACATTCAGTGCACAAGTACCTTAAAACCCAATTCAAAGAAAAATGTGACCAAACAGCCATCCACGACACCGTTTTTGGAGCTTGGCCAGTATGGCTCACCCAGATCGACTCGGCCAGCATGGCTTGGCCAGAACGGCTCAGCCAAATCAGGTCGGCCAGCATGGCTCACCTAGATTGGCTCGACCAGATTGGCTTGGCCAGCATGGCTCGGCCAGAACGGCTCGGCCAGATCGGGTCGGCCAGCATGGCTCGCCCAGATCGGCTCGGCCAGGCTGGCTCGCTCACCATTTTTCAAGCACACTACCTCCCCTATATAAGCCATTAGTGCAAGCCTTACTCTACATCAAAAATGTACATTCAGTGCAAAAGTACCTTAAAACCCAATTCAATGAAAAATGTGACCGAATAGCCATCCATGACCCAATTTTTCATGAGGTTGTCAACGGAGACAAAGATTGGCATTAGTTAGGCGATTTGATTGCATCAGTCAGGGGGGTAAATTGATCAATTTTTGGAGACCGACTAGAATGGCTCGACGACCATTTTATATCGGAAGCTACCCGATTTGAGAAATATGACTCAAGTAGAATGGCTCGGGTACCCATTTTATGAACTTAAAGAGTCGACTTGGTGGGCCGACATGGCAGGGTGACTTGATGAACAAACTCAAAGAGTCGACTTGGTGAGAGTACTTGGTGGGCTGACCTGGCAAGGTGACTTGATGAACTAACTTAAAGAGTAGACTTGGTGAGAGTACTTGGTGGGCTACCCTGATCATGTGACTTGATGAACGAACTTAAAGAGTCGACTTGGTGGGCCGACTTGGCCGGGTGACTTGATGAACAAACTTAAAGAGTCGACTCAGTGGGTCGAACTAGCGAGATGACTTGGTGAGAGTACTTGGTGGGCTGACCTGGCAGGGTGACTTGATGAATGAACTTAGAGAGTCGACTTTGCGAGAGTGCTTGGTGGGTCAAACTGGCGGGGTGACTTGATGAACGAACTTAAAGAGTCAACTTGGTGAGAGAACTTGGTGGGCCGAGCTGGCGGGGTGAATTGATGAACGAACCTAAAGAGTCGACTTTGTGAGAGTACTTGGTGGGCCAACCTGGCGGGGTGACTTGATGACCGAACTTAAAGGGTCGACTTGGTGAGAGTAATTGGTGGGCCGACCTGGCGGAGCAACTTGATGAATGAACTTAGAGAGTCAACTTTGTGAGAGTACATGGTGGGGTGACTTGATGAACAAACCTAAAAAGTTGACCTGGTGAGAGTACTTGGTGGGCTGACCTGGCAGGGTGACTTGATGAGCCAACTTAAAGAGTCAACTTGGTGAGAGTACTTGGTGGGGTGACCTGGCGGGGTGACTTGATGAACGAACTTAAAGAGTCGACCTTGCGGGCCGACTTGGCAGAGTGACTTCATGAACGAACTTAAAGAGTCCACTTGGTGGGCCGACCTGGCGGGGTGACTTGATGAATGAACATAAAGAGTCGACTTGGTGAGATTAATTTGTGGGCTGACCTGGCTGGGTGACTTGATGAAAGAACTTAAAGAGTCGACTTGGTGGGGTGACTTGATGAACGCACTTGAAGGGTTGACTTGGTGGGGTGACTCTATGGACGGACCTAAAGAGTTGACTTGGTGAGAGTACTTGGCAGGGCGACTTGATGAACAGACTTAAAGAGTCGACTTGGTGAGAGTACTTGGTGGGGTGACCTGATGAGCGCACTTGAAGAATCAACTTGGTTAGAGTACTTGGTGGGGTGACTTGATGAACGGACTCAAAGATTCGACTTGCTGAGAGTACTTGGTGGCTCAACTTCATGAGTAGACTTAAAGAGTCCACTTGGTGAGAGTACTTGGCGGGGTGAACTGATGAACGGACTTAAAGAATTGACTTGGTGGGAGTACTTGGTTGGCCGAACTGGTGGGTGACTTGATGAACGGACATAAAGAGTCGACTTGGTGGGAGTACTTGGTTGGCCCAACTGGTACTTGTTCTGGTGACTTGATGAACGAACTTAAAGAGTCGACTTGGTGGGGTCACTTGGTGAAAGAACTTAAAGAGTTGACTTGGTGAGAGTACTTGGTGGGGTGACTTGATGAAAGAACTTAAAGGGTCAACTTGGCGGGGTGACTTGGTGAACGGACCCAAAGAGTTGACTCGGTGAGAGCACTTGGTGGGGTGACCTGATGAATGGACTCAAAAAGTCGACTTGGTGAGAGTACTTGGTGGCTCAACTTGATGAGCAGACTCAAAGAGTCCACTTGGTGAGAGTACTTGGTGGGGTGAACTGATGAATGGACTTAAAGATTCGACTTGGTGGGAGTACCTGGTGGGGTGACTTGATGAAGGGACATAAAGAGTGGACTTGGTGAGAGTACTTGTTCTAGTGACTTGATGAACGGACTTAAACAGTCGACCTGGTGGGGTGACTTGATGAAAGGACTTAAAGAGTCGACTTTGTGAGAGTACTTGGTGGGGTGACTTGATGAATGCACTTGAACAATTGACTTGGTTACAGTACTTGGTGGGGTGACTTGATGAACGGAATCAAAGAGTCGAGTTGGTGAGAGTACTTGGTGGCTCGGCTTGATGAGCAGACTTAAAGAGTCAACTTGGTGAGAGTACTTGGCGGGGTAAACTGATGAACGGACTTAAAGAGTCGACTTGCTGAGAGTACTTGGTGGGCCGACCTGGTGGGGTGACTTGATGAATGGACTTAAAGAGTCGACTTGGTTAGAGTACTTGTTTTGGTGACTTGATGAATGGACTTGAAGAGTCGACTTGGTGGGGTGACTTGATGAAAGGACTTAAAGAGTCGACTTGGTGAGAGTACTTGGTGGGGCGACTTGATGAACAGACTTAAAGGGTCGACTTGGCGGGGTGACTTGATCAACGCACTTGAAGGGTCGACTTGGTGGGGTAACTTGATGAACGGACCTAAAGAGTTGACCGGGTGAGAGTACTTGGTGGGGTGACTTGATGAACAGAGTTAAAGAGTCGACTTGGTGAGAGTACTTGGTCGGGTGACTTGATGAACGCACTTGAATAATCAACTTGGTTAGAATACTTGGTGGGGTGACTTGATGAATGAACTTAAAGAGTCGACTTGGTGGGCCAACCTGGCAGGGTGACTTGATGAACGAACTTAGAGAGTCGACTTGGTGAGAGTACTTGGTGAGAGTACTTGGTGGGCAGACATAGCGGGGTGATTTGATGAATGAACTTAAAGATTCGACTTGGTGAGAGTACTTGGTGGGGTGACTTGATGAACGAACCTAAAGGGTCGACTTGGTGGGCCGACCTAGTAGGGTGACTTGATGAACAAACTTAAAGAGTCAACTTGGTGGGCCGACCTGGCAGGGTGATTTGATGAACAAACTTAAAGAGTCGACTTGGTGAGAGTACTTGGTGGGTTGACCTGGCAAGGTGACTTGATGAACTAACTTAAAGAGTCAACTTGGTGAGAGTACTTGGTGGGCTGACCTGGTCACATGACTTGATGAATGAACTTAAAGAGTCAACTTGGTGGGCCGACTTGGCGGGGTGACTTGGTGAGAGTACTTGGTGGGCTCACCTAGCAAGGTGACTCGATGAACAAACTTAGAGAGTCGACTTTGCGAGAGTACTTGGTGGGTCGAACTAGCGGGGTGACTTGATGAACGAACTTAAAGAGTCAACTTGGTGAGAGAACTTGGTGGGCCGAGCTGGCAGGGTGAATTGATGAACGAACCTAAAGAGTTTACCTTGTGAGAGTACTTGGTGGGCCGACCTGGGTGGGTGACTTGATGACCGAACTTAAAGGGTCAACTTGGTGAGAGTACTTGGCGGGCCGACGTGGCTGAGCAACTTGATGAAAGAACTTAGAGAGTCGACATTGTGAGAGTACTTGGTGGGGTGACTTGATGAAAAAACCTAAAGAGTCGACCCGGTGAGAGTACTTGGCGGGCTAACCTGGTGAGAGTACTTGGTGGGTCGACCTGGCGGGGTGACTTGATGAGCAAACTTGAAGAGTCAACTTGGTGAGAGTACTTGGTGGGCTGACCTGGCAGGGTGACTTGATGAACGAACTTAAAGAGTCAACCTTGTGGGCCGACTTGGTAGAGTGACTTCATGAACGAACTTAAAGAGTCCACTTGGTGGGCCGACCTGGCGGGGTGACTTGATGAACAAACTTAAAGAGTCGACTTGGTGAGAGTAATTTGTGGGCTAACCTGGCGGGGTGACTTGATGAATTAACTTAAAGAGTCAACTTGGTGGGGTGACTTGATGAATGCACTTGAAGGGTTGACTTGGTGGGGTGACTCTATGAACGGACCTAAAGAGTTGACTTGGTGAGAGCACTTGGTGGGGTGACTTGATGAACAGACTCAAAGAGTCTACTTGGTGAGAGTACTTGGTGGGGTGACTTGATGAGCACACTTGAAGAATCGACTTGGTTAGAGTACTTGGTGGGGTGACTTGATGAACGGACTCAAAGAGTCGACTTGCTGAGAGTACTTGGTGGCTCGACTTGATGAGCAGACTTAAAGAGTCCACTTGGTGAGAGTACTTGGCAGGGTGAACTGATGAACGGACTTAAAGAATCGACTTGCTGGGGTGACTTGATGAAAGGACTTAAAGAGTTGACTTGGTGAGAGTACTTGGTCAGGTGACTTGATGAATGCACTTGAAGAATCGACTTGGTTAGAGTACTTGGTGGGGCGACTTGATGAACGAACTTAAAGAGTCAACTTGGTGGGCCGACCTGGCAGGGTGACTTGCCGACCTGGTCGGGTGACTTGATGAATGAACTTAAAGAGTCCACTTGTTGGGCCGACCTGGCAGGGTGACTTGATGAATGAACCTGAAGAGTCGACTTGGTGAGAGTACTTGGTGGGCAGACATAGCAGGGTGATTTGATGAGCGAACTTAATGAGTCGACTTGGTGAGACTACTTGGTGGGGTGACTTGATGAACGAACCTAAAGAGTCGACTTGGTGGGCCGACCTGGCAGGGTGACTTGATGAACGAACCTAAAGAGTCGACTTGGTGGGCCGACCTGGCAGGGTGACTTGATGAACAAACTTAAAGAGTCGACTTGGTGGGCTGACCTGGTAGGGTGACTTGATGAACAAACTTAAAGAGTCGACTTGGTGAGAGTACTTGGTGGGCCGACCTGGCGGGGTGACTTGATGAACAAACCTAAAGAGTCGACTTGGTGAGAGGACTCGGTGGGCTGACCTAGTCACGTGACTTGATGAACGAACTTAAAGAGTCGACTTGGTGGGCCGACTTGGCCGGGTGACTTGATGAACAAACTTAAAGAGTCGACTTGGTGGGTCAAACTAGCGGGGTGACTTGGTGAGGGTACTTGGTGGGCTGACCCGGCAGGGTGACTTGATGAACAAACTTAGAGAGTCAACTTTGTGAGAGTACTTGGTGGGTCGAACTGGTGGGGTGACTTGATGATCGAACTTAAAGAGTTGACTTGGTGAGAGAACTTGGTGGGCCGAGCTGGCGGTTTGAATTGATGAACAAACCTAAAGAGTCAACTTTGTTAGAGTACTTGGTGGGCCGACCTGGCGAGGTGATTTGATGACCAAACTTAAAGGGTCGACTTTGTGAGAGTACTTGGCGGGCCGACCTGGTGGAGCGACTTGATGAACGAACTTAAAGAGTCAACTTGGTGAGAGTACTTGGTGGGGTGACTTGATGAACAAACCTAAAGAGTCGACTTGGTGAGAGTACTCGGTAGGTCGACCTGGCAGGGTGACTTGGTCATCAAACTTAAAGAGTCAACTTGGTGAGAGTACTTGGTGGGTTGACTTGGCGGGGTGACTTCATGAACGAACTTAAAGAGTCCACTTGGTGGGCCGACTTGGCGGGGTGAATTGATGAACGAAATTAAAGAGTCGACTTGGTGGGGTGACTTGATGAACACACTTGAAGGGTTAACTTTGTGGGGTGACTTGATGAACGGACTCAAAGAGTCGACTTGCTGAGAGTACTTGGTGGCTCGACTTGATGAGCAGACTCAAAGAGTCCACTTGGTGAGAGTACTTGGCGGGGTGAACTAATGAACGGACTTAAAGAATCGACTTGGTGGGAGTACTTGGTTGGCGGAACTAGAGGGGTGACTTGATGAATGGACATAAAGAGTCAACTTGGTGAGAGTACTTGTACTAGTTCAGGTGACTTGATGAATGGACTTAAAGAGTCGACTTGGTGGGGTGACTTGATGAAAGGACTTAAAGAGTCGACTTGGTGGGGTGACCTAATGAAAGGACTTAAAGAGTCGACTTGGTGAGAGTACATGGTGGGGCGACTTGATGAACGGACTTAAAGGGTCGACTTGGTTGGAGTACTTGTTCTGGTGACTGGATGAATGGACTTGAAGAGTCAACTTGGTGGGGTGACCTGATGAAAGGACTTAAAGAGTCGACTCGGTGAGAGTACTTGGTGGGGCGACTTGATGAACGGACTTAAAGGGTCGACTTGGTTAGAGTACTTGTTCTGGTGACTTGATGAACGGACTTGAAGAGTTGACTTGGTGGGGTGACTTGATGAATGGACCTAAAGAGTTGACTTGGTGAGAGTACTTGGCGGGGTGAACTGATGAACAGACTTAAAGAGTTGACCTGGTGGGCCAACTTGGTGGGGTGACTTGATGAACGGACTTATAGAATCGACTTGGTGAGAGTACTTGTTCTGGTGACTTGATGAACGAACTTAAAGAGTCGGCTTGGTGGGGTGACTTGATGAAAGGACCTAAAGAGTCGACTTGGTAGGGTGACTTGATGAACGAACTTAAAGGGTCAACTTTGCGGGGTGACTTGATGAACGGACCTAAAGAGTTGACTTGGTGAGAGTACTCGATGGGGTGACCTGATGAACAGACTTAGAGAGTCGACTTGGTGGGCCGACCTGGTTGGGTGACTTCATGAACGGACTTCAAGAGTCGACTTGGTGGGAGTACTTTGTGGGGTGACTTGACGAACGAACTTTAAGGGTTGACTTGGTGAGGTGACTTGATGAACGATCCTAAAGAGTTGATTTGGTGAGAGTACTTGGTGTGGTGACTTGATGAAAAAACCTAAAGAGTCGACCCGGTGAGAGTACTTGGCGGGCTAACCTGGTGAGAGTACTTGGTGGGTCGACCTGGCGGGGTGACTTGATGAGCAAACTTGAAGAGTCAACTTGGTGAGAGTACTTGGTGGGCTGACCTGGCGGGGTGACTTGATGAACGAACTTAAAGAGTCAACCTTGTGGGCCGACTTGGTAGAGTGACTTCATGAACGAACTTAAAGAGTCCACTTGGTGGGCCGACCTGGCGGGGTGACTTGATGAACAAACTTAAAGAGTCGACTTGGTGAGAGTAATTTGTGGGCTAACCTGGCGGGGTGACTTGATGAATTAACTTAAAGAGTCAACTTGGTGGGGTGACTTGATGAATGCACTTGAAGGGTTGACTTGGTGGGGTGACTCTATGAACGGACCTAAAGAGTTGACTTGGTGAGAGCACTTGGTGAGGTGACTTGATGAACAGACTCAAAGAGTCGACTTGGTGAGAGTACTTGGTGGGGTGACTTGATGAGCACACTTGAAGAATCGACTTGGTTAGAGTACTTGGTGGGGTGACTTGATGAACGGACTCAAAGAGTCGACTTGCTGAGAGTACTTGGTGGCTCGACTTGATGAGCAGACTTAAAGAGTCCACTTGGTGAGAGTACTTGGCAGGGTGAACTGATGAACGGACTTAAAGAATCGACTTGCTGGGGTGACTTGATGAAAGGACTTAAAGAGTTGACTTGGTGAGAGTACTTGGTCAGGTGACTTGATGAACGCACTTGAAGAATCGACTTGGTTAGAGTACTTGGTGGGGCGACTTGATGAACGAACTTAAAGAGTCAACTTGGTGGGCCGACCTGGCAGGGTGACTTGCCGACCTGGCCGGGTGACTTGATGAATGAACTTAAAGAGTCCACTTGTTGGGCCGACCTGGCAGGGTGACTTGATGAATGAACCTGAAGAGTCGACTTGGTGAGAGTACTTGGTGGGCAAACATAGCAGGGTGATTTGATGAGCGAACTTAATGAGTCGACTTGGTGAGACTACTTGGTGGGGTGACTTGATGAACGAACCTAAAGAGTCGACTTGGTGGGCCGACCTGGCAGGGTGACTTGATGAACGAACCTAAAGAGTCGACTTGGTGGGCCGACCTGGCAGGGTGACTTGATGAACAAACTTAAAGAGTCGACTTGGTGGGCCGACCTGGTAGGGTGACTTGATGAACAAACTTAAAGAGTCGACTTGGTGAGAGTACTTGGTGGGCCGACCTGGCGGGGTGACTTGATGAACAAACCTAAAGAGTCGACTTGGTGAGAGGACTCGGTGGGCTGACCTAGTCACGTGACTTGATGAACGAACTTAAAGAGTCGACTTGGTGGGCCGACTTGGCCGGGTGACTTGATGAACAAACTTAAAGAGTCGACTTGGTGGGTCAAACTAGCGGGGTGACTTGGTGAGGGTACTTGGTGGGCTGACCCGGCAGGGTGACTTGATGAACAAACTTAGAGAGTCAACTTTGTGAGAGTACTTGGTGGGTCGAACTGGTGGGGTGACTTGATGATCGAACTTAAAGAGTTGACTTGGTGAGAGAACTTGGTGGGCCGAGCTGGCGGTTTGAATTGATGAACAAACCTAAAGAGTCAACTTTGTTAGAGTACTTGGTGGGCCGACCTGGCGAGGTGATTTGATGACCAAACTTAAAGGGTCGACTTTGTGAGAGTACTTGGCGGGCCGACCTGGTGGAGCGACTTGATGAACGAACTTAAAGAGTCAACTTGGTGAGAGTACTTGGTGGGGTGACTTGATGAACAAACCTAAAGAGTCGACTTGGTGAGAGTACTCGGTAGGTCGACCTGGCAGGGTGACTTGGTCATCAAACTTAAAGAGTCAACTTGGTGAGAGTACTTGGTGGGTTGACTTGGCGGGGTGACTTCATGAACGAACTTAAAGAGTCCACTTGGTGGGCCGACTTGGCGGGGTGAATTGATGAACGAAATTAAAGAGTCGACTTGGTGGGGTGACTTGATGAACACACTTGAAGGGTCAACTTTGTGGGGTGACTTGATGAACGGACTCAAAGAGTCGACTTGCTGAGAGTACTTGGTGGCTCGACTTGATGAGCAGACTCAAAGAGTCCACTTGGTGAGAGTACTTGGCGGGGTGAACTAATGAACGGACTTAAAGAATCGACTTGGTGGGAGTACTTGGTTGGCGGAACTAGAGGGGTGACTTGATGAATGGACATAAAGAGTCGACTTGGTGAGAGTACTTGTACTAGTTCAGGTGACTTGATGAATGGACTTAAAGAGTCGACTTGGTGGGGTGACTTGATGAAAGGACTTAAAGAGTCGACTTGGTGGGGTGACCTAATGAAAGGACTTAAAGAGTCAACTTGGTGAGAGTACATGGTGGGGCGACTTGATGAACGGACTTAAAGGGTCGACTTGGTTGGAGTACTTGTTCTGGTGACTGGATGAATGGACTTGAAGAGTCGACTTGGTGGGGTGACCTGATGAAAGGACTTAAAGAGTCGACTCGGTGAGAGTACTTGGTGGGGCGACTTGATGAACGGACTTAAAGGGTCGACTTGGTTAGAGTACTTGTTCTGGTGACTTGATGAACGGACTTGAAGAGTTGACTTGGTGGGGTGACTTGATGAATGGACCTAAAGAGTTGACTTGGTGAGAGTACTTGGCGGGGTGAACTGATGAACAGACTTAAAGAGTTGACCTGGTGGGCCAACTTGGTGGGGTGACTTGATGAACGGACTTATAGAATCGACTTGGTGAGAGTATTTGTTCTGGTGACTTGATGAACGAACTTAAAGAGTCGGCTTGGTGGGGTGACTTGATGAAAGGACCTAAAGAGTCGACTTGGTAGGGTGACTTGATGAACGAACTTAAAGGGTCAACTTTGCGGGGTGACTTGATGAACGGACCTAAAGAGTTGACTTGGTGAGAGTACTCGATGGGGTGACCTGATGAACAGACTTAGAGAGTCGACTTGGTGGGCCGACCTGGTTGGGTGACTTCATGAACGGACTTCAAGAGTCGACTTGGTGGGAGTACTTTGTGGGGTGACTTGACGAACAAACTTTAAGGGTTGACTTGGTGAGGTGACTTGATGAACGATCCTAAAGAGTTGACTTGGTGAGAGTACTTGGTGTGGTGACTTGATGAAAAAACCTAAAGAGTCGACCCGGTGAGAGTACTTGGCGGGCTAACCTGGTGAGAGTACTTGGTGGGTCGACCTGGCGGGGTGACTTGATGAGCAAACTTGAAGAGTCAACTTGGTGAGAGTACTTGGTGGGCTGACCTGGCGGGGTGACTTGATGAACGAACTTAAAGAGTCAACCTTGTGGGCCAACTTGGTAGAGTGACTTCATGAACGAACTTAAAGAGTCCACTTGGTGGGCCGACCTGGCGGGGTGACTTGATGAACAAACTTAAAGAGTCGACTTGGTGAGAGTAATTTGTGGGCTAACCTGGCGGGGTGACTTGATGAATTAACTTAAAGAGTCAACTTGGTGGGGTGACTTGATGAATGCACTTGAAGGGTTGACTTGGTGGGGTGACTCTATGAACGGACCTAAAGAGTTGACTTGGTGAGAGCACTTGGTGGGGTGACTTGATGAACAGACTCAAAGAGTCGACTTGGTGAGAGTACTTGGTGGGGTGACTTGATGAGCACACTTGAAGAATCGACTTGGTTAGAGTACTTGGTGGGGTGACTTGATGAACGGACTCAAAGAGTCGACTTGCTGAGAGTACTTGGTGGCTCGACTTGATGAGCAGACTTAAAGAGTCCACTTGGTGAGAGTACTTGGCAGGGTGAACTGATGAACGGACTTAAAGAATCGACTTGCTGGGGTGACTTGATGAAAGGACTTAAAGAGTTGACTTGGTGAGAGTACTTGGTCAGGTGACTTGATGAACGCACTTGAAGAATCGACTTGGTTAGAGTACTTGGTGGGGCGACTTGATGAACGAACTTAAAGAGTCAACTTGGTGGGCCAACCTGGCAGGGTGACTTGCCGACCTGGCCGGGTGACTTGATGAATGAACTTAAAGAGTCCACTTGTTGGGCCGACCTGGCAGGGTGACTTGATGAATGAACCTGAAGAGTCGACTTGGTGAGAGTACTTGGTGGGCAGACATAGCAGGGTGATTTGATGAGCGAACTTAATGAGTCGACTTGGTGAGACTACTTGGTGGGGTGACTTGATGAACGAACCTAAAGAGTCGACTTGGTGGGCCGACCTGGCAGGGTGACTTGATGAACGAACCTAAAGAGTCGACTTGGTGGGCCGACCTGGCAGGGTGACTTGATGAACAAACTTAAAGAGTCGACTTGGTGGGCCGACCTGGTAGGGTGACTTGATGAACAAACTTAAAGAGTCGACTTGGTGAGAGTACTTGGTGGGCCGACCTGGCGGGGTGACTTGATGAACAAACCTAAAGAGTCGACTTGGTGAGAGGACTCGGTGGGCTGACCTAGTCACGTGACTTGATGAACGAACTTAAAGAGTCGACTTGGTGGGCCGACTTGGCCGGGTGACTTGATGAACAAACTTAAAGAGTCGACTTGGTGGGTCAAACTAGCGGGGTGACTTGGTGAGGGTACTTGGTGGGCTGACCCGGCAGGGTGACTTGATGAACAAACTTAGAGAGTCAACTTTGTGAGAGTACTTGGTGGGTCGAACTGGTGGGGTGACTTGATGATCGAACTTAAAGAGTTGACTTGGTGAGAGAACTTGGTGGGCCGAGCTGGCGGTTTGAATTGATGAACAAACCTAAAGAGTCAACTTTGTTAGAGTACTTGGTGGGCCGACCTGGCGAGGTGATTTGATGACCAAACTTAAAGGGTCGACTTTGTGAGAGTACTTGGCGGGCCGACCTGGTGGAGCGACTTGATGAACGAACTTAAAGAGTCAACTTGGTGAGAGTACTTGGTGGGGTGACTTGATGAACAAACCTAAAGAGTCGACTTGGTGAGAGTACTCGGTAGGTCGACCTGGCAGGGTGACTTGGTCATCAAACTTAAAGAGTCAACTTGGTGAGAGTACTTGGTGGGTTGACTTGGCGGGGTGACTTCATGAACGAACTTAAAGAGTCCACTTGGTGGGCCGACTTGGCGGGGTGAATTGATGAACGAAATTAAAGAGTCGACTTGGTGGGGTGACTTGATGAACACACTTGAAGGGTCAACTTTGTGGGGTGACTTGATGAACGGACTCAAAGAGTCGACTTGCTGAGAGTACTTGGTGGCTCGACTTGATGAGCAGACTCAAAGAGTCCACTTGGTGAGAGTACTTGGCGGGGTGAACTAATGAACGGACTTAAAGAATCGACTTGGTGGGAGTACTTGGTTGGCGAAACTAGAGGGGTGACTTGATGAATGGACATAAAGAGTCGACTTGGTGAGAGTACTTGTACTAGTTCAGGTGACTTGATGAATGGACTTAAAGAGTCGACTTGGTGGGGTGACTTGATGAAAGGACTTAAAGAGTCGACTTGGTGGGGTGACCTAATGAAAGGACTTAAAGAGTCGACTTGGTGAGAGTACATGGTGGGGCGACTTGATGAACGGACTTAAAGGGTCGACTTGGTTGGAGTACTTGTTCTGGTGACTGGATGAATGGACTTGAAGAGTCGACTTGGTGGGGTGACCTGATGAAAGGACTTAAAGAGTCGACTCGGTGAGAGTACTTGGTGGGGCGACTTGATGAACGGACTTAAAGGGTCGACTTGGTTAGAGTACTTGTTCTGGTGACTTGATGAACGGACTTGAAGAGTTGACTTGGTGGGGTGACTTGATGAATGGACCTAAAGAGTTGACTTGGTGAGAGTACTTGGCAGGGTGAACTGATGAACAGACTTAAAGAGTTGACCTGGTGGGCCAACTTGGTGGGGTAACTTGATGAACGGACTTATAGAATCGACTTGGTGAGAGTACTTGTTCTGGTGACTTGATGAACGAACTTAAAGAGTCGGCTTGGTGGGGTGACTTGATGAAAGGACCTAAAGAGTCGACTTGGTAGGGTGACTTGATGAACGAACTTAAAGGGTCAACTTTGCGGGGTGACTTGATGAACGGACCTAAAGAGTTGACTTGGTGAGAGTACTCGATGGGGTGACCTGATGAACAGACTTAGAGAGTCGACTTGGTGGGCCGACCTGGTTGGGTGACTTCATGAACGGACTTCAAGAGTCGACTTGGTGGGAGTACTTTGTGGGGTGACTTGACGAACGAACTTTAAGGGTTGACTTGGTGAGGTGACTTGATGAACGATCCTAAAGAGTTGACTTGGTGAGAGTACTTGGTGTGGTGACTTGATGAAAAGACTTAAAGAGTCAAATTGGTGAGAGTACTTGGTGGGGTGACTTGATGAACGCACTTGAAGAGTCAACTTGGTGGGGTGACTTTATGAACGGACCTAAAGAGTTGACCTGGTGAGAGTACTTGGTGGGGTGACTTGATGAACATAGTTAAAGAGTCGACTTGGTGAGTGTACTTTGTTGGGTGACTTGATGAACGCACTTGAAGAATCGACTAGGTTAGAGTACTTGGTGGGGTGACTTGATGAACGAACTTAAAGATTTGACTTGGTGGGCCGACCTAGCGAGGTGAATTGATGAACGAACTTAGAGAGTCGACTTGGTGAGAGTACTTGGTGACTTGGTGGGCCGACCTGGCCGGGTGACTTGATGAACAAACTTAAAGAGGCGACTTGGTGGGAGTACTCGGTGGGCTGACCTAGTCACGTGGGTCGAACTAGCGGGGTGACTTGGTGAGAGTACTTGGTGGGCTAACCTGGCAGGGTGACTTGATGAACGAACTTAGAGAGTCGACTTTGTGAGAGTATTTGGTGGGTCGAACTGGCAGGGTGACTTGATGAACGAACTTAAAGAGTCAACCTGGTGAGAGAACTTGGTGGGCCGAGCTGGCAGGGTGAATTGATGAACGAACCTAAAGAGTCAACTTTGTGAGAGTACTTGGTGGGCCGACCTGGCGGGGTGACTTGATGACCGAACTTAAAGGGTCGACTTGGTGAGAGTACTTGGTGGGCCGACCTGGCGGAGCGACTTGATGAACAAACTTAAAGAGTCGACTTGGTGAGAGTACTTGGTGGGGTGACCTGATGAACAAACCTAAAGAGTCGACCTGGTGAGAGTACTTGGTGGGCCGACCTGGCGGGGTGACTTGGTGAGCAAACTTAAAGAGTCAACTTGGTGAGAGTAGTTGGTGGGCTGACCTAGCGAGGTGACTTGATGAACGAACTTAAAGAGTCCACTTGGTGGGCCAACTTGGTGGGGTGTCTTGATGAACAAATTTAAAGAGTCGACTTGGTGAGAGTAATTTGTGGGCTGACCTGGCGGGGTGACTTGATGAATGAACTTAAAGAGTCAACTTGGTGGGGTGACTTGATGAACGCACTTGAAGGGTCGACTTGGTGGGGTGACTCTATGAACGGACCTAAAGAGTTGACTTGGTGAGAGTACTTGGTGGGGTGACTTGATGAAAGGACTCAAAGAGTCTACTTGGTGAGAGTACTTGGTGGCTCAACTTGATGAGTAGACTTAAAGAGTGAACTTGGTGAGAGTACTTGGCAGGGTGAACTAATGAGCAGACTTAAAGAGTCGACTTGGTGGGCTGACCTGGTGGGGTGACTTTATGGATGGACTTAAAGAGTCAACTTGGTTAGAGTACTTGTTCTAGTGACTTGATGCACGGACTTGAAGAGTCAACTTGGTGGGGTGACTTGATGAAAGGACTTAAAGAGTCAACTTGGTGAGAGTACTTGGTGGGGCAACTTGATGAACGAACTTAAAGGGTCGACTTGGCGGGGTGACTTGATGAACGGACCTAAAGAGTTGACTTGGTGAGAGTACTTGGCGAGGTGAACTGATGACCGAACTTAAAGGTGGGAGTACTTGGTGGGTCGACCTGGTGGGGTGACTTGACGAACGGACTTATAGAGTTGACTTGGTGGGGTGACTTGATGAACGAACTTAAAGGGTCAACTTTGCAGGGTGACTCGATGAATGGACCTAAAGAGTTGACTTGGCGAGAGTACTCGGTGGGGTGACCTAATGAACAGACTTAGAGAGTCGACTTGGTGAGAGTACTTGGTGGGCCGACCTGGTTGGGTGACTTCGTGAACTGACTTAAAGAGTCGACTTGGTGGGGTGACTTGATGAACGGACTTCAAGGGTCGACTTGGCAAGGTGACTTGATGAACGGTCCTAAAGAGTTGACTTGGTGAGAGTACTTGGTGTGGTGACTTGATGAACAGACTCAAAGAGTCGAATTGGTGAGAGTACTTGGTGGGGTGACTTGATGAACATAGTTAAAGAGTCGACTTGGTGAGAGTACTTGGTCGGGTGACTTGATGAACACACTTGAAGAATCGACTTGGTTAGAGTACTTGGTGGGGTGACTTGATGAACGAACTTAAAGATTCGACTTGGTGGGCTGACCTGGTGGGGTGAATTGATGAACGAACTTAGAGAGTCGACTTGGTGAGAGTACTTGGTGACTTGGTGGGCCGACCTGGCTGGGTGACTTGATGAACAAACTTAAACAGTCGACCTGGTGAGAGTACTCGGTGGGCTGACCTGGTCATGTGACTTGATGAATGAACTTAAAGAGTCAACTTGGTGGGCCGACTTGGCCGGGTGACTTGATGAACGAACTTAAAGAGTCGACTTGGTGGGTCAAACTAGCAGGGTGACTTGGTGGGCTGACCTGGCAGAGTGACTTGATGAACGAACCTAGAGAGTCAACTTTGTGAGAGTACTTGGTGGGTCAAACTGGCGGGGTGACTTGATGAACGAACTTAAAGAGTCGACCTGGTGAGAGAACTTGGTGGGCCGAGCTGGCGGGGTGGATTGATGAACGAACCTAAAGAGTTGACTTTGTTAGAGTACTTGGTGGGCCGACCTGGCAGGGTGACTTGATGACCGAACTTAAAGGGTCGACTTGGTGAGAGTACTTGGCGGGCTGACCTGGCAGAGCGACTTGATGAACGAGTCAACTTGGTGAGAGTACTTGGTGGGGTGACTTGATGAACAAACCTAAAGAGTTGACCTGGTGAGAGTACTTGGTGGGTCGACCTGGCAGGGTGACTTGATGGGAAAACTTAAAGAGTCGACTTGGTGAGAGTACTTGGTGGGTTGACCTGGCGGGGTGACTTATTGAACGAACTTAAAGAGTCGACCTTGTGGGCTGACCTCACAGAGTGACTTCATGAATGAACTTAAAGAGTCCACTTGGTGGGCCGACCTAGCGGGGTGACTTGATGAACAAACTTAAAGAGTTGACTTGGTGAGAGTAATTTGTGGGCTGACCTGGCGAGGTGACTTGATGAATGAACTTAAGGAGTCGACTTGGTGGGGTGACTTGATGAATGCACTTGAAGGGTCGACTTGGTGGGGTGACTCTATGAACAGACCTAAAGAGTTGACTTGGTTAGAGTACTTGGTGCGGTGACTTGATGAAAGGACTTAAAGAGTCGACTTGGTGAGAGTACTTGGTGGGGCGACTTGATGAACGCACTTGAAGAATAGACTTGGTTAGAGTACTTGGTGGGGCGACTTGATGAACGGACTCAAAGAGTCAACTTGGTGAGAGTACTTGGCGGGGTGAACTGATGAACATACTTAAAGAGTCGACATGGTGGGCCGACCTGGTGGGGTGACTTTATGAACAGACTTAAAGAGTCAACTTGGTTAGAGTACTTGTTCTGGTGACTTGATGAACGGACTTGAAGAGTCGACTTGGTGGGGTGACTTGATGAAAGGACTTAAAGATTCGACTTGGTGAGAGTACTTGGTGGGGCGACTTGATGAACGGACTTAAAGGGTCGACTTGGCAGGGTGACTTTATGAACGGACCTAAGGAGTTGACTTGGTGAGAGTACTTGGCGGGGTGAACTGATGAACAGACTTAAAGAGTCGACTTGGTGGGCCAAACCGGTGGGGTGACTTGATGAACAAAATTATAGAGTTGACTTGGTGAGAGTAGTTGTTCTTGTGACTTGATGAACGGACTTGAAGAGTCGGCTTGGTGGGGTGACTTGATGAAAGGACTTAAAGAGTCGACTTGGTGGGGTGACTTGATGAATGAACTTAAAGGGTCGACTTTGCGGGGTGACTCGATGAACGGACCTAAAGAGTTGAATTGGCGAGAGTACTCGGTGGGGTGACCTGATGAACAGACATAGAGAGTCGACTTGGTGAGAGTACTTGGTGGGCTAACCTGGTTGGGTGACTTCATGAACTGACTTAAAGAGTCAACTTGGTGGGGTGACTTGATGAACAGACTTCAAGGGTCGACTTGGCAAGGTGACTTGATGAACGGTCCTAAAGAGTTGACTTGGTGAGAGTACTTGGTGTGGTGACTTGATGAATAGACTTAAAGAGTCAAATTGGTGAGAGTACTTGGTGGGGTGACTTGATGAACATAGTTAGAGTCGACTTGGTGAGAGTACTTGGTTTAGTGACTTGATGAACGCACTTGAAGAATTGACTTGGTGAGAGTCCTTGGTGGGGTGACTTGATGAATGAACTTAAAGATTCAACTTGGTGGGCCAACCTGGCGGGGTGACTTGATGAAAAAACTTAGAGAGTCAACTTGGTGAGAGTACTTGGCGGGCCGACCTGGCCGGGTGACTTGATGAACAAACTTAAAGAGTCGACTTGGTGATAGTACTCGATGGGCTGACCCGGTCACGTGACTTGATGAACGAACTTAAAGACTCGACTTGATGGGTCGAACTAGCGGGGTGACTTGGTGAGAGTACTTGGTGGGCTGACTTGGCAGGGTGACTTGATGAACAAACTTAGAGAGTCGACTTTGTGAGAGTACTTCGTGGGTCGAACTGGCGGGGTGACTTGATGAACGAACTTAAAGAGTCGACCTGGTGAGAGAACTTGGTGGGCTGATCTGGCAGGTTGAATTGATGAATGAACCTAAAGAGTCAACTTTGTGAGAGTACTTGGTGGGCCGACCTGGCCAGGCGACTTGATGATCAAACTTAAAGGGTCGACTTGGTGAGAGCACTTGGTGGGCTGACCTGGCGGAGCGACTTGATGAACCAACTTAGAGAGTCGACTTGGTGAGAGTACTTGGTGTGGTGACTTGATGAACAAACCTAAAGAGTTGACCTGGTGAGAGTACTTGGTGGGCCGACCTGGCGGGGTGACTTGATGGGCAAACTTAAAGAGTCGACTTGGTGAGAGTACTTGGTGGGGTGACTTGATGAACGAACTTAAAGAGTCAACCTTGTGGGCCGATTTGGCAGAGTGACTTGATGAACGAACTTAAAGAGTCAACTTGGTGAGAGTAATTTGTGGGCTGACCTGGCGGGGTGACTTGATGAATGAACTTAAAGAGTCGACTTGGTGGGGTGACTTGATGAACGCACTTGACGGGTCGACTTGGTGGGGTGACTCTATGAACGGACCTAAAGAGTTGACTTGGTGAGAGTACTTGGTGGGGTGACTTGATGAAAGGACTTAAAGAGTCGACTTGGTGAGAGTACTTGGTGGGGCGACTTGATGAATGCACTTGAAGAATCAACTTGGTTAGAGTACTTGGTGGGGCGACTTGATGAACGGACTCAAAGAGTCAACTTGGTGAGAGTACTTGGTGGCTTGACTTGATGAGCAGACTTAAAGAGTCAAATTGGTGAGAGTGGGCCTAACAGGGCGAGGTTGTGAGTGGGCCTAATGGGACAAGTTGGTGGGGCGACTTGGCGAGTGGAATTAGAGAGCCAACGTGGTGAGGTGACTCGGCGAGTTGGTTCGTTGAGATGACATGGTGAGCTGACTTGGCGAGTTGACCTGGCAAGCAAACTTAAAGAGTCAACTTGGCAACGTACTCGAGTCAACTTGGTGAGGCGACCTGGCGAGCGGGCTCAAAGAGTCAACATGGTGAGGTGACTCATTGAGTCAACATGGTGAGGTGACTCATGGTGAGGAGCTATCCTTGAGGCGACTTGGTGGGCCTACTTGATTAGTCGACTTGGTGAGCCAACCTGATGAGCTGACATGGTGAGCGGGCTTAAAGAGGCGACGACTTGGTGGGGTAACTCGGCAAGCCAACTTATTGAGGTGAGACGGTGAGTCAACTTGGTGATCTGACTTGGTGAGCGCACTTAAAGAGTCAACTTCGTGAGGTGACTCGGTGAGTTAGCTCGCTGATGCAACTTGGGCAGGCCGACCTGGCGAGCGAACTTAAAGAGGCGACTTGGGCGGGCTGACCTGGTGAGCGAACTTAAAGAGTTGACTTGGCAACGTACTTGAACAACCGACTTGGTGAGCTGACATGGTGAGTGAGCTTAGAGAAGCAACTCGGTGGGGAAACTTGGCGAGCACACTTGCTGGGGCAAGGTGGTAAAATGACTAGGTGATTCGACTTGGTGAGCTGACTTGGTGAGCGAACTTAAGGGGTCGACTTGGTGAGGCAACCTGAATAGTCGACTCGGTGAGCTGACTTGGGGAGCCGACATGGTGAGTGGTCTTAAAGAAGAGGCGACCTGGTGAGGCGAGACGGTAAGTCATCTTGGTGAGCCAGCTTGATGAGCTATGAGCGGACTTAAAGAGTCAATTCTTGATTTGGCAAAGACCACATGGTCAGATGACTTGGTGAGCCGACCTGGCTAGCAAAATTGGCAAGCAAACTTATAGAATCGACTTGCTGTCCCCAGCCAGGATCGCATGCCTGGGTCGACCCAACTTGGGTCACCCGACTCCGTCGCCCCAGCCTCGGGCGACCCGACTGGGTCTTCAGAGTGAGTTGACAAGGGAAAAAAAAAAAACTCATGGGAGGCCCTGTACAGCGAAAAGCGCTAAATTTTGGGCCTTACAAAAAAAAAAAAAAACAAGTTACCCACTTTTGGATCACGCACAAGTTTCAGTTCACGTATTGCCGAGCCGACTCGAGGCGGTACGCCTAGCTAGCCAGATTCGAGGTAGGATAGCCGAAACGATCCGATTTGAGAATTTTCATTATATAAAGAGATCATGATAGGCCCCTTAAGGCAAAAAAGAATGAAATTTTGGGAGTTCAAAAAAAAACGTTACCCGGTTTTGGATGGCGCACAGGGCTCGGGTCACGTTGCATCGAGGTGCCTTGGGTGACATGATTCGAGCAAAAAGTCGATGGTGGCATGAGTCGTGCAAAAACATTGGACGCCATTAAGGCTCGAGGCACTTCGAGTCGAGGTTGCCGAGGCAGGTCAGGTTGAAAACTTTGGGCGTTAACCAAAAAGAAAAAGTTAACCACTTTTGGATCACGTACATGGCTCAGGGCACTTAGAATCAAGTCGAGCACGGTGACATGAGTCGTGCAAAAAATTTGGAGACGACTCGAGTCGAGGAATCTGAATCTATCCGAGTTCAAAACTTTGGGACTTGACAAAAAAAAGAAAAAGGAAAAAGTTACCCAATTTTGGATCACGTAAGTGACTCGGGCCACTCAGAATCAATGCGAGTGCGGTTGCATGAGTCGAGCGAAAAAAAAAAAAATGGAGGCGGTTAAGGCTCGAGGCAATTCGAGTCGGGGTAGCTGAGTCGATTCGAAAACTTTGGCCGTTAGCCAAAAAAAGAGTTAATCGCTTTTGGATCACGTACATGACTTGGGGCGCATAGAATCAAGTCAAGCACGGTGACATGAGTGGTTCAAAAAAATTGCAGGCGATTAAGGCTCGAGGCGATTTGAGTCGGGGTTGCTGACATGATTCAAGTTGAAATCTTTGGGTGTTAACCAAAGAAGGAAGAAGTTAACCACTTTTGGATCATGTACATGACTCAAGGCACCAAGTCGAGCACGGTGACATGAGTCCTGCAAAAAAAATGGAGGCGGTTAAGGCTCGAGGCGATACGAGTTGGGGTTGCCGACACAATTTGGGTTGAAAACTTTGGGCGTTAACCCAAAAAAAGAGTTGACCACCTTTGGATCACGCACATGACTCGGCGCACTTA
>CM053784.1:554114911-554144911 GCA_028749045.1 Cupressus sempervirens
CGGCAGTCCCGAATTGCCACCATCGAATCGACGGATCCCTGGCACAGTGCCGCATACGCGATCGGATCATGAAATCTCAGCAGCGGGGGACAAGGCTCGGACCCCCTCTGAACTGCAACTGAGCAGAGACCTCTCGCTCCGATGCGGACATTTTTTGAAGGAACCGATCCTAATCTAGGTGGCATCTAAGTCTCTTCTTCGCCCCGTGGGGAATCCACACTTTCGATCACGGGCATTCGATGTGACCCTCGACCTCGACAGCGCTGGACCCGTAGCTTGGCCATCCAGCACATCACTGTAGGGCCAAGTGTCTGCACGTCGCCGAGATTTCGGGGGCGGGGAGGAGGCCAGCTCCATCCCCTACACGATTCAGGGTCTCGAACCGACAATGATCCTACTGCAGGTTCACCTACGGTAACCTTTTTACGACTTCTCCTTCCTCTAAATGATAAGGTTCAGTGAACTTCTCACGACTTTGCCGATAGGAACCGCCGTCATCATCGTGATCCGAACACTTCATGAAATATGAATGCCCCTGATAGTACCTATTAATCATTACTCTGGTTCCGAAGGCCAACGGAACAGGACCAGACTCCTATCACATTATTCCATGCTAATGTATTCAGAGCGTAGGCTTGCTTTGAGCACTCTAATTTTTTCAAAGTAATGGCGCCGGAACCATGACCCAGCCAATTAAGGCTAGGAACATGCTGCCAGCAGAAGGGATGTGAGGGCCAGTGCACACCCAAAAGGCAGACCGACCGTGACGACCCAAGGTCCAACTACAAGCTTTTTAACTACAACAACTTAAATATATGCTATTGGAGCTAGAATTACCGCGGCTGCTAGCACCAGACTTGCCCTCCAATGGATCCTCGTTAAGGGATTTAGATTGTACTCATTCCAATTACCAGACTCGATGAGCCCAGTATTGTTATTTATTGTCACTACCTCCCCGTGTCAGGATTGGGTAATTTGTGTGCCTGCTGCCTTCCTTGGATGTGGTAGCCGTTTCTCAGGCTCCCTCTCCGAAATTGAACCCTAATTCTTCATCACCCATCACCACCATGGTAGGCCTCTATCCTACCATCGAAAGTTGATAGGGCAGAAATTTGAATGAAGCGTCGCCAACACAAAGGCCGTGCGATCCGTCGAGTTATCATGAATCACCGGAATAGCGGGCGAGCCCGCGCCGGCCTTTTATCTAATAAATGCATCCCTTCCAAGAGTCAGGATTTGGTGCACGTATTAGCTCTAGAATTACTATGGTTATCCAAGTAGCAAAGTACCATCAAAGAAACTATAACTGATTTAATGAGCCATCCACAATTTCACAGTCTGAAATAGTTCATACTTAGACATGCATGGCTTAATCTTTGAGACAAGCATATGACTACTGGCTCTGTCAGGCATCCAAACATAATCCCCTACACAAGCAACAAGAATGACATTCACAGCACATGCAGGACTTGCAACGCTCAAGGATTTCACACAAGAGGAAAGTGTCCCATCGTCGATCGGAGAGGGCCGAACAGGGAGCCTCGGTTCACAGGCACCTGGGAAGAACATCCCGTACGGAACCCTTTACCCTCAAACTCGCTGTCGCCACTACTTGGAAAGAAGCCTCGAGTCTGTACGAGATGCACTGCACACGTAGCCACCTCAATTGTAAGGCCACTTAGAGACATCCATTTCCCAGGCATATGCCTCCTACATGCCTGTTGAGGTGCACCCGCATAGACAAAATCCTTCTTGATCGCAACAAATATTTTCCAACGATGAAGAGCTGGTTGTTGAAGTGCCAACGGAGACCGCCATGCTGAAGGGTGAAGGGTCGTGTGAGTCAAGAACATGGCTGGTTATACGATTGGCGGGGCCATCACTGTGCATGTGACCACCTCAATTATAAGGCCGCTCAAGGGCATCGTGTATAACACCCCCTCCGCACATTTATAGGTGATGAGAGCCTGCCCGCATACACGGACATGTCTAACCTCTGGCAAATTTCTCCTTTCCCAGCACAGCCTCGCTAACCATTCCCTGTGACATGTGATCTGCCAGTGCAGGTACATAAAAGTTCCTACGGGTGAACACTCACACTAGCGTTGTCAGACAAGCTTCAATCTCATGCACATGCACATACCAAAGAACTGCACTGCAAGGGAAACCCACCCGTGAGCACCCACATCTCGGCAAAAAGCATTCGTGCGATTTCTTCCCCTAGACAGACACGTTGGGCCTGCACTTGTCAGAGCATTGTAAAGATGAGCACTCTGGTTCGCAGGAGCCTGAGAAGAACATCTCGTACGAAACCCGTTCCCCCAAAATGCTTGAATCACAAATGCTCGCAGCAGAGTCGTAATGCAAAGATGTACACCGCACACGCGACCGAGTAAGGACACTCAGAGACATCCATTTCCAAGGCATATGCCCCCTACACGCTTTTTGGTGCACCCCGTACAAACGGCCATACTTCGACAAGCCCTCCTAGAATTTTGCATCTGAAGAGAGATGAAACACCTTGGGCTTTTTGTCCACACAATGCAAACACCAAACGCTCTCTTTAGGGGGGAGCTGAAGAAGAGTATCTCTCATAGAACCCATGAGCCGCAGCCATTCGGATCGCACAGGGCAGGATAGGGCATGGAGAGTTTCCGCATCCAAACAAAAATTATCGGTAATACTCTACGCTTCTACTGGCCCAGACCACAAAGGTTGTCACGACAGTGCCATGCACTTTTGTAGGATGAGACAGTGAAGAGGCGAGTATGCACCGAGAATGCACTAGCAAATAAATTATGTGGCAACCAAAACTTTCGCCGGCCCCCCTCTCAATCCCAAGGTTCTACCAATCATCAAAAACTTAGGGTGGAGAGTGGACCCTTGATGAAATTAGGGACATCAAGCAATGCACGCGTGTAACCATATCTTTCCTTCTTATCGTCCGGGCAGGATAAAAATGCAATGATAGAACGTGCCAATGAGACGGAGCCCTTGGCTAAAAGATACAACTCCATGCACACTCAGCAACAAGCGCATCTTAGAATCGAACACCAAATGTGCAGTGTGTTGCAAGCCGTGTAGACACCTACATATAGGGTATATCCAAAAAAACAAAGTGACAAGTACTTCCCACCAGCTCTGCCATTGTGATTACTGAATGGGATATACTCACCGCCACAGATTAATGACCATCATTACCATCTCGGAATAGATAGAAGCACATTGAGCTTCATCCGATCAACTGGATGAATTTCACCTTGAAGGGGCCCAATCCAAAAGTTCCGGAGGTCACCTCTTGGAACTCTCAGGAACAAGGCCCATCTTACATGAAAACTCTGCTACTGCGCAAACACAAGTTGCAATTAAAGAGAAATTGCAAGGCCGTCACAATGGCCTGAGGCCAATGCTCCGACTATAAGTCAATTTTCTCTTGCAATCACCATGCCGCCGTTCACAGAGAGATCTCCCCATTCACTTGTGACGCGACACACAATCCAAGTGCTAGACGTGAGCTCGCCCTTGAAAGGGCCACTTTCCAAGGCATCCCCCGATGACACATTGGAACAACAACCGCTGTCGAACCATTCCCAATGTTGTGCTAGTTGAGTTGGCACAGAGGCGACCTTGGGGAGCTCCCGCGTAGCAATCGAGATGTGCTTTCGTACCCATCTCTCACAAATACCAATGTTAGCTGTGAACAAATTTGGAATCCAAGGCCTTGCATCCATCGATATCATCGGGGCACTGGGTCTATATAAAAAGGCCACAGAGAGGTTCTGAGAAGAGAAGCCCCCCTACTCGCTCGCACAAATATCCCAAATTCTAGACACAAGCTCCCACCCTTAGCATCGCTCTCCAGATCACCGCAATGACACATTGGAATAAAAACCACTATTGAACAACTCCCAAAATTGTGGCGATGGAGTGAGAGAGAAGAGCAGCTTCGGGGAGAGGCGCATAGCAAACGGGCTGCTCCTTCATTCCGCTCTTATATACAGATCTGATGTCGCTGATTTCGTTTAGAATCTAGGGTGCATTCGTCCTTGCCCATACGAGCAATGGCTCTTCTGATTGAATGGCCATGGGGAGCTTTCGATAACAAAGGCTCCCTTGTCACTCGTGATGCGCAGCCCAACTGCTAGACGATGGCTCGCCCTTCAGATCGCTACCCAGGCAACCACCACAACGGCACCATTGGAACGACAACTGCTGCCGAATCATTCCAAAAATTTTGTGCCAAAGAAGTTGTTGCGAAGAGAACGACTCTGGGGAGAGAGCACTCGCATAGCAAAATCAGGATGGCTTCACGACCCTTCCAATAGAAACGATATTGGTGCCAATATTCGAAATTTGAATAACGTGTCTTTCTCGAACACCAGCACCGATTCTATTGGGGAGGGTCACCGAGAGCTTTTGTTATCAAAGCCTCCCATTGTAGCCGTGATAGGCACACAAAAAATTTTGCGAGAGTGCCAAGCACCCACCTCATGGCTAGAGACAAGGGCTCGCCATTAGATCAAAACTTCAAAATCGCAGAACAGATGCACTGTAGAATGGAAACCGCTACCAAGTCTCTTCCATAATTGCATCAATCGAGTGATAGAAGAAGGTGATCTAAGAGAGGGTCCAAGCGTAGGCATTAGTTGGGGGATTCACGCTGATGGCATAAATTTATGCAATACCCGAGCAACACTGGACGAAGGTGCTAGACGAGGGCTCCCATTTTAGATTGAGTTTTAAAATCACCAAGAAGACGCGATGCGGGCTAGCAACTGCTGCCAAACCCTTTTCCAAAATTGAGCCAGCTGAGTGACAAGAAAACATGATCTAAATGAGAGTCCAGGAATAGCACCCTCAAGGGTCGGCTTCATGCCCCTCTAATTGATTCAACGTCGGCGTCCACCATTTCAAAATCTGACATATCCATCCGCCCTGATAGCGGCATTGAATCAATGAGGGGGGCATGGGAGAGGCTCACAGCAACCACCTCTCCCATTGTAGCCGCGATAGGCACGCAAAATTTTTTTTGCTAGAGCGCCAAGCACCCACCTCATGGCTATAGACAACGGCTCGCCATTAGATCAACTTCGCAATCGCAGAACAGACGCGGTGTAGAATGGCAACCGCTGCCAAGTCTCTTCCGTAATTGCGTCGGATTAGCGATCGAAGAAGGTGATCTAAGAGAGGGTCCAAGCGTACGCATTCATTGGGGGATTTGCACCGATGGGAAAAATTTATGTAATACCCGAGCAACACCGGATGAAGGTGCTAGATGAGGGCTCCCGTTTTAGATCAAGTCTTAAAATCACCAAGTAGATGCGGTGAGGGCTGGCAACCGCTGACAAACCTTTTTCCGAAATTTTGCCAGCTGAGTGACAAGAAAACATGATCTAAAGGAGAGTCCAGGAATAGCACCCTCAAGGGTGGGCTTCATGCCCCTCTAATTGATTCAACGTCGGCATCCACCGTTTCAAAATCCGACATATCCATCCGCCCTGATAGCGGCATTGAATCAATGAGGGGGGCACGGGAGAGGCTCGCGGCAACCACCTCTCCTATTGTAGCCGCGATAGGCATGCAAAATTTTTTTTGCTAGAGCGCCAAGAACCCACCTCATGGCTATAGACAAGGGCTCGCCATTAGATCAACTTCGAAATCGCAGAACAGACACGGTGTAGAATGGCAACCGCTGCCAAGTCTCTTCCGTAATTGCGTCGGTCGAGTGATCGAAGAAGGTGATCTAAGAGAGGGTCCAAGCATAGGCATTCATTGGGGGATTCGCACCAATGGAAAAAATTTATGCAATACCCGAGCAACACCGGACGGAGGTGTGCTAGACGGGGGCTCCCATTTTAGCTCAAGTCTTAAAATCACCAAGTAGACACGGTGAGGACTGGCAACCACTGCCAAACCTTTTTCTGAAATTGTGCCAGCTGAGTGACAAGAAAACATGATCTAAAGGAGAGTCCAGGAATAGCACCCTCGAGGGTGGGCTTCATGCCCCTCTAATTGATTCAACGTCGGCGTCCACCGTTTCAAAATCCGACATATCCATCCGCCCTGACAGCGGCGTTGAACAAATGAGGGGGGCACGGGAGAGGCTCGCGGCAACCACCACTCCCATTGTAGCTGCGATAGGCACACAAAAATTTTTGCTAGAGTGCCAAGCACCCACCTCATGTCTATACACAAGGGCTCGCCATTAGATCAACTTCAAAATCGCAGAACAGATGCGGTGTAGAATGGCAACCGCTGCCAAGTCTCTTCCATAGTTGCGTCGGTCGAGTGATCGAATAAGGTGATCTAAGAGAGGGTCTAAGCGTAGGCATTCATTGGGGGATTCGTGCTGATGGCATAAATTTATGCAATACCCAAGCAACACCGGACAGAGGTGCTAGATGAGGGCTCCCATTTTAGATCGAGTTTTAAAATCACCGAGTAAACGCGGTGAGGGCTAGCAACCACTGCCAAACCTTTTTCCTAAATTGCGCCAGTTGAGTGACAAGAAAACATGATCTAAAGGAGAGTCAAGGAATAGCACATCGAGGGTGGGCTTCATGCCCCTCTAATTGATTCAACGTCGGCGTCCACCATTTCAAAAACCGACATATCCATCCGCCTTGACACCGGCGTTGAATCAATGAGAGGGGCACGGGAGAGGCTCACGGAAACCACCTCTCCTATATAAGCTATTATTGCGAGGCTCGCTCTGCACTAGAAATTAGCAAACACACCGACAACTGCCTTAAAAATCTAAATCCTTTAAAATTTTGACCAAACAGCCATTCACGACCAAATTTTTTATGAGGTCGGCAGAGGAGAAAAAGATTGTCATCGGTTAGGAGATGCGAGTTCATGGAGCCAAAGGACTGAAATGGTCATCGAGCTCATCTGATCAACTGGATGAATTTCACCTTGAAGTGGGCCCAATCCAAAAGTTCCGAAGGTCATCTCCTGGAACTCTCGAGAACAAGGCCCATCTTACATGCAAACTCTGCTACTGTGCAAACATAGGTTGCAATTAAAGAGAAATTGCGAGGCCGTCACAATGGCCCGAGGCCAATGCTCCAACTAAGTCAATTTTCTCTTGCAATCACCATGCCGCCGTTCATAGAGAGATCTCCCCATTCAATTGTGACGCGACGCACAATCCAAGTGCTAGACACGAGCTCGCCCCTGAAAGAAAGACCACTTTCCAAGACATCCCCCGATGACACATTGGAACGACAACCGCTGTTTAACCATTCCCAATGTTGTGCCGATCGAGTTGGCACAGAGGCGACCTTAGGGAGCTCCCGCGTAGCAATCAGGATATGCTTTTGTACCCATCTCTCACAAAAACCAATGTTAGCTGTGAACAAATTTAGAATCCAGGGCTCGTATCCATAGATATCGTCGGCACTGGGTCTATATATTCAAAGGCCACAGAGAGGTTCCGATAAGAGAAGCTCCCCTGCTCGCCTGCACAAACATCCCAAATGCTAGACACAAGCTCCTGCCCTTAGCATCGCTCTCCAGATCGCTGTAATGACACATTGGAATGACAATCGCTGTCGAACAACTCCCAAATTTGTGCCGATGGAGTGAGAAAGAAGAGAAACTTTGGGGAGCCGCGCATAGCACACGGGTTGTGCTGCTTCATTCTGCTCTTATATATAGATTCGATGTCGTTGATTTCTTTTGGAATCCGAGGCTGCATTCGTCCTTGCTCACACAAGCAATGGTTCTTCTCATTGAATTGCCACGGGGTGCTTCCGATTACAAAGGCTCCCTTGTCACTTGTGATGCGCAGCCCAACTGCTAGACGATAGCTTGCCCTTTAGATCGCTCCCCAGGAAACGACCACAATGGCACCATTGGGAACGACAACCGCTATCGAACCATTCCAAAAATTTTGCGCCAAATAAGTTGTTGCGAAGAGAACCACTCTAGGGAGAGAGAACTCGCATAGCAAAATCAGGATGGCTTCACGGCCCTTCCAATAGAAATGATGCTGGTGCCAATATTCCAAATCCGAATAATGTGTCTTTCTCAAACACCAGCACCGATTCTATTAGGGAGAGTCACCGAGAGCTTTTGTTATCAAAGCCTCCCATTGTAGCCGCGATAGGCATGCAAAAAATATTTTCTAGAGCGCCAAGCACCCCACCTCATGGCTAGAGACAAGGGCTCGCCATTAAGATCAACTTTGAAATCGCAGAATAGACGCACTGTAGAATGGCAACCGCTGCTAAGTCTCTTCCGTAATCGCGTCGGTCGAGTGATCGAAGAAGGTGATCTAAGAGAGGGTCCAAGTGTAGGCATTCATTGGGGGATTCGCGCCCATGGCATAAATTTATGCAATACCCAAGCAACACCGGATGGAGGTGCTAGACGAGGGCTCCCATTTTAGATCGAGTTTTAAAATCACTGAGTAGACGCGGTGAGGGCTGGCAACCGCTGCCAAACCTTTTTCCTAAATTGCGCCAGCTGAGTGACAAGAAAACATGATCTAAAGGAGAGTTGAGGAATAGCACCTTGAGGGTGGGCTTCATGCCCCTCCAATTGATTCAACGTCGGCGTCCACCGTTTCAAAATCTGACATTTCCATCCGCCTTGACACCAGCGTTGAATCAATGAGAGGGGCATCAGAGAGGCTCGTGGCAACAACCTCTCTTATATAAGCTATTAGTGCGAGGCTTGCTCTGCATTAGAAATTAGCGAACACACCGACATCTGCCTTAATAATCAAAATCGTTGAAAATTTTGACCAAACAGCCATCCACGACCCAATTTTTTATGAGGTCATCTAAGGAGCAAAAGATTGTCATCGGTTAGGAGATGTGAATTCATGGAGCCAACAGACTGAAATGGTCATCGAGCTCATCCGATCAACTAGATGAATTTCATCTTGAAGGGGCCCAATCCAAAAGTTCCAGAGGTCATCTCCTGGAACTCTCAAGAACAAGGCCCATCTTACTTGCAAACTCTGCTACTGGGAAAACATAGGTTCCAATTAAAGAGAAATTGCAAGGCCATCACAGTGGCCCGAGGCCAATGCTCCGACTAAGTCAATTTTCTCTTGCAATCACCATGCCACCATTCACAATGAGATCTCCCCATTCACTTGTGACATGATGCACAATCCAAGTGCTAGACATGAGCTCGCCCTTGAAAGGCCACTTTCCAAGACATCCCCCGATGACACATTGGAATGACAACCACTGTCGAACCATTCCCAATGTTGTGCCGATCGAGTTGGCATAGAGGCGACCTTAGGGAGCTCCCGCGTAGCAATCGGGATGTGCTTTTGTACCCATCTCTCAAAAAAACCAATATGTTAGCTGTGAACAAATTTAGAATCCAAGGCTCGTATCCATCGATATCGTCGGCACTGGGTCTATTTATTCAAAGGCCACGGAGAGGTTCCGATAAGAGAAGCTCCCCTGCTCGCTCGCACAAACATCCCAAATGCTAGACACAAGCTCCCGCCCTTAGCATCGCTCTCCAGATCGCCGCAATGACACATTGGAATGACAACCACTGTCGAACAACTCTCGAATTTGTGCCGATGGAGTGAGAAAGATGACCAACTTTGGGGAGTCGCGCATAGCAAACGGGCTGCTGCTTCATTCTGCTCTTATATATAGATCCGATGTCATTGATTTCATTTGGAATCTGAGGCTACATTCGTCCTTGCTCACAGAAGCAATGGCTCTTCTCATTGAATGGTCACGGGGAGCTTCTGATTACAAAGGCTCCCTTCTTAGCCGTGATGCGTAGCCCAACTGCTAGACGATAGCTCGCCCTTCAGATCGCTGCCTAGGCAACCACCACAATGGCGCCATTTTAACGACAACCGCTGCCGAACCATTCCGAATTTTTTTTGGCCAAAGAAGTTGTTGCAAAGAGAATGACTCTAGGGAGAGAGCCCTCGCATAGAAAAATCGGGATGGCTTCACGGCCCTCCCAATAGAAATGATGCTGGTGCCAATATTCCAAATCTGAATAACGTGTCTTTCTCGAACACCAGCACCGATTCTATTGGGTCGATATCGTTGGCACTGGGTCTATATTCAAAGGCCATAGAGAGGTTCTGATAAGAGAAGCTCCACTGTTCGCTTGCACAAACATCCCCAAATGCTAGATGCAAGCTCCCACCCTTAGCATCGCTCTCCAGATCACCGCAATGACACATTGGAATGACAACTGCTGTTGAACAACTCCTGAATTTGTGCCGATGGAGTGAGAGAAACAAGAGCCAATTCGGGTCGACAAAAACAGCTAAGCCAAATCGGGTCAGCCAGCATGGCTCGGCCAACATTTTTCGCCGAGAGCTTTCGATATTAAAGCTCCCATGTAGCTGCGATAAGTACACCATGACAAATTGCTAGAGCATCGAGCACCCATAGAAAATTGCCATTATACCAAGCAACGCTGGAGTGCTCCCACCCTTAGCATTGCTCTCTAGATCGCTGCAATGACACATTGGAATGACAACCGCTGTCGAACAACTCCCAAATTTTTGCCGATGGAGTGAGAAAGAAGAGCAACTTTGGGGAGCTGCGCATAGCACATGGCCTGTGCTGCTTCATTCCGCTCTTATATATAGATCCGATGTCGTTGATTTTGTTTGGAATCCGAGGCTGCATTTGTCCTTGCTCACACAAGCAATGGATCTTCTCATCGAATGGCCATGGGGAGCTTTCGATTAAAAAGGCTCGCCCTTCAGATCGCTGCCCAGGCAACCACCACAAAGGCACCATTGGGAACGACAACCGCTGCCGAACCATTCCAAAAATTTTGCGCCAAAGAAGTTGTTGCGAAGAGAACCACTCTGGGGAGAGAGCACTCGCATAGCAAAATCGGGATGGCTTCACGGCCCTTACAATAGAAACAATGCTGGTGCCAATATTCCAAATCTGAATTACGTGTCTTTCTCGAACACCAGCATCGATTCTATTGGGTAGGGTCGCCGAGAGCTTTTGTTATCAAAGCCTCCCATTGTAGCCGTGATAGGCACGCGAAAAATATTTTCTAGAGCGCCAAGCACCCCACCTCATGGCTAGAGACAAGGGCTTGCCATTAAGATCAACTTTAAAATCGCAGAACAGATGCGTTGTACAATGGCAACCGCTACCAAGTCTCTTTCATAATTGCGTCAGTCGAGTGATCAAAGAAGGTGATCTAAGAGAGGGTCCAAGCATAGGCATTCATTGGGGGATTCATGCCAATAGCAAAAATTCATGCAATACCCGAGCAACACCAGACAGAGGTGCTAGACGAGGGCTCCCATTTTAGATCAAGTTTTAAAATCACCAAGTAGACGCAGTGAGGGCTGGCAACCGCTGCCAAACCTTTTTTCAAAATTACGCCGGCTGAGTGACAAGAAAACATGATCTAAAGGAGAGTCGAGGAATAGCTCCTTGAGGGTGGGCTTCATGCCCCTCCAGTTGATTCAACGTCGGCGTCCACCATTTCAAAAGCCGACATTTCCATCCGCCTTGACACTGGTGTTGAATCAATGAGAGGGGCACGGGAGAGGCTCGCAGCAACCACCTCTTCTATATAAGCTATTAGTGTGAGGCTCACTCTACATTAGAAATTAGCGAACACACCGACATCCGCCTTAATAATCCAAATCGTTGAAAAGTTTGACCAAACAGCCATCCATGACCCAATTTTTTATGAGGTCGTCTAAGGAGCAAAAGATTGTCATTGGTTAGGAGATGTGAATTCATGGAGCCAATAGACTGAAATGGTCATCGAGCTCATCCGATCAACTGGATGAATTTCACCTTGAAGGGGCCCAATCCAAAAGTTCTAGAGGTCATCTCCTAGAACTCTCAAGAACAAGGCCCATCTTACTTGCAAACTCTGCTACTGCGCAAACATAGGTTGCAATTAAAGAGAAATTGCTAGGCCATCAGAGTGGCCCAAGGCCAATGCTTCGACTAAGTCAATTTTATCTTGCAATCACCATGCCACCATTCACAGAGAGATGTCCCCATTCACTTGTGATGTGATGCACAGTCCAAGTGCTAGATGCGAGCTCGCCCTTGAAAGGCCACTTTCCAAGACATCCCCCGATGACACATTGGAACGACAACCACTGTCGAACCATTCCCAATGTTGTGCCGATCGAGTTGGCACAGAGACGACCTTAGGGAGCTCCCGCGTAGCAATCGGGATGTGCTTTCGTCCCCATCTCTGACAAAAACCAATATGTTAGCTGTGAACAAATTTAGAATCCAAGGCTCGTATCCATCGATATTTTCGGCACTGGGTCTATATATTCAAAGGCCACGGAGAGGTTCCGATAAGAGAAGCTCCCCTGCTCACTGGCACAAACATCCCAAATGCTAGACACAAGCTCCTACCCTTAGCATCGCTCTCCAGATCACCGCAATGACACATTGGAATGACAACCACTGTCGAACAACCCCCGAATTTGTGCCGATGGAGTGAGAAAGACGAGCAACTTTGGGGAGTCGTGCATAGCAAACGGGCTACTGCTTCATTCCGCTCTTATATATAGATCCGATGTTGTTGATTTCATTAGGAATCCGAGGCTACATTCGTCCTTGCTCACACAAGCAATGGCTCTTCTCATTGAATGGTCACGGGGAGCTTCCGATTACAAAGGCTCCCTTGTCACCCGTGATGCCCAGCCCAACTGCTAGACGACGGCTCGCCCTTCAGATCGCGACCCAGGCAACCACCACAATGGCGCCATTGCAACGACAACCACTGTCGAACCATTCCAAATTTTTTTTTGCCAAAGAAGTTGTTGCAAAGAGAACGACTCTGGGGAGAGATCCCTCGCATAGCAAAATCGGGATGGCTTCACGGCCCTCCCAATAGAAACGATGCTGGTGCCAATATTCCAAATCTGAATAACGTGTCTTTCTCGAACACCAGCACCGATTCTATTGGGTCGATATCGTCGGCACTGGGTCTATATTCAATGGCCATGGAGAGGTTTCGATAAGAGAAGCTCCACTGCTCGCTTGCACAAACATCCCCAAATGCTAGACGCAAGCTCCCGCCCTTAGCATCACTCTCCAAATCACCACAATGACACATTGGAATGACAGCCGCTATCAAAAAACTCCCGAATTTGTGCCGATGGAGTGAGAGAAACAAGAGCCAGATCGGGTTGACGAAAATGGCTAAGCCAGATCGGGTCGGCCAGCATGGCTCGGCCACCATTTTTCGTTGAGAGCTCTCGATATTAAAGCTCCCATGTAGCCGCGATAAGTACACCATGAAAAATTGCTAGAGCACTGAGCACCCATAGCAAATTGCCATTATACCAAGCAACGCCAGAGTGCTAGACAAGGGCTCACATTTAGGTCAAGTTTTAAAATCACCAAAAAGACACGCCATGGATCGACAACCGCTGCCTCACCTTTTCCAAAATTGAGTCATCGGAATACATGATCTAAAGGAGAGCCGAGGAAAAGCACTAAGATCATTTCATGCCCCTTTCATTGATTCAACATCAGCATACACCATTTGAAAACCCAACAATCCGATCCGCCTAGACACCAATGTTGAATCAATGAAAGGGGCATGGGAGAGGCTCGCGGCAACAACCTCTCCTATATAAGCTATTAGTACGAGGCTAGCTCTGCATTAGAAATCTGCGATAGCACGGACAACTCCCTTAAAAATCCAATTTAATGAAAAATGTGACCAAACAGCCATCCACGACACCATTTTTTGAGCTCGCCCAGAACGGCTTGGCCAGCATGGCTCGCCCAGAACGGCTCGGCCAACATGGTGACTTGGTGACTTGGTGAGAGTACCTAGAACTGTCAAGAACAAAGGCCAATCTTACATGCAAACTCTGCTGCTGCACAAACATAGGTTGCAATTATAGAGAAATTGCAAGGCCGTCACAATGGCCTGAGGCCAATGCTCCGACTACTAAGTCAATTTTCTCTTGCAATCGCCATGCCACCATTCATAGAGAGATCTCCCCATTCACTTGTGATGATGCACAATCCAAGTGCTAGACACGAGCTTGCCCTTGAAAGGTTGCGTTCCAAGACATCCTGATGACACATTGAAATGACAACCGCTGTTGAACCATTCCAAATGTTGTGCCGATCGAGTTGGCATAGAGGCGATCTTAGGGAGCTCCCGCGTAGCAATCGGGAAGTGCTTTCGTACCCTTCTCTCATAAAAACCAATGTTAACTGAACAAATTTAGAATCCAAGGCTCGTATCCATCGATATCGTTGGCACTGGGTCTATACTCAAAGGCCACGGAGAGGTTCCGATAAGAGAAGCTCCACTACTCGCTTGCACAAACATTGTCAAATGCTAGACGCAAGCTCCCACCCTTAGCATCACTCTCCAGATCACCGCAATGACACATTGGAATGACAACCACTGTCGAAAAACTCCCAAATTTGTGCTGATGGAGCGAGAAAGAAGAGCCAGATTGGGTTGACGAAAGTGGCCAAGCCAGATCGGGTCGGCCAGCATGGCTCGGCCACCATTTTTCGCCGAGAGCTTTCGATATTAAAGCTCCCATGTAGCTGCGATAAGTACACCATGAAAAATTGCTAGAGCGTTGAGCACACATAGCAAATTGCCATTATACCAAGAGACGCCGGAGTGCTAGACAAGGGTTCACGTTTAGATCAAGTTTTAAAATCACCAAAAAGACACGCCATGGATCGACAACCGCTGCCTCACCTTTCCCAAAATTGAGTCATCAGAAAAAATGATCTAAAGGAGAGCAGAGGAAAAGCACCAAGATCGCTTCATCCCCCTTTCATTGATTCAACATTAGCATACACCGTTTGAAAACCCAACAATCTGATCCGCCTAGACACCAATGTTGAATCAATGAAAGGGGCATGGGAGAGGCTCATGGCAAAAACCTCTCCTATATAAGCTATTAGTGCGAGGCTCGCTCTGCATTAGAAATCTGTGATAGCATGGATAACTCCCTTAAAAATCCAATTCAATGAAAAATGTGACCAAACAGCCATCGACGACACCGGTTTTGGAGCTCGCCCAGAATGGCTCGGCCAGCATGGCTCGCCCAGATCGGCTCGCCCAACATGATGACTTGGTGACTTGGTGAGAGTACTTGGAACTATCAAGAACAAAGGCCAATCTTACATGCAAACTCTGCTACTGCGCAAACATAGGTTGCAATTATAGAGAAATTGCAAGGCCGTCACAATGGCCCGAGGCCAATGCTCCGACTACTAAGTCAATTTTCTCTTGCAATCGCCATGCCGCCGTTCACAGAGAGATCTCCCCATTCACTTGTGATGATGCACAATCCAAGTGCTAGATGCGAGCTCACCCTTGAAAGGCCGCGTTCCAAGACATCCTGATGACTCATTGGAATGACAACCACAGTCGAACCATTCCCAATGTTGTGCTGATCGAGTTGGCACAAAGGCGATCTTAGGGAGCTCTCACTTAGCAATCGAGAAGTGCTTTCGTACCCTTCTCTCACAAAAACCAATGTTAGCTGAACAAATTTAGAATCCAAGGCCCATATCCATCGATATCGTCAGCACTGGGTCTATATTCAAAGGCCATAGAGAGGTTCTGATAAGAGAAGCTCCACTACTCGCTTGCAAAAACATCCCCAAATGCTAGACGCAAGCTCCCGCCCTTAGCATCGCTCTCTAGATCACCGCAATGACACATTGGAATGACAACCGCTGTCGAACAACTCCCAAGTTTGTGCCGATGGAGTGAGAAAGAAGAGCCAGATCGGGTCGACCAAAGCGGCTAAGCCAAATCAGGTCGGCCAACATGGCTCGCCAAGATCGGGTCAGCCAGCATGGCTCGGCCACCATTTTTTGCCGAGAGCTTTCGATATTAAAGCTCCCATGTAGCTGCGATAAGTACACCATGACAAATTGCTAGAGCGTCAAGCACCCATAATAGCAAATTGCCATTATACCAAGCAACGCCAGAGTGCTAGACAAGGGTTCACGTTTAGATTAGGTTTTAAAATCACCAAAAAGACACGCCATGGATCGGCAACCGCTGCCTCACCTTTTCCAAAATTGAGTCATCGAAAAACATGATCTAAAGGAGAGCCAAGGAAAAGCACCGAGACCGCTTCATGCCCCTTTCATTGATTCAACATCAGCATACATTGTTTGAAAACCCAACAATCCGATCCGCCTAGACACCAATGTTGAATCAATGAAAGGGGCATGGGAGAGGCTCATGGCAACAACCTCTCCGATATAAGCTATTAGTGTGAGGCTTGCTCTGCATTAGAAATCTATGATAGCATGGACAACTCCCTTAAAAATCCAATTCAATGAAAAATGTGACCAAATAGCCATCCACGACACCGTTTTTGGAGCTCGGCCAGATCGGGTCGGCTAGCATGGCTCGCCCAGATCGGCTCGGCTAGAACGGCTCGCCCAGATCGGCTCGGCCAGCATGCCTCACCCAGATGGTCACCCAGAGAGCACTTGGTGGGGTGACCTGATGAACGGACTCAAAGAGTCGATTTGGTGAGAGTACTTGGTGGCTCGACTTGATGAGCAGACTCAAAGAGTCCACTTGGTGAAAGTACTTGGCAGGGTGAACTAATGAACGGACTTAAAGAGTCGACTTGGTGGGAGTACCTGGTGGGGTGGCTTGATGAAGGGACATAAAGAAATGACTTGGTGAGAGTACTTGTTCTGGTGACTTGATGAATGAACTTAAACAGTCGACCTGGTGGGGTGACTTGATGAAAGGACTTAAAGAGTTGACTTGGTGAGAGTACTTGGTGGTGTGACTTGATGAACGCACTTGAACAATCGACTTGGTTAGAGTACTTGGTGGGGTGACTTGATGAACAGACTCAAAGAGTTGAGTTGGTGAGAGTACTTGGTGGCTCGAATTGATGAGTAGACTTAAAGAGTCAACTTGGTGAGAGTACTTGGCGGGGTGAACTAATGAACGGACTTAAAGAGTCGACTTGCTGGGAGTACTTGGTGGGCCGACCTGGTGGGGTGACTTGATGAACGGACTTAAAGAGTCAACTTGGTTAGATTACTTGTTCTGGTGACTTGATGAATGGACTTGAAGAGTCAACTTGGTGGGGTGACTTTATGAAAGGACTTAAAGAGTCAACTTGGTGAGAGTACTTGGTGGGGCGACTTGATGAACGGACTTAAAGGGTCGACTTGGTGGGGTGACTTGACAAACACACTTGAAGGGTCGAGTTGGTGGGGTGACTTGATGAACAGACCTAAAGAGTTGACCGGGTGAGAGTACTTGGTGGGGTGACTTGATGAACAAAGTTAAAGAGTCGACTTGGTGAGAGTACTTGGTCGGGTGACTTGATGAACGCACTTGAAGAATCAACTTGGTTAGAGTACTTGGTGGGGTGACTTGATGAACGAACTTAAAGAGTTGACTTGGTGGGCCAACCTGGCAAGGTGACTTGATGAACAAACTTAGAGAGTCAACTTAGTGAGAGTACTTGGTGACTTGGTGGGCTGACCTAGCCGGGTGACTTGATGAATTAACTTAAAGAGTCCACTTGGTGGGCCGACCTGGCGGGGTGACTTGATGAATGAACCTAAAGAGTCGACTTGGTGAGAGTACTCGGTGGGCAGACATAGCGGGATGATTTGATGAACGAACTTAAAGAGTCGACTTAGTGAGAGTACTTGGTGGGGTGAATTGATGAACGAACCTAAAGAGTCAACTTGGTGGGCCGACCTGGCAGGGTGACTTGATGAACAAACTTAAAGAGTCGACTTGGTGGGCCGACCTGGCAGGGTGACTTGATGAACAAACTTAAAGATTCAACTTGGTGAGAGTACTTGGTGGGCCGACTCGACAAGGTGACTTGATGAACTAACTTAAAGAGTCGACTTGGTGAAAGTACTCAGTGGGCTGACCTGGTCACATGACTTGATGAACGAACTTAAAGAGTCGACTTGGTGGGCCGACTTGGCTGGGTGACTTGATGAACGAACTTAAAGAGTCAACTTGGTGGGCCGACCTGGTGGGGCTATTTGGTGAGAGTACTTGGTGGGCTGACCTGGCAAGGTGACTCGATGAATGAACTTAGAGAGTCGACTTTGCGAGAATACTTGGTGGGTCAAACTAGCGGAGTGACTTGATGAACAAACTTAAAGAGTCGACTTGGTGAGAGAACTTGGTGGGTCGAGCTGGCGGGGTGAATTGATGAACGAACCTAAAGAGTCGACTTTGTGAGAGTACTTGGTGGGCCGACCTGGGCGGGTGACTTGATGACCGAACTTAAAGGGTCAACTTGGTGAGAGTACTTGGCGGGCTGACCTGGTGAGAGTACTTGGTGGGCCGACCTGGCGGGGTGACTTGATGAGAAAACTTGAAGAGTCGACTTGGTGAGAGTACATGGTGGGCTGACCTGGCGGGGTGACTTGATGAACGAACTTAAAGAGTTGACCTTGTGAGCCGACTTGGCAGAGTGACTTCATGAACAAACTTAAAGAGTCCACTTGGTGGGCTGACCTGGCGGGGTGACTTGATGAACGAACTTAAAGAGTCGACTTGGTGAGAGTAATTTGTGGGCTAACCTGGCGGGGTGACTTGATGAATTAACTTAAAGAGTCAACTTGGTGGGGTGACTTGATGAACGCACTTGAAGGGTCGACTTGGTGGGGTGACTCTATGAACAGACCTAAAGAGTTGACTTGGTGAGAGCACTTGGTGGGGTGACTTGATGAACAGACTCAAAGAGTCGACTTGGTGAGAGTACTTGGTGGGCTGACTTGATGAGTGCACTTGAAGAATCGACTTGGTGGCTCGACTTGATGAGCAGACTTAAAGAGTCCACTTGGTGAGAGTACTTGGCGGGGTGAACTGATGAACGGACTTAAAGAATCAACTTGGTGGGAGTACTTGGTTGGCCGAACTTTTGGGGTGACTTGATGAATGGACATAAAGAGTCGACTTGGTGAGAGTACTTGTACTTGTTCTGGTGACTTGATGAACAGACTTAAAGAGTCGACTTGCTGGGGTGACTTGATGAAAGGACTTAAAGAGTCGACTTGGTGAGTGTACTTGGTCAGGTGACTTAATGAACGCACTTGAAGAATCAACTTGGTTAGAGTACTTGGTGGGGCGACTTGATGAACGAACTTAAAGAGTCAACTTGGTCGGCCGACCTGGCGGGGTGACTTGCCGACCTGGCTGGGTGACTTGATGAATGAACTTAAAGAGTCCACTTGGTGGGCCGACCTGGCGGGGTGACTTCATGAATGAACCTAAAGAGTTGACTTGGTGAGAGTACTTGCTGAGCAGACATAGCAGGGTGATTTGATGAGCAAACTTAAAGAGTCAACTTGGTGAGAGTACTTGGTGGGGTGACTTGATGAACGAACCTAAAGAGTCGACTTGGTGGGTCGACCTGGCAGGGTGACTTGATGAACGAACCTAAAGAGTCGACTTGGTGGGCCGTATTGGCAGGGTGACTTGATGAACAAACTTAAAGAGTCAACTTGGTGGGCCGACCTGGTAGGGTGACTTGATGAACAAACTTAAAGAGTCGACTTGTTGAGAGTACTTGGTGGGCCGACCTGGCGGGGTGACTTGATGAACAAACCTAAAGAGTCGACTTGGTGAGAGGACTCGGTGGGCTGACCTAGTCACGTGACTTGATGAACGAACTTAAAGAGTCGACTTGGTGGGCCGACTTGGTCGGGTGACTTGATGAACGAACTTAAAGAGTCGACTTGGTGGGTCAAACTAGCAGGGTGACTAGGCGAGGGTACTTGGTGGGCTGACCCGGTAGGGTGACTTGATGAATGAACTTAGAGAGTCGACTTTGTGAGAGTACTTGGTGGGTCGAACTGGCGGGGTGACTTGATGATCGAACTTAAAGAGTCGACTTGGTGAGAGAACTTGGTGGGCCGAGCTAGCGGTTTGAATTGATGAATGAACCTAAAGAGTCGACTTTGTGAGAGTACTTGGTGGGCCGACCTGGCGAGGTGATTTGATGACCGAACTTAAAGGGTCGACTTGGTGAGAGTACTTGGTGGGCCGACCTGGTGGAGTGACTTGATGAACGAACTTAAAGAGTTGACTTTGTGGGGTGACTCTATGAATGGACCTAAAGAGTTGACTTGGTGAGAGCACTTGGTGGGGTGACTTGATGAACAGACTCAAAGAGTCAACTTGGTGAGAGTACTTGGTGGCTCGACTTGATGAGCGCACTTGAAGAATCAACTTGGTCAGAGTACTTGGTGGGGTGACATGATGAATGAACTCAAAGAGTCGACTTGCTGAGAGTACTTGGTGGCTCGACTTGATGAGCAGACTTAAAGAGTCCACTTGGTGAGAGCACTTGGCGGGGTGAATTGATGAACGAACTTAAAGAATCGACTTGGTGGGAGTACTTGGTTGGCCAAACTGGAGGGGTGACTTGATGAACGGACATAAAGAGTCAACTTGGTGAGAGTACTTGTACTAGTTTAGGTGACTTGATGAACAGACTTAAAGAGTCAACTTGGTGGAGTGACTTGATGAAAGGACTTAAAGAGTCGACTTGGTGGAGTGACTTGATGAAAGGACTTAAAGAGTCGACTTGGTTAGAGTACTTGGTGGGGCAACTTGATGAACAGACTTAAAGGGTCGACTTGGTTAGAGTACTTGTTATGGTGACTTGATGAACGAACTTGAAGTGTTGACTTGGTGGGGTGACTTGATGAAAGGACTTAAAGAGTTGACTTGGTGAGAGTACTTGGTGGGGCGACTTGATGAACGGACTTAAAGGGTCGACTTGGTTAGAGTACTTGTTATGGTGACTTGATGAACAGAATTGAAGAGTCGACTTGGTGGGGTGAATTGATGAAAGGACTTAAAGAGTCAACTTGGTGAGAGTACTTGGTGGGGTGACTTGATGAACGGACTTAAAGGGTTGACTTGGCGGGGTGACTTGATGAACGAACCTAAAGAGTTGACTTGGTGAGAGTACTTGGTGGGGTGAACTAATGAACAGACTTAGAGAGTCGACTTGGTGGGCCGACCTAGTTGGGTGACTTCGTGAACGGACTTAAAGAGTCGACTTGGTGGGAGTACTTGGTGGGGTGACTTGACGAACAAACTTCAAGGGTCGACTTGGCGAGGTGACTTGATGAACGATCCTAAAGAGTTGACTTGGTGAGAGTACTTGGTGTGGTTACTTGATGAACAGACTTAAAGAGTCGAATTGGTGAGAGTACTTGGTGGGGTAACTTGATGAACGCACTTGAAGAGTCGACTTGGTGGGGTGACTTTATGAACGGACCTAAAGAGTTGACCTAGTGAGAGTACTTGGTGGGGTGACTTGATGAACATAGTTAAAGAGTCGACTTGGTGAGAGTACTTCGTTGGGTGACTTGATGAATGCACTTGAAGAATCGACTAGGTTAGAGTACTTGGTGGGGTGACTTGATGAACGAACTTAAAGATTCGACTTGGTGGGGTGACTTGATGAAAGGACTTAAAGAGTCGACTTGGTGGGGTGACTTGATGAACGAACTTAAAGGGTCCACTTTGCGGGGTGACTTGATGAACGGACCTAAAGAGTTGACTTGGTGAGAGTACTCGGTGGGGTGACCTGATGAACAGACTTAGAGAGTCAACTTGGTGGGCTGACTTGGTTGGCTGACTTCATGAACGAACTTAAAGAGTCGACTTGGTGGGAGTACTTGGTGGGGTGACTTGACGAACGAACTTCAAGGGTCGACTTGGCGAGGTGACTTGATGAACGATCCTAAAGAGTTGACTTGGTGAGAGTACTTGGTGTGGTGACTTGATGAACAGACTTAAAGAGTCGAATTGGTGAGAGTACTTGGTGGGGTGACTTGATGAACGCACTTGAAGAGTCGACTTGGTGGGGTGACTTTATGAACGGACCTAAAGAGTTGACCTGGTGAGAGTACTTGGTGGGGTGACTTGATGAACATAGTTAAAGAGTCGACTTGGTGAGAGTACTTCGTTGGGTGACTTGATGAATGCACTTGAAGAATCGACTAGGTTAGAGTACTTGGTGGGGTGACTTGATGAACGAACTTAAAGATTCGACTTGGTGGGCCGACCTGGCGGGGTGACTTGATGAACGAACTTAGAGAGTCGACTTGGTGAGAGTACTTGGTGACTTGGTGGGCCGACCTGGCCGGGTGACTTGATGAACAAACTTAAAGAGTCGACTTGGTGAGAGTACTCAGTGGGCTAACCTAGTCACATGGGTCAAACTAGTGGGGTGACTTGGTGAGAGTACTTGGTGGGCTAACCTGGCAGGGTGACTTGATGAACGAACTTAGAGAGTCGACTTTGTGAGAGTACTTGGTGGGTCGAACTGGCGGGGTGACTTGATGAACGAACTTAAAGAGTTGACCTGGTGAGAGAACTTGTTGGGCTGACCTGGCGGGGTGAATTGATGAATGAACCTAAAGAGTCAACTTTGTGAGAGTACTTGGTGCGCCGACCTGGCGGGGTTACTTGATGACCGAACTTAAAGGGTCAACTTAGTGAGAGTACTTGGTGGGCTGACCTGGCAGAGCGACTTGATGAATGAACTGAAAGAGTCGACTTGGTGAGAGTACTTGGTGGGGTGACCTGATGAACAAACCTAAAGAGTCGACCTGGTGAGAGTACTTGGTGGGCCGACCTGGCGGGGTGACTTGGTGAGCAAACTTAAAGAGTCAACTTGGTGAGAGTAGTTGGCGGGCTGACCTGGCGGGGTGACTTGATGAACGAACTTAAAGAGTCCACTTGGTGAGAGTAATTTGTGGGCTGACCTGGCAGGGTGACTTGATGAATGAACTTAAAGAGTCGACTTGGTGGGGTGACTTGATTAACGCACTTGAAGGGTCGACTTGGTGGGGTGACTCTATGAACGGACCTAAAGAGTTGACTTGGTGAGAGTACTTGGTGGGGTGACTTGATGAAAGGACTCAAAGAGTCTACTTGGTGAGAGTACTTGGTGGCTCGACTTGATGAGCAGACTTAAATAGTGAACTTGGTGAGAGTACTTAATGGGGTGAACTGATGAGCAGACTTAAAGAGTCGACTTGGTTAGAGTACTTGTTCTAGTGACTTGATGAATAGACTTGAAGAGTCGACTTGGTGGGGTGACTTGATGAAAGGACTTAAAGAGTCGACTTGGTGAGAGTACTTGGTGGGGTGACTTGATGAACGGACTTAAAGGGTCGACTTGGCGAGGTGACTTGATGAACAGACCTAAAGAGTTGACTTGGTGAGAGTACTTGGCAAGGTGAACTGATGACCGAACTTAAAGAGTCGACTTGGTGGGGTGACTTGATTAACAGACTTCAAGGGTCGACTTGGCAAGGTGACTTGATGAACGGTCCTAAAGAGTTGACTTGGTGAGAGTACTTGGTGTGGTGACTTGATGAACAGACTTAAAGAGTCAAATTGGTGAGAGTACTTGGTGGGGTGACTTGATGAAAATAGTTAAATAGTCGACTTGGTGAGAGTACTTGGTCGGGTGACTTGTTGAATGCACTTGAAGAATCGACTTGGTTAGAGTACTTGGTGGGGTGACTTGATGAACGAACCAAAAGATTCAACTTGGTGGGCCAACCTGGCGGGGTGACTTGATGAACGAACTTAGAGAATCGACTTGGTGAGAATACTTGGTGGGCTGACCTGGCCGGGTGACTTGATGAACAAACTTAAAGAGTCGACTTGGTGAGAGTACTCGGTGGGCTGACCTGGTCATGTGACTTGATGAACAAACTTAAAGAGTCGACTTGGTGGGTCAAACTAGCGGGGTGACTTGGTGGGCTGACCTGGCAGGGTGACTTGATGAACGAACCTAGAGAGTCGACTTTGTGAGAGTACTTGGTGGGTCAAACTGGCGGGGTGAATTGATGAACAAACTTAAAGAGTCGACCTAGTGAGATAACTTGGTGGGCCGAGCTAGCGGGGTGAATTGATGAACGAATCTAAAGAGTCAACTTTGTGAGAGTACTTGGTGGGCCGACCTGGCAGGGTGTCTTGATGACTGAAGTTAAAGGGTCGACTTGGTGAGAGTACTTGGCGGGCTGACCTGGTGGAGCGACTTGATGAACGAGTCAACTTGGTGAGAGTAATTGGTGGGGTGACTTGATGAACAAACCTAAAGATTCGACCTGGTGAGAGTACTTGGTGGGCTGACCTGGCGGGGTGACTTGATGCGCCAACTTAAAGAGTCGACTTGGTGAGAGTACTTGGTGGGGTGACCTGGCGGGGTGACTTGATGAACGAACTTAAAGAGTTAACCTTGTGGGCCGACTTGGCAGAGTGACTTCATGAACGAACTTAAAGAGTCCACTTGGTGGGCCAACCTGGCGGGGTGACTTGATGAATGAACTTAAAGAGTCGACTTGGTGAGAGTAATTTGTGGGTTGACCTGGCGGGTTGACTTGATGAATGAACTTAAAGAGTCGACTTAGTGGGGTGACTTGATGAATGCACTTGAAGGGTCGACTTTGTGGGGTGACTCTATGAATGGACCTAAAGAGTTGACTTGGTGAGAGTACTTGGTGGGGTGACTTGATGAAAGGACTTAAAGAGTCGACTTGGTGAGAGTACTTGGTGGGGCAACTTGATGAACACACTTGAAGAATCGACTTGGTTAGAGTACTTGGTGGGGTGACTTGATGAACGGACTCAAAGAGTCGACTTGGTGAGATTACTTGGCGGGGTGAACTGATGAACAGACTTGAAGAGTCGACTTGGTGGGCCAACCTGGTGGGGTGACTTTATGGACGGACTTAAAGAGTCGACTTGGTTAGAGTACTTGTTCTGGTGACTTGATGAATGGACTTGAAGAGTCAACTTGGTGGGGTGACTTGATGAAAGGACTTAAAGAGTCGACTTGGTGAGAGTACTTGGTGGGGCGACTTGATGAACGGACTTAAAGGGTCGACTTGGCGGGGTGACTTGATGAACGAACCTGAGGAGTTGACTTGGTGAGAGTACTTGGTAGGGTGAACTGATGAATGGACTTAAAGAGTCGACTTGGTGGGCCGACCCGGTGGGGTGACTTGATGAATGGACTTATAGAGTCGAGTTGGTGAGAGTAGTTGTTCTGGTGACTTGATGAATGGACTTGAAAAGTCAGCTTGGTGGGGTGACTTGATGAAAGGACTTAAAGAGTCGACATGGTGGGGTGACTTGATGAACGAACTTAAAGGGTCAACTTTACGGGGTGACTCGATGAACGGACCTAAAGAGTTGACTTGGCGAGAGTACTCGGTGGGGTGACCTGATGAACAGACTTAGAGAGTCGACTTGGTGAGAGTACTTGGTGGGCCGACCTGGTTGGGTGACTTCGTGAACTGACTTAAAGAGTCAACTTGGTGGGGTGACTTGATGAACGAACTTCAAGGGTCGACTTGGCAAGGTGACTTGATGAACGGTCCTAAATAGTCGACTTGGTGAGAGTACTTGGTGTGGTGACTTGATGAACAGACTTAAAGAGTCGAATTGGTGAGAGTACTTGGTGGGGTGACTTGATGAACATAGTTAAAGAGTCGACTTGGTGAGATTACTTGGTCAGGTGACTTGATGAACGCACTTGAAGAATCGACTTGGTTAGAGTACTTGGTGGGGTGACTTGATGAACGAACTTAAAGATTCAACTTGGTGGGCCGACCTGGCGGGGTGACTTGATGAACGAACTTAGAGAGTCAACTTGGTGAGAGTACTTGGTGGGCTGACCTGGCTGGGTGACTTGATGAACAAACTTAAAGAGTTGACTTGGTGAGAGTAATCTTTGGGCTGACCTGGTCACGTGACTTGATGAACAAACTTAAAGAGTCGACTTGGTGGGCTGACTTGGCTGGGTGACTTGATGAACGAACTTAAAGAGTCAACTTGGTGGGTCGAACTAGCGGGGTGACTTGGTGGGCTGACCTGGCAGGGTGACTTGATGAACGAACCTAGAGAGTCGACTTTGTGAGAGTACTTGGTGGGTCAAACTGGCGGGGTGACTTGATGAGCAAACTTAAAGAGTCGACCTGGTTAGAGAACTTGGTGGGCCGATCTGGCGGGGTGAATTGATGAATGAACCTAAAGAGTCAACTTTGTGAGAGTACTTGGTGGGCCGACCTGGCAGGGTGACTTGATGACCGAACTTAAAGGGTCGACTTGGTGAGAGTACTTGTTGGGCCGACCTGGCAGAGCGACATGATGAACGAGTCAACTTGGTGAGAGTACTTGGTGGGGTGACTTGATGAAAAAACCTAAAGATTCAACCTGGTTAGAGTACTTGGTGGGCCAACCTGGCAGGGTGACTTGATGGGAAAACTTAAAGAGTCGACTTGGTGAGAGTACTTGGTGGGGTGACCTGGCAGGGTGACTTGATGAACGAACTTAAAGAGTTGACTTGGTGAGAGTAATTTGTGGGCTGACCTAGCGGGGTGACTTGATGAATGAACTTAAAGAGTCGACTTGGTGGGGTGACTTGATGAACGCACTTGAAGGGTCGACTTGGTGGGGTGACTCTATGAACGGACCTAAAGAGTTGACTTGGTGAGAGTACTTGGTGGGGTGACTTGATGAAAGGACTTAAAGAGTCGACTTGGTGAGAGTACTTGGTGGGGCGACTTGATGAACGCACTTGAAGAATCAACTTGGTTAGAGTACTTGGTGGGGTGACTTGATGAACGAACTCAAAGAGTCAACTTGGTGAGAGTACTTGGCGGGGTGAACTGATGAACAGACTTGAAGAGTCAACTTGGTGGACCGACCTGGTGGGGTGACTTTATGGACGGACTTAAAGAGTTGACTTGGTTAGAGTACTTGTTCTGGTGACTTGATGAATGGACTTGAATAGTCGACTTGGTGGGGTGACTTGATGAAAGGACTTAAAGAGTCGACTTGGTGAGAGTACTTGGTGGGGTGACTTGATGAATGGACTTAAAGGGTCGACTTAGCGGGGTGACTTGATGAATGGACCTAAGGAGTTGACTTGGTGAGAGTACTTGGCAGGGTGAACTGATGAACGGACTTAAAGAGTCGACTTGGTGGGCCGACCCGGTGGGGTGACTTGATGAACGGACTTATAGAGTCGACTTGGTGAGAGTAGTTGTTCTAGTGACTTGATGAACGGACTTGAAGAGTCGGCTTGGTGGGGTGACTTGATGAAAGGACTTAAAGAGTCAACTTGGTGGGGTGACTTGATGAACGAACTTAAAGGGTTGACTTTGCGGGGTGACTCGATGAACGGACCTAAAGAGTTGACTTGGCGAGAGTACTCGGTGGGGTGACCTGATGAACAGACTTAGAGAGTCAACATGGTGAGAGTACTTGGTGGGCCGACCTGGTTGGGTGACTTCGTGAACTGACTTAAAGAGTCGACTTGGTGGGGTGACTTGATGAACAGACTTCAAGGGTCAACTTGGCAAGGTGACTTGATGAACTGTCCTAAAGAGTTGACTTGGTGAGAATACTTGGTGTGGTGGCTTGATGAACAGACTTAAAGAGTCAAATTGGTGAGAGTACTTGGTGGGGTGACTTGATGAACATAGTTAAAGAGTCGACTTGGTTAGAGTACTTGGTTGGGTGACTTGATGAACGCACTTGAAGAATTGACTTGGTTAGAGTACTTAGTGGGGTGACTTGATGAACGAACTTAAAGATTTGACTTGGTGGGCCGACCTGGCATGGTGACTTGATGAACAAACTTAGAGAGTCGACTTGGTGAGAGTACGTGGTGGGCTGACCTGGCCGGGTGACTTGATGAACAAACTTAAAGAGTCAACTTGGTGATAGTACTCGGTGGGCTGACCCGATCACGTGACTTGATGAACGAACTTAAAGAGTCAACTTGGTGGGTCGAACTAGCGGGGTGACTTGGTGAGAGTACTTGGTGGGCTGACCTGGCAGGGTGACTTGATGAACGAACTTAGAGAGTCGACTTTGTGAGAGTACTTGGTGGGTCGAACTGGTGGGGTGACTTGATGAACGAACTTAAAGAGTCGACCTGTTGAGAGAACTTGGTGGGCCGAGCTAGCGGGGTGAATTGATGAATGAACCTAAAGAGTCGACTTTGTGAGAGTACTTGGTGGGCCAACCTGGCTGGGTGACTTGATGATCAAACTTAAAGGGTTGACTTGGTGAGAGCACTTGGTGGGCCGACCTGGCGGAGCGACTTGATGCACGAACTTAGAGAGTCGACTTGGTGAGAGTACTTGGTGGGGTGACTTGATGAACAAACCTAAAGAGTCGACCTAGTGAGAGTACTTGGTGGGTTGACCTGGCGGGGTGACTTGATGGGCAAACTTAAAGAGTCGACTTGGTGAGAGTACTTGGTGGGGTGACCTGGCGGGGTGACTTGATGAACAAACTTAAAGAGTCAACCTTGTGGGCCGACTTGGCAGAGTGACTTCATGAACGAACTTAAAGAGTCAACTTGGTGAGAGTAATTTGTGGGTTGACCTGGCGGGGTGACTTGATGAATGAACTTAAAGAGTCGACTTGGTGGGGTGACTTGATGAACGCACTTGATGGGTCGACTTGGTGGGGTGACTCTATGAAGGGACCTAAAGAGTTGACTTGGTGAGAGTACTTGGTGGGGTGACTTGATGAAAGGACTTAAAGAGTCAACTTGGTGAGAGTACTTGGTGGGGCGACTTGATGAATGCACTTGAAGAATCGACTTTGTTAGAGTACTTGGTGGGGCGACTTGATGAACGGAATCAAAGAGTCGACTTGGTGAGAGTACTTGGTGGCTTGACTTGATGAGCAGACTTAAAGAGTCAACTTGGTGAGCCTAACGGGGCGAGTTGGTGGGGCGACTTGGCGAGTGGAATTAGAGAGCCAACATGGTGAGGTGACTCGACGAGTTGGTTTGTTGAGATGACATGGTGAGCTGACTTGGCGAGTTGACCTGGCGAGCGAACTTAAAGAGTCAACTTGGCAACGTACTCGAGTCGACTTGGTGAGGCGACCTAGCGAGCGGGCTCAAAGAGTCAACATGGTGAGGTGACTCATTGAGTCAACATGGTGAGGCGACTCATGGTGAGGAGCTATCCTTGAGGTGACTTGGTGGGCCTACTTGATTAGTCGACTTGGTGAGCCGACCTGACAAGCTGACACAGTGAGCGGGCTTAAAGAGGCAACGACTTGGTGGGGTAACTCGGCAAGCCAACTTATCGAGGCAAGATGGTGAGTCAACTTGGTGAGTTGACTTGGTGAGCGCACTTAAAGAGTCAACTTCGTGAGGTGACTCGGCGAGTTAGCTCACTGATGCGACTTGGGCGGGCCGACCTAGCGAGCAAACTTAAAGAGGTGACTTGGGCAGGCTGACCTGGTGAGCGAACTTAAAGAGTTGACTTGGCAACGTACTTGAACAACTGACTTGGTGAGCTAAAATGGTGAGTGGGCTTAGAGAAGAAACTCGGTGGGGCAACTTGGCGAGCACACTTGCTGGGGCAAGGTGGTAAAATGACTAGGTGATTTGACTTGGTGAGCTGACTTGGTGAGCAAACTTAAGGGGTCGACTTGGTGGGGCAACCTGAATAGTCGACTCGGTGAGCTGACTTGGGGAGCTAACATGGTGAGCGGTCTTAAAGAAGAGGAGACCTGGTGAGGCAAGACGGTAAGTCATCTTGGTGAGCCAGCTTGACGAGCTATGAGTGGACTTAAAGAGTCAATTCTTGATTTGGAAAAGACCACATGGTCAGATGACTTGGTGAGCCGACCTGGCTAGCAAAATTGGTAAGAAAACTTATAGAATCGACTTGCTGTCCCCAGCCAGGATCGCGTGCAGGGCTCGGGTCACATAGCATCGAGGTGCCCTGGGTGACATGATTCGAGCAAAAAGTCGACGGTGGCATGAGTCGTGCAAAAACATTAGAGGCGATTAAGGCTCGAGGCACTTCGAGTCGAGGTTGCTGAGGCGGGTCGGGTTGAAAACTTTGGGCGTTAACCAAAAAGAAAAAGTTAACTGCTTTAGGATCACGTACACGACTCGGGGCACTTAGAATCAAGTCGAGCACGGTGACATGAGTCGTGCGAAAAATTTGGAGACGACTCGAGTCG
>CM053784.1:554149911-554202411 GCA_028749045.1 Cupressus sempervirens
TGCGACAGGGTCCGGGCCTGACAGGGCTCTCACCCTCTCTGGTGCCCCCTTCCAGGGGACTTGGGCCTGGTCCGTCGCTAAGGATGCTTCTACAGACTATAATTCGATAGGCACGGCCGTCAATTTTCATGCTGGGCACTTCCCGGTTTGCTCGCCGTTACTAGGGGAATCCTGGTAAGTTTCTTTACCTCCGCTGATTGATATGCTTAAACTCAACAGGTACTCACGCCTGACTTGGGGATGTGGTAGAGATGCAGCAATGCCCGCACTGCGGCAGGCCGCTGAGCCCAGAATAAAGTTCCTCACAAGGAATCGTTCAATCGGCGCAAACCAATGCCGGCCTTTGCGAGCCACCGCTCGTTGCGACGGATCGACGAACCTCATGCTCATTTCAGCCAACCACGTGCCACTTGTAGAAGTGGATGGCCATCTTTGCTCCTTGCTGGGGAGGGCAAAATTTTGTAGTGCGATGCCCAAGCAGACGTGCCCTTGGCCAAGGCCTCGGGCACAACTTACGTTCAAAGACTTGATGATTCATGGGATTCTACAATTCACACTAAGTATCGCATTTCGCTACATTCTTCATCGTGGCGAGAGCCAAGATATCCGTTGCCGAGAGTCATGATTTTGTTTTTCTTTTGTCTTTCAGCGACCCAAGCGTGCAAGGCACTGGCTTGCACTTCGTTCTTTGGATTTCTAAGATGCACGATGCACCCGTGTGTTGGGTGGTTGACACATCCCAAACCCCGAGCACCCAATGGGTGTGACGAGGAACGCTGTGGTGTGTTCCTGCCCCATCACCTCACAAAGGTGGGAGGCGACACATGGGAGAGCCGTGTCAGTGGATGGGGCCCCTGCCCCGCAAATCATGCGAGTGCACCCATCCTAAACACAGAATGCTCCAAGTGACAAGTCAACACACCTGGGCAAGGCAATGGGGGGTTGCGGTAGTCCCGACTTGCCACCGTCGAAACGACGGATCCCTGGCACAGCGCCGCGCACGTGATCAGACCATGAAATCTTAGCAGCGGGGGATGAGGCCCAGACCCCCTCTAAACTACAACTAAGCAGAGACCTCTCGCTCCGACACGGACATCGTTCGAAGGCACCAATCCTAATTTAGATGGCATTCGAGTCTCTTCTTCACCCTGCGGGGAATCCACGCTTTCGATCACGAGCATTCGATGTGACCCTCGACCTTGATGGTGCTGGACCCATAGCTTGGTCGTCTAGCACATCACTGCAGGGCTGAGTGTCCGTACGTCGCCGAGATTTTGGGGGCGGGGAGGAGGCTAGCTCCATCCCCTACATGATTCAGGGTCTCAAACTGACAATGATCCTACCGCAGGTTCACCTACGGTAACCTTGTTACGACCTCTCCTTCCTCTAAATGATAAGGTTCAGTGAACTTCTCGCGATGTCACCGACAAGAACCGCCTTCGTCGCCATGATCTGAACACTTCACTGGATCATTCAATCGGTAGGAGAGATGGGCGGTGTGTATAAAGGGCAGGGACTTAGTCAATGCGAGCTGATGACTCGCGCTTACTAGGAATTCCTCGTTGAAGATCAATAATTGCAATGGTCTATCCCCATCACGATGCAATTTGGAAAGATTTCCCAAACCTTTCGGGCCAGGGAGAGAAACTCATTGGTTGCATCAGTGTAGCGCATGTGGGGCCCATAACATCTAAGGGCATCACAGACCTGTTATTGCCTCAAACTTCCATGGCCTAGGAGGCCATAGTCCCTCTAAGAAGCTGGTCGTGAAGGGGAACCTCCTTGTAGCTAGTTAGTAGGCTGAGGTCTCATTTGTTAATGGAATTAACTAGACAAATCGCTCCACCAACTAAGAATGGCCATGCACCACCACCCATAGAATCAAGAAAGAGCTCTCAATCTGTCAATCCTTACTATGTCTGGACCTGGTAAGTTTCCCCGTGTTGAGTCAAATTAAGCCGCTGGCTCCACTCCTGGTGGTGCCCTTTCATCAATTCCTTTAAGTTTCAGCCTTGCGACCATACTCCCCCTAGAACCCAAACACTCTAATTTCTCAGAAGGTGCTGGCGGAGTCCTTAGAGCAACATCCACCGATCCCTGGTCGACATCGTTTATGGTTGAGACTAGGACGGTATCTGATCGTCTTTGAGCCCCCAAATTTCGTTCTTGATTAATGAAAACATCCTTGGCAAATGCTTTCGCAGTGGTTCATCTTCCATAAATCCAAGAATTTCACCTCTTACAATGAAATACAAATGCCCCTGACAGTCCCTATTAATCATTACTCCGGTCCCGAAGGCCAACAGAACAGGACCAAACTCCTATCGCGTTATTCTATGCTAATGTATTCAGAGCGTAGGCTTGCTTTGAGCACTCTAATTTTTTCAAAGTAACGGCACCGAAACCACGACCCAGCCAATTAAGGCCACGAACACGCCGCCGGCAGAAGGGACATGAGGGCCAGTGCACACCCAAAAGGCGGACCGACCGTGACAACCCAAGGTCCAACTACGAGCTTTTTAACTGCAACAACTTAAATATATGCTATTGGAGCTGGAATTACCATGGCTGCTGGCACCAGACTTGCCCTCCAATGAATCCTTGTTAAGGGATTTAGATTGTACTCATTCCAATTACCAAACTTGATGATCCTAGTATTGTTATTTATTGTCACTACCTCCCCGTGTCAGGATTGGGTAATTTGCGCGCCTGCTGCCTTCCTTGGATGTGGTAGCCATTTCTCAGGCTCCCTCTCCATAATCAAACCATAATTCTCTATCAGCCATCACCACCATGGTAGGCCTCTATCCTACCATCGAAAGTTTATAGGGCAGAAATTTGAATGAACCGTCGCCAGCACAAAGGCCGTGCGATCCGTCTAGTTATCATGAATCACTGGAATAGCGGGCGAGCCCGCACTGGCCTTTTATCTAATAAATGCATCCCTTTCGAGAGTCAAGATTTGGTGCATGTATTAGCTCTAGAATTACTACGATTATCCGAGTAGCAAAGTACCATCAAAGAAACTATAATTGATTTAATGAGCCATCCACAGTTTCACAGTCTGAAATAGTTCATACTTAGACATGCATGGCTTAATCTTTGAGACAAGCATATGACTACTGGCAGGATCGACCAGGTAGCTTCTAACAATGAGGGGGACCCCCCAAGGCCTGCTACAGCCAAGGGATGCCCGTCGCGATGGGAAAATGAAATTTACATTCGCTCCGTCATGCATCCAAACATAATCCACCACACAAGCAACAAGAATGACGTTCACAGCACATGCAGGACTCGCAACGCTCAAAGATTTCACACAAAAGGAAAGTGTCCCATCGTTGATCGGAGAGGGCCAAACAGGGAGCCTCGGTTCACAGGCACCTGGGAAGAACATCCCGAACAGAACCCTTTACCCTCGAACTCGCTATCACCACTACTCGAAAAGAAGCCTCGAGTCTGTACGAGATGCACCGCGCATGTAGCCACCTCAATTGTAAGGCCACTCAGAGACCATCCATTTCCTAGGCATATGCCTCCTACACGCCTATTGAGGTGCACCCACACAGACAAAATCCTTCTCGATCGCAACAAACATTTTCCCATGACGAAGAGCTGGTTGCCAAAGTGCCAACGGAGACCGCCGTTCTGAAGGGTGAAGGGCCGTGCGAGTCAAAAACATGGCTGGTTATGCGATTGGCGGGGGCATCACTGTGCATGCGACCACCTCAATTATAAGGCCGCTCAAGGGCATCATGTATAACACCCCCTCCGTACATTTATAGGTGATGAGAGCCTGCCCGCATACACGGACATGTCTAACCTCTAGGAAATTTCTCCTTTCCCAGCACAGCCTCGCTAACTATTCCCCGTGACACGTGATCTGCCAGCGCAGGTACAAAAAAGTTCCTGCAGGTGAACACTCACACTAGCGTTGTCGGACAAGCTTCAATCTCATGCACATGCACATACCAAAGAATTGCACCGCGAGGGAACCAACCCGCTAGCACCCACATCTCGGCAAAAAGCATTTGTGCGATTTCTTCCCCTAGACAGAAGCATTGGGCCTGCACTTGTTAGAGCATTGCAAAGATGAGCGCTTTGGTTCGCAGGAGCCTGATAAGAACATCTCGTACGAAACCCGTTCCCCCAAAATGTTCAAATCACAAATGCTCGCAGCAGAGTCGTAATGCAAAGATGTACACCGCGCACGTGACCTGAGTAAGGACACTCAGAGACATCCATTTCCCAGGCATATGCCCCCTACACACTTTTTGGTGCACCCCGTACAAATGGCCATACTTTGACAAGCCCTCCCAGAATTTCGCATCTGAAGAGAGATGAAACACCTTTGGCTTTTTGTCCACACAATGCAAACACCGAACGCTCTCTTTAGGGGGGAGCTGAAGAAGAGTATCTCCCGCAGAACCCATGAGCCGCAGTCATTCGGATTGCATAGGGCAGGACAGGGCATGGCAAGTTTTCGTATCCAAACAAAAATTATTGGTAATACTCTACGCTTCTACTGGCCCGAACCACAAAGGCTGTCACGACAGTGCCATGCACTTCTGTAGGATGAGATAGTAAAGAGGTGAGCACGCACCGAGAACGCACTAGCAAATAAATTATGCGGCAACCAAACCTTTCGTCGGCCCCCCTCTCAATCCCAAGGCTCTACCAATCGGCAAAAACTTAGGGTGGAGAGTGGACCCTTGATGAAATTAGGGAAGTCAAGCAATGCACCCGTGCAACCATCCCTTTCCTTCTTGCCGTCCAGGCAGGATAAAAATGCAATGATAGAACGTGCCAATGAGATGGAGCCCTTGGCTAAAAGATACAACTCCATGCACACTCAGCAACAAGTGCATCTTAGAATCGAACACCAAATGTGCAGTGTGTTGCAAGCCATGCAGACACCTACATATAGGGTATATCCAACAAAACAAAGCGACAAGTACTTCCCACCAGCTCTGCCATTGCGATTACCAAATGGGATATACTCACCGCCATAGATTAATGACCATCATTACCGTCTCGGAATAGATACAAGCACATCAAGCTTCATTCGATCAACTGGATGAATTTCACCTTGAAGGGGCCCAATCCAAAAGTTCCGGAGGTCACCTCTTGGAACTCTTGAGAACAAGGCCCATCTTACATGCAAACTCTGCTACTGTGCAAACATAGGTTGCAATTAAAGATAAATTGCGAGGCCGTCACAATGGCCCGAGGCCAATGCTCTGACTAAGTCAATTTTCTCTTGCAATCACCATGCTGCCGTTTACAGAGAGATCTCCCCATTCACTTGTGACGCGACGCACAATCCAAGTGCTAGACGTGAGCTTGCCCTTGAAAGAAAGACCACTTTCCAAGACATCCCTCGATGACACATTGGAATGACAACCACTGTCAAACCATTCCCAATGTTGTGCTGATCGAGTTGGCACAGAGGCGACCTTAGGGAGCTCCCGCATAGTAATCGGGATGTGCTTTCGTACCCATCTCTCACAAAAACCAATGTTAGCTGTGAACAAATTTAGAATCCAAGGCTCGTATCCATCGATATCGTCGGCACTGGGTCTATATATTCAAAGGCCACGGAGAGGTTCCGATAAGAGAAGCTCCCCTGCTTGCTCGCACAAACATCCCAAATGCTAGACACAAGCTCCTGCCCTTAGCATCACTCTCTAGATCACCGCAATGACACATTGCAATGACAACCGCTGTCGAACAACTCCCGAATTTGTGCCAATGGAGTGAGAAAGAAGAGCAACTTTGGGGAGCCATGCATAGCACACGGGCTGTGTTGCTTCATTCTGCTCTTATATACAGATCTGATGTTGTTGATTTCATTTGGAATCTAAGGCTGCATTCATCCTTTCTCACACAAAAATTGGCTCTTCTCATCGAATGGCCACGGGGAGCTTCTGATTACAAAGGCTCCCTTGTCACTCATGATGCGTAGCCCAACTGCTAGACGATGGCTCGCCCTTCAGATCACTGCCCAGGCAACCACCATAACGGCACCATTGGGAATGAAAACCGCTACCGAACCATTCCAAAAATTTTGCGCCACAGAAGTTGTTGCGAAGAGAACCACTCTAGGGAGAGAGCACTCGCATAGCAAAATCAGGATGGCTTCACGGCCCTTCCAATAGAAATGATGCTAGTGCCAATATTCCAAATCTGAATAACATGTCTTTCTCGAACACCAGCACCGATTCTATTGGGGAGGGTCGCTGAGAGCTTTTGTTATCAAAGCCTCCCATTGTAGCCATGATAGGCATGCAAAAAATATTTGCTAGAGTGCCAAGCACCCCAGCTCATGGCTAGAGACAAGGGCTCACCATTAAGATCAACTTTGAAATCACAGAACAGACGCGCTGTAGAATGACAACCGCTGCCAAGTCTCTTCCGTAATTGCGTCGGTCGAGTGATCGAAGAAGGTGATCTAAGAGAGGGTCCAAGCATAGGAATTTGTTGGGGGATTCTCACCGATAGCAAAAATTCATGCAATACCCGAGCAACACCAGACAGAGGTGCTAGACGAGGGCTCCCATTTTAGATCAACTTTTAAAATCACCAAGTAGATGTGGTGAGGGCTGGCAACCGCTGCCAAACCTTTTTCCAAAATTGCACCGGCTGAGTGACAAGAAAACATGATCTAAAGGAGAGTCAAGGAATAGCACCTCGAGGGTGGGCTTCATGCCCCTCCAATTGATTCAACGTCAGCGTCCACCATTTCAAAATCTGACATTTCCATCCTCCTTGATGCTGGCATTGAATCAATGAGAGGGGCACGGGAGAGGCTCGTGGCAACAACCTCTCCTATATTATTCTGACCAAACAGCCATCCACGACCCAATTCTTTATGAGGTTGTCTAAGGAGCAAAAGATATTCATCGAATAGGACATGTGAATTCATGGAGCCAACGGACTGAAATGGTCATCGAGCTCATCCGATCAACTGGATTAATTTCACCTTGAAGGGGCCCAATCCAAAAGTTCCGAAGGTCATCTCCTGGAACTCTCAAGAACAAGGCCCATCTTACTTGCAAACTCTGCTACTACGCAAACATAGGTTGCAATTAAAGAGAAATTGCAAGGCCATCACAGTGGCCTGAGGCCAATGCTCTAACTAAGTCAATTTTCTCTTGCAATCACCATGCCGCCATTCATAGAGAGATCTTTCCATTCACTTGTGACGTGACGCACAATCCAAGTGCTAGATGCGAGCTCACCCTTGAAAGGCCACTTTCCAAGACATCCCCTAATGACACATTGGAATGACAGCCGTTGTCGAACCATTCCCAATGTTGTGCCGATCGAGTTGGCATAGAGGCAACCTTAGGGAGCTCTCACGTAGCAATCAGGATGTGCTTTCATACCCATCTCTCACAAAAACCAATATGTTAGCTGTGAACAAATTTAGAATCCAAGGCTCGTATCCATCGATATCGTCAGCACTGGGTCTATATATTCAAAGGCCATGGAGAGGTTCTGATAAGAGAAGCTCCCCTGCTCACTCGCACAAACATCCCAAATGCTAGACACAAGCTCCCGCCCTTAGCATCGCTCTCCAGATCGCCGCAATGACACATTGGAATTACAACTGCTGTCGAACAACTCCCGAATTTGTGCCGATGCAGTGAGAAAGAAGAGCAACTTTCGGGAGCTGCGCATAGCACACGGGCTGTGCTACTTCATTCTGCTCTTATATACAGATCCGATGTCATTGATTTCATTTGGAATCCGAGGCTACATTCATCCTTGCTCACACAAGCAATGGCTCTTCTCATCGAATGGCCATAGGGAGCTTCCGATTACAAAGGCTCCCTTCTCACTCGTGATGCGCAGCCCAACTGCTAGACGACGGCTCGCCCTTCAGATCGCTGCCCAGGAAACCACCACAATGACACCATTGGGAATGACAACTGCTACTGAACCATTCCGAAAATTTTGCGCCAAAGGAGTTGTTGCGAAGAGAACCACTCTGGGGAGAGAGCACTCGCATAGAAAAATCGGGATGGCTTCACGACCCTTCCAATAGAAACGATGCTGGTGCCAATATTCCAAATCCGAATAACGTGTCTTTCTCGAACACCAGCACTGATTCAATTGGGGAGGGTCACCGAGAGCTTTTGTTATCAAAGCCTCCCATTGTAGCCATGATAGGCATGCAAAAAATATTTGCTAGAGCGCCAAGCACCCCACCTCATGGCTAGAGACAAGGGCTCGCCATTAAGACCAACTTCGAAATTGCAGAACAGACGCGCTGTAGAATGGCAACCGCTGCCAAGTCCCTTCCATAATTGCGTTGGTCGAGTGATCGAAGAAGGTGATCTAAGAGAGGGTCCAAGCGTAGGCATTTTTTGGGGGATTCACACCGATAGCAAAAATTCATGCAATACCCGACCAACACCGGACGGAGGTGCTAGACGAGGGCTCCCATTTTAGATCAAGTTTTAAAATCACCAAGTAGACGCGGTGAGGGCTGACAACCGCTGCCAAACCTTTTTCCAAAATTGCGCCAGCTGAGTGACAAGAAAACATGATCTAAAGGAGAGTCGAGGAATAGCACCTCGAGGGTGGGCTTCATGCCCCTCCAATTGATTCAATGTCGGCATCCACCGTTTCAAAATCTAACATTTCCATTTGCCTTGACACTGCCGTTGAATCAATGAGAGGGGCACGGGAGAGGCTCGTGGAAACAACCTCTCCTATATAAGCTATTAGTACGAGGCTCGCTCTGCATTAGAAATTAGTGAACACATCGACATCCACCTTAATAATCCAAATCGTTGAAAATTCTGAACAAACAGCCATCCACGACCCAATTTTTTAAGAGGTCATCTAAGGAGCAAAAGATTGTCATCGGTTAGGAGATGTGAATTCATGGAGCCAATGGACTGAAATGGTCATCGAGCTCATCCGATCAACTGGATGAATTTCACCTTGAAGGGGCCCAATCCAAAAGTTCCGAAGGTCATCTCCTGGAACTCTCAAGAACAAGGCCCATCTTACTTGCAAGCTCTGCTACTGCGCAAACATAGGTTGCAATTTAAGAGAAATTGCTAGGCCATCACAGTGGCCCGAGGCCAATGCTCTGACTAAGTTAATTTTCTCTTGCAATCACCATGCCACCATTCATAGAGAGATCTCCCCATTCACTTGTGATGCGATGCACAATCCAAGTGCTAGATGCGAGCTTGCCCTTGAAATGCCACTTTCAAAGACATCCCCCGATGACACATTGGAATGACAACCGCTGTCGAATCATTCCCAATGTTGTGCCGATTGAGTTGGCACAGAGGCAACCTTAGGGAGCTCCCGCGTAGCAATCGGGATGTGCTTTTGTCCCCATCTCTCACAAAAACCAATATGTTAGCTGTGAACAAATTTAGAATCCAAGGCTCGTATCCATCGATATCGTCGACACTGGGTCTATATATTCAAAGGCCACGGAGAGGTTCCAATAAGAGAAGCTCCCCTGCTCACTCGCACAAACATCCCAAATGCTAGACACAAGCTCCCACCCTTAGTATCACTCTCCAGATCGTCGCAATGACACATTGGAATGATAACCGCTGTCGAAAAACCCCCGAATTTTTGTCGATGGAGTGAGAAAGATGAGGAACTTTGGGGAGCCGCACATAGCAAACGGGTTGCTACTTCATTCTGCTCTTATATATAGATCTGATGTCGTTGATTTCATTTGGAATCCGAGGCTACATTCATCCTTGCTCACACAAGCAATGGCTCTTCTCATCGAATGGTCACGGGGAGCTTTCGATTACAAAGGCTCCCTTGTCACCCGTGATGCGCAGCCCAACTGCTAGACGACAGCTTGCCCTTCAGATCGCGGCCCAAGCAACCACCACAACGGTGCCATTGGAACGACAACCACTGCCGAACCATTCCAAAATTTTTTTTTTCAAAGAAGTTGTTGCAAAGAGAATGACTTTCGGGAGAGAGCCCTCGCATAGCAAAATCGGGATGGCTTCACAGCCCTCCCAATAGAAACGATGCTGGTGCCAATATTCCAAATCCAAATAGCGTGTCTTTCTCGAACACCAGCACCGATTCTATTGGGTCAATATTGTCGGCACTGGGTCTATATTCAAAGGCCATGGAGAGGTTTCGATAAGAGAAGCTCCACTGCTCGCTTGCACAAACATCCCCAAATGCTAGATGCAAGCTTCCACCCTTAGCATCGCTCTCCAGATCACCACAATGACACATTGGAATGACAGCCGCTGTCGAACAACTCCCAAATTTGTGTCGATGGAGTGAGAGAAACAAGAGCTAGATCGGGTCGACAAAAATGGCTAAGCCAGATCGGGTCGACCAGCATGGCTCGGCCACCAGTTTTTGCTGAGAGCTTTCGATATTAAAGCTCCCATGTAGCCGCGTTAAGTACACCATGACAAATTGCTAGAGCTTCGAGCACCCATAATAGCAAATTGCCATTATACCAAGCAATGCCGGAGTGCTAGACAAGGGTGCACGTTTAGATCAGGTTTTAAAATCACCAAAAAGACACGCCATGGATCGGCAACCGCTGCCTCACCTTTTCCAAAATTGAGTCATTAGAAAACATGATCTAAAGGAGAGCCGAGGAAAAGCACCGAGATCGCTTCATGCCCATTTCATTGATTCAACATTAGCATACACCATTTGAAAACCCAACAATCTGATCCGCCTAGACACCAATGTTGAATCAATGAAAGGGGCATGGGAGAGGCTCGTGGCAACAACCTCTAGTATATAAGTAATTAGTGTGAGGGTCGCTCTGCATTAGAAATCTGTGATAGCACGGACAACTCCCTTAAAAATCCAATTCAATGAAAAATGTGACCTAACAGCCATCCACGACACTATTTTTGGAGCTCGGTGAGATCGGGTCGGCCAGCATGGCTCGCCCAGATCGGCTCAGCCAGAATGGCTCGCCCAGATCAGGTCGGCCAGAATGGCTCGCCCAGATCGGCTTGGCCAGCATGGCTCGGCCAGAACAGCTCACCCAGATCAGGTCAGCCAACGTGGCTCGCCCAGATCAGCTCGGCCAGGCTGGCTCACCCACCATTTTTCAAGCACACTACCTCCCCTATATAAGCTATTAGTGCAAGCCTTACTCTACATCAAAAATGTACATTTAGTGCACAAGTACCTTAAAACCCAATTCAATGAAAAATGTGACCAAACAGCCATCCACGACACCATTTTTGGAGCTCGCCCAGATCAGCTCGGCCAACATGGCTCGCCCAGATCGGCTCAGCCAGCATGGCTCAGCCAGAACGGCTTGCCCAGATCGGCTCGACAAGCATGGCTCGCCCAGATCGGCTCGGCCAGGCTGGCCCACCCACCATTTTTCAAGCACACTACCTCCCCTATATAAGCTATTAGTGCAAGCCTTACTCTACATCAGAAATGTACATTTAGTGCACAAGTACCTTAAAACCCAATTTAATGAAAAATGTGACCAAAATGCCATCCATGACACCGTTTTTGGAGCTCGGCCAGATCGGCTCGGCCAACATGGCTCACCCAGATTGGCTCGGCCAGCATGGCTCGGCCAAAATGGCTCGGCCAGATCGGGTCGGCCAGCATGGCTCACCCAGATCGGCTCGGCCAGGCTGGCTCGCCCACCATTTTTCAAGCACACTACCTCCACTATATAAGCCATTAGTGCAAGCCTTACTCTACATCAGAAATGTACATTCAGTGCACAAGTACCTTAAAACCCAATTCAATGAAAAATGTGACCGAATAGCCATCCACGACCCCATTTTTCATGAGGTTGTCAACGAAGACAAAGATTGGCATTGCTTAGGCGATTTGATTGCATCAGTCAGGGGGGTAAATTGATCAATTTTTGGAGACTGACTAGAATGGCTCAACGAATATTTTATATCAAAAGCTACCCGATTTGAGAATTATGACTCAAGTAGAATGGCTCGGGTACCCATTTTACAAACTTAAAGAGTCGACTTGGTGGGCTGACCTAGCAGGGTGACTTGATGAACAAACTTAAAGAGTAGACTTGGTGAGAGTACTCGGTGGGCTACCCTGGTCACGTGACTTGATGAATGAACTTAAAAAGTCGACTTGGTGGGCTGACTTGGCCGGGTGACTTGATGAAAAAACTTAAAGAGTCAACTCGGTGGGTCGAACTAGCAAGATGACTTGGTGAGAGTACTTGGTGGGGTGACCTGGCAGGGTGACTCGATGAACGAATTGAGAGAGTCGACTTTGAGAGAGTGCTTGGTGGCTCGAACTGGCGGGGTGACTTGATGAACAAACTTAAAGAGTCAACTTGGTGAGAGAACTTGGTGGGCCAAGCTGGCAAGGTGAATTGATGAACGAACCTAAAGAGTCAACTTTGTGAGAGTACTTGGTGGGCCGACCTGGCAGGGTGACTTGATGACTGAACTTAAAGGGTCGACTTGGTGAGAGTACTTGGTGGGCCGACCTGGCAGAGCGACTTGATGAACGAACTTAGAGAGTCGACTTTGTGAGAGTACTTGGTGGGGTGACTTGATGAACAAACCTAAAGAGTCGACCTGGTGAGAGTACTTGGTGGGCCGACCTGGCGGGGTGACTTGATGAGCCAACTTAAAGAGTCGACTTGGTGAGAGTACTTGGTGGGGTGACCTGGTGGGGTGGCCTGATGAACAAACTTAAAGAGTCAACCTTATGGGCCAACTTGGCAGAGTGACTTCATGAACGAACTTAAAGAGTCCACTTGGTGGGCCAACCTGGCGGGGTGACTTGATGAACGAACTTAAAGAGTCGACTTGGTGAGAGTAATTTGTGGGCTGACCTGGCTGGGTGACTTGATGAATGAACTTAAAGAGTCGACTTGGCGGGGTGACTTGATGAACGCACTTGAACGGTCAACTTGGTGGGGTGACTCTATGGACAGACCTAAAGAGTTAACTTGGTGAGAGTACTTGGCGGGGCGACTTGATGAATAGACTTAAAGAGTCGACTTGGTGAGAGTACTTGGTGGGGTGACTTGATGAGCGAACTTGAAGAATCGACTTGGTTAGACTACTTGGTGGGGTGACTTGATGAACGGACTCAAAGATTCGAGTTGCTGAGAGTACTTGGTGGCTCGACTTGATGAGCAGACTTAAAGAGTCCACTTGGTGAGAGTACTTGGCGGGGTGAATTGATGAACGGACTTAAAGAATCGACTTGGTGGGAGTTCTTGGTTGGCCGAACTGGTACTTGTTCTGGTGACTTGATGAACGGACTTAAAGAGCCGACTTGGTGGGGTCACTTGATGAAAGGACTTAAAGAGTTGACTTGATGAGAGTACTTGGTGGGGTGACTTGATGAAAGAACTTAAAGGGTCAACTTGGCAGGGTGACATGGTGAACGGACCCAAAGAGTTGACTCGGTGAGAGCACTTGGTGGGGTGACCTGATGAACGAACTCAAAGAGTCGACTTGGTGAGAGTACTTAGTGGCTCGACTTGATGAGTAGACTCAAAGAGTCCACTTGGTGAGAGTACTTGGCAGGGTGAACTGATGAATGGACTTAAAGAGTCGACTTGGTGGGAGTACCTAGTGGGGTGACTTGATGAAGGGACATAAAGAGTCGACTTGGTGAGAGTACTTGTTCTGGTGACTTGATGAACGGACTTAAACAGTCGACCTGGTGGGGTGACTTGATGAAAGGACTTAAAGAGTCGACTCGATGAGAGTACTTGGTGGGGTGACTGTATGAACGCACTTGAACAATCGACTTGGTTAGAGTACTTGGTGGGGTGACTTGATGAACGCACTCAAAGAGTCGAGTTGGTGAGAGTACTTGGTGGCTCGACTTGATGAGCAGACTTAAAGAGTCAACTTGGTGAGAGTACTTGGCAGGGTGAACTGATGAACGAACTTAAAGAGTCAACTTGCTGGGAGTACTTGGTGGGCTGAACTGGTGGGGTGACTTGATCAACAGACTTAAAGAGTCGACTTGGTTAGAGTACTTGTTCTGGTGACTTGATGAATGGACTTGAAGAGTCGACTTGGTGGGGTGACTTGATGAAAGGACTTAAAGAGTCGACTTAGTGAGAGTACTTGGTGGGGCGACTTGATGAACGGACTTAAAGGGTCGACTTGGCAGGGTGACTTGATCAACGCACTTGAAGGGTCGAGTTGGTGGGGTGACTTGATGAATGGACCTAAAGAGTTGACCGGGTGAGAGTACTTGGTGGGGTGACTTGATGAACAGAGTTAAAGAGTTGACTTGGTGAGAGTACTTGGTTGGGTGACTTGATGAATGCACTTGAAGAATCAACTTGGTTAGAGTACTTGGTGGGCTGACTTGATGAACTAACTTAAAGAGTCGACTTGGTGGGCCAACCTAGCAGGGTGACTTGATGAACGAACTTAGAGAGTCGACTTAGTGAGAGTACTTGGTGACTTGGTGGGCTGACCTGGCCGGGTGACTTGATGAATGAACTTAAAGAGTCCACTTGGTGGGCCGACCTGGCGGGGTGACCTGATGAATGAACCTAAAGAGTCAACTTGGTGAGAGTACTTGGTGGGCAGACATAGCGGGGTGATTTGATGAACGAACTTAAAGAGCCGACTTGGTGAGAGTACTTGGTGGGGTGACTTGATGAACGAACCTAAAGAGTTGACTTGGTGGGTCGACCTGGCAGGGTGACTTGATGAACAAACTTAAAGAGTCAACTTGGTGGGCAGACCTAGCAGGGTGACTTGATGAACAAACTTAAAGAGTCAACTTGGTGAGAGTACTTGGTGGGCCGACCTGGCAAGGTGACTTGATGAACTAACTTAAAGAGTCGACTTGGTGAGAGTACTCAGTGGGCTGACTTGGTCACATGACTTGATGAACAAACTTAAAGAGTTGACTTGGTGGGCCGACTTGGCTGGGTGACTTGATGAACGAACTTAAAGAGTCGACTTGGTGGGCCGACCTGGCGGGGTGACTTGGTGAGAGTACTTGGTGGGCTGACCTGGCAAGGTGACTCGATGAACGAACTTAGAGAGTCGACTTTGCAAGAATACTTGGTGGGTCAAACTGGCGGGGTGGCTTGATGAACGAACTTAAAGAGTCGACTTGGTGAGAGAACTTGGTGGGTTGAGCTGGCGGGGTGAATTGATGAACGAACCTAAAGAGTCAACTTTCTGAGAATACTTGGTTGGCCGACCTGGGCGGGTGACTTGATGAACGAACTTAAAGGGTCGACCTGGTGAGAGTACTTGGAAGGCCGACCTGGCTGAGCGACTTGATGAATGAACTTAGAGAGTCAACATTGTGAGAGTACTTGGTGGGGTGACTTGATGAAAAAACCTAAAGAATCGACCCGGTGAGAGTACTTTGCGGGAAGACATGGTGAGAGTAATTAGTGGGCCGACCTGGCGGGGTGACTTGATGAGCAAACTTGAAGAGTCAACTTGGTGAGAGTACTTGGTGGGCTGACCTGGCAGGGTGACTTGATGAATGAACTTAAAGAGTCGACCTTGTGGGCCGACTTGGCAGAGTGACTTCACGAACGAACTTAAAGAGTCCACTTGGTGGGCTGACCTGGCGGGGTGACTTGATGAATGAACTTAAAGAGTCAACTTGGTGAGAGTAATTTGTGGGCTAACCTGGCGGGGTGACTTGATGAATTAACTTAAAGAGTCGACTTGTTGGGGTGACTTGATGAATGCACTTGAAGGGTCGACTTGGTGGGGTGACTCTATGAACGGACCTAAAGAGTTGACTTGGTGAGAGCACTTGGTGGGGTGACTTGATGAACAAACTCAAAGAGTCAACTTGGTGAGAGTACTTGGTGGGGTGACTTGATGAGCGTACTTGGAGAATCAACTTGGTTAGAGTACTTGGACTCAAAGAGTTGACTTGCTGAGAGTACTTGGTGGCTCGACTTGATGAGCAGACTTAAAGAGTCCACTTGGTGAGAGTACTTGGCGGGGTGAACTGATGAACGAACTTAAAGAATTAACTTGGTGGGAGTACTTGGTTGGCCGAACTGGTGGGGTGACTTGATGAACGGACATAAAGAGTCGACTTGGTGAGAGTACTTGTACTTGTTCTGGTGACTTGATGAACGGACTTAAAGAGTCGACTTGCTGGGGTGACTTGATGAAAGGACTTAAAGAGTCGACTTGGTGAGAGTACTTGGTCGGGTGACTTGATGAACGCACTTGAAGAATCGACTTGGTTAGAGTACTTGGTGGGGCGACTTGATGAATGAACTTAAAGAGTTGACTTGGTGGGCCGACCTGGCGAGGTGACTTGCCGACCTGGCCGGGTGACTTGATGAATGAACTTAAAGAGTCCACTTGGTGGGCCGACCTAGCGGGGTGACTTGATGAATGAACCTAAAGAGTTGACTTGGTGAGAGTACTTGGTGGGCAAACATAGCGGGGTGATTTGATGAGCAAACTTAAAGAGTCGACATGGTGAGAGTACTTGGTGGGGTGACTTGATGAACGAACCTAAAGAATTGACTTGGTGGGCCGACCTAGCAGGGTGACTTGATGAACGAACCTAAAGAGTCGACTTGGTGGGCCGTACTGGTAGGGTGACTTGATGAACAAACTTAAAGAGTCAACTTGGTGGGCCGACCTGGTAGGGTGACTTGATGAACAAACTTAAAGAGTCGACTTGGTGAGAGTACTTGGTGGGCCGACCTGGCGAGGTGACTTGATGAACAAACCTAAAGAGTCGAGTTGGTGAGAGGACTCGGTGGGCTGACCTAGTCACGTGACTTGATGAACAAACTTAAAGAGTCGACTTGGTGGGCTGACTTGGCCGGGTGACTTAATGAACGAACTTAAAGAGTCGACTTGGTGGGTCAAACTAGCGGGGTGACTTGGTGAGGGTACTTGGGGGGCTGACCCAGCAGGGTGACTTGATGAACAAACTTAGAGAGTCAACTTTGTGAGAGTACTTGGTGGGTCAAACTGGCGGGGTGACTTGATGATCGAACTTAAAGAGTCGAATTGGTGAGAGAACTTGGTGGGCCGAGCTGGCGGTTTGAATTGATGAACGAACCTAAAGAGTTGACTTTGTGAGAGTACTTGGTGGGCCGACCTGGCGAGGTGATTTGATGACCGAGCTTAAAGGGTTGACTTGGTGAGAGTACTTGGTGGGCCGACCTGGTGGAGTGACTTGATGAACGAACTTAAAGAGTCAACTTGGTGAGAGTACTTGGTGGGGTGACTTGATGAACAAACCTAAAGAGTCAACTTGGTGAGAGTACTCGGTAGGCCGACCTGGCGGGGTGACTTGGTCATCAAACTTAAAGAGTTGACCTGCTGAGAGAACTTGGTGGGCTGACCTGGCGGGGTGACTTGATGAACGAACTTAAAGAGTCGACTTGGTGGGCGGACTTGGTAGAGTGACTTCATGAACGAACTTAAAGAGTCCACTTGGTGGGCCAACCTAGCGGGGTGACTTGATGAACGAAATTAAAGAGTCGAATTGGTGGGGTGACTTGATGAACACACTTGAAGGGTCGACTTTGTGGGGTGACTCTATGAACAGACCTAAAGAGTTGACTTGGTGAGAGCACTTGGTGGGGTGACTTGATGAACAGACTCAAAGAATCAACTTGGTGAGAGTACTTGGTGGCTCGACTTGATGAGCGCACTTGAAGAATCGACTTGGTCAGAGTAATTGGTGGGGTGACTTGATGAATGGACTCAAAGAGTCGACTTGCTGAGAGTACTTGGTGGCTCGACTTGATGAGCAGACTTAAAGAGTCCACTTGGTGAGAGTACTTGGCAGGGTGAACTGATGAACAGACTTAAAGAATTGACTTGGTGGGAGTACTTGGTTGGCCGAACTGGAGGGGTGACTTGATGAACGGACATAAAGAGTCGACTTGGTGAGAGTACTTGTACTAGTTTAGGTGACTTGATGAACGGACTTAAAGAGTCGACTTGGTGGGGTGACTTGATGAAAGGACTTAAAGAGTCGACTTGGTGGGGTGACTTGATGAAAGGACTTAAAGAGTCGACTTGGTGAGAGTACTTGGTGGGGCGACTTGATGAACGGACTTAAAGGGTCGACTTGGTTAGAGTACTTCTTCTGGTGACTTGATGAATGGACTTGAAGAGTCAACTTGGTGGGGTGACTTGATGAAAGGACTTAAAGAGTCGACTTGGTGAGAGTACTTGGTGGGGCGACTTGATGAACGGACTTAAAGGGTTGACTTGGTTAGAGTACTTGTTCTGGTGACTTGATGAATGGATTTGAAGAGTCGACTTGGTGGGGTGAATTGATGAAAGGACATAAAGAGTCAACTTGGTGAGAGTACTTGGTGGGGTGACTTGATGAACGAACTTAAAGGGTTGACTTGGCAGGGTGACATGATGAACGGACCTAAAGAGTTGACTTCGTGAGAGTACTTGGTGGGGTGAACTGATGAACAGAATTAAAGAGTCGACCTGGTGGGACGACTTGGTGGGGTGACTTGATGAACGGACTTATAGAGTCGACTTGGTGGGGTGACTTGATGAACGAACTGAAAGGGTCGACTTTGCGGGGTGACTTGATGAACAGACCTAAAGAGTTGACCTGGTGAGAGTACTCGGTGGGGTGACCTGATGAATAGACTTAGAGAGTCGACTTGGTGGGCTGACCTGGTTGGGTGACTTCGTGAACGAACTTAAAGAGTTGACTTGGTGGGAGTACTTGGTGGGGTGACCTGACGAATGAACTTCAAGGGTCGACTTAGCGAGGTGACTTGATGAAAGATCCTAAAGAGTTGACTTGGTGAGAGTACTTGGTGTGGTGACTTGATAAACAGACTTAAAGAGTCAAATTGGTGAGAGTACTTGGTGGGTTGACTTGTTGAACGCACTTGAAGAGTCGACTTGGTGGGGTGACTTTATGAACGGACCTAAAGAGTTGACCTGGTGAGAGTACTTGGTGGGGTGACTTGATGAACATAGTTAAAGAGTCAACTTGGTGAGAGTACTTCATTGGGTGACTTGATGAACGCACTTGAAGAGTCAACTAGGTTAGAGTACTTGGTGGGGTGACTTGATGAACAAACTTAAAGATTCGACTTGGTGGGCCGACCTGGCGGGGTGACTTGATGAACGAACTTAGAGAGTCGACTTGGTGAGAGTACTTGGTGACTTGGTGGGCCGACCTGGCCTGGTGACTTGATGCAAAAACTTAAAGAGTCAACTTGGTGAGAGTACTCGGTGGGCTGACCTAGTCACGTGGGTCTAACTAGCGGGGTGACTTGGTGAGAGTACTTGGTGGGCTAACCTGGCAGGGTGACTTGATGAACAAACTTAGAGAGTCAACTTTGTGAGAGTACTTGGTGGGTCGAACTAGTGGGGTGACTTGATGAACGAACTTAAAGAGTCGACCTAGTGAGAGAACTTGGTGGGCCGAGCTGGTAGGGTGAATTGATGAATGAACCTAAAGAGTCAACTTTATGAGAGTAATTGGTGGGCTGACCTGGCGGGGTGACTTGATGACCGAACTTAAAGGGTCGACTTGGTGAGAGTACTTGGTGGGCTGACCTGGCGGAGCGACTTGATGAACGAACTTAAAGAGTCAACTTGGTGAGAGTACTTAGTGGGGTGACCTAATGAACAAACCTAAAGAGTCGACCTGGTGAGAGTACTTGGTGGGACGACCTGGCGGGGTGACTTGGTGAGCAAACTTAAAGAGTCAACTTGGTGAGAGTAGTTGGTGGGCTGACCTGGCGGGGTGACTTGATGAACGAACTTAAAGAGTCCACTTGGTGGGCCGACCTAGCGGGGTGACTTGATGAACGAACTTAAAGAGTCGACTTGGTGAGAGTAATTTGTGGGCTGACCTGGCGAGGTGACTTGATGAATGAACTTAAAGAGTCGACTTGGTGGGGTGAGTTGATGAACGCACTTGAAGGGTCGACTTGGTGGGGTGACTCTATGAACGGACCTAAAGAGTTGACTTGGTGAGAGTACTTGGTGGGGTGACTTGATGAAAGGACTCAAAGAGTCTACTTGGTGAGAGTACTTGGTGGCTCGACTTGATGAGCAGACTTAAAGAGTCAACTTGGTGAGAGTACTTGGCGGGGTGAACTGATGAGCAGACTTAAAGAGTCGACTTGGTGGGCTGACCTGGTGGGGTGACTTTATGGACTGACTTAAAGAGTCAACTTGGTTAGAGTACTTGTTCTAGTGACTTGATGAATGGACTTGAAGAGTCGACTTGGTGGGGTGACTTGATGAAAGGACTTAAAGAGTCGACTTGGTGAGAGTACTTGTTGGGGCGACTTGATGAACGGACTTAAATGGTCGACTTGGCGGGGTGACTTGATGAACGGACCTAAAGAGTTGACTTCGTGGGGCGACTTGATGAATGGACTTAAAGGGTTGACTTGGCAAGGTGACTTGATGAACAGACCTAAAGATTTGACTTGGTGAGAGTACTTGGGGAGGTGAACTGATGACCGAACTTAAAGGTGGGAGTACTTGGTGGGTCAACCTGGTGGGGTGACTTGATGAACGGACTTATAGAGTCGACTTGGTGAGAGTAGTTGTTCTGGTGACTTGATGAACGGACTTAAAGAGTCGGCTTGGTGGGGTGACTTGATGAAAGGACTTAAAGAGTCGACTTGGTGGGGTGACTTGATGAACGAACTTAAAGGGTCGACTTTGTAGGGTGACTCGATGAACGGACCTAAAGAGTTGACTTGGTGAGAGTACTCAATGGGGTGACCTGATGAACAGACTTAGAGAGTCGACTTGGTGAGAGTACTTGGTGGGCTGACTTGGTTGGGTGACTTCGTGAACTGACTTAAATAGTCGACTTGGTGGGGTGACTTGATGAATGGACTTCAAGGGTCGACTTGGCAAGGTGACTTGATCACCGGTCCTAAAGAGTTGACTTGGTGAGAGTACTTGGTGTGCTGACTTGATGAACTGAATTAAAGAGTCGAATTGGTGAGAGTACTTGGTGGGGTGACCTGATGAACATAGTTAAATAGTCGACTTGGTTAGAGTACTTGGTCGGGTGACTTGATGAACGCACTTGAAGAATCGACTTGGTTAGAGTACTTGGTGGGGTGACTTGATGAACGAACTTAAAGATTCGACTTGGTGGGCCGACCTGGAAGGGTGACTTGATGAATGAACTTAGAGAGTCGACTTGGTGAGAGTACTTGGTGGGCCGACCTGGCTGGGTGACTTGATGAACAAACTTAAAGAGTCGACTTGGTGAGAGTACTCGGTGGGCTGACCTGGTCACGTGACTTGATGAACGAACTTAAAGAGTCGACTTGGTGGGCCAACTTGGCTGGGTGACTTGATGAACAAACTTAAAGAGTCGACTTGGTGGGTCGAACTAGCGGGGTGACTTGGTGGGCTGACCTGGCAGGGTGACTTGATGAACGAACCTAGAGAGTTGACTTTATGAGAGTACTTGGTGGGTCAAACTGGCGGGGTGACTTGATGAAAGAACTTAAAGAGTCAACCTGGTGAGAGAACTTGGTGGGCCGAGCTGGCGGGGTGAATTGATGAATGAACCTAAAGAGTCAACTTTGTGAGAGTACTTGGTGGGCCGACCTGGAGGGGTGACTTGATGACCGAACTTAAAAGGTCGACTTGGTGAGAGTACTTGGTGGGCCAACCTGGCAGAGCGACTTGATGAAGGAGTCGACTTGGTGAGAGTACTTGGTGGGGTGACTTGATGAACAAACCTAAAGAGTCGACCTGGTGAGAGTACTTGGTGGGCCGACCTGGCGGGGTGACTTGATGGGCAAACTTAAAGAGTCGACTTGGTGAAAGTACTTGGTGGGGTGACCTGGCGGGGTGACTTGATGAACAAACTTAAAGAGTCGACCTTGTGGGCTGACTTGGTAGAGTGACATCATGAACGAACTTAAAGAGTCCACTTGGTGGGCCGACCTGGCGGGGTGACTTGACGAACGAACTTAAAGAGTCAACTTGGTGAGAGTAATTTGTGGGCTGACCTGGTGGGGTGACTTGATGAATGAACTTAAAGAGTCGACTTGGTGGGGTGACTTGATGAACGCACTTGAAGGGTCGACTTGGTGGGGTGACTCTATGAACAGACCTAAAGAGTTGACTTGGTGAGAGTACTTGGTGGGGTGACTTGATGAAAGGACTTAAAGAGTCAACTTGGTGAGAGTACTTGGTGGGGTGACTTGATGAACGCACTTGAAGAATCGACTTGGTTAGAGTATTTGGTGGGGTGACTTGATGAACGGACTCAAAGAGTCGACTTGGTGAGAGTACTTGGCGGGGTGAACTGATGAACAGACTTGAAGAGTCGACTTGGTGGGCCGACCTGGTGGGGTTACTTTATGGACGGACTTAAAGAGTCAACTTGGTTAGAGTACTTGTTCTGGTGACTTGATGGACGGACTTGAAGAGTCGACTTGGTGGGGTGACTTGATGAAAGGACATAAAGAGTCGACTTGGTGAGAGTACTTGGTGGTGTGACTTGATGAACAGACTTAAAGGGTTGACTTGGCAGGTTGACTTGGCGGGGTGACTTGATGAACAAACCTAAGGAGTTGACTTGGTGAGAGTACTTGGCGGGGTGAACTGATGAACGGACTTCAAGAGTAGACTTGGTGTGCCGACCCGGTTGGGTGGCTTGATGAACGAACTTATAGAGTCGACTTGGTGAGAGTAGTTGTTCTGGTGACTTGATGAACGGATTTGAAGAGTCGGCTTGGTTGGGTGACTTGATGAAAGGACTTAAAGAGTCGACTTGGTGGGGTGACTTGATGAACGATCTTAAAGGGTCAACTTTGTGGGGTGACTCGATGAACAGACCTAAAGAGTTGACTTGGCGAGAGTACTCGGTGGGGTGACCTGATGAACAGACTTAGAGAGTCGACTTCGTGAGAGTACTTGGTGGGCCGACCTGTTTGGGTGACTTTGTGAACTGACTTAAAGAGTCGACTTGGTGGGGTGACTTGATGAACGGACTTCAAGGGTCGACTTGGCAAGGTGACTTGATGAACGGTCCTAAAGAGTTGACTTGGTGAGAGTACTTGGTGTGGTGACTTGATGAACAGACTTAAAGAGTCGAATTGGTGAGAGTACTTGGTGGGGTGACTTGATGAACATAGTTAAAGAGTCGACTTGGTGAGAGTACTTGGTCGGGTGAATTGATGAACGCAATTGAAGAATCGACTTGGTTAGAGTACTTGGTGGGGTGACTTGATGAACGAACTTAAAGATTCGACTTGGTGGGCCAACCTGGTGGGGTGACTTGATGAACGAACTTAGAGAGTCGACTTGGTGAGAGTACTTGGTGGGCCGACCTGGCCGGGTGACTTGATGAACACACTTAAAGAGTTGACTTGGTGAGAGTACTCGGTGGGCTGACCCGGTCACGTGACTTGATGAACGAACTTAAAGAGTCGACTTGGTGGGTCGAACTAGCGGGATGACTTGGTGAGAGTACTTGGTGGGCTGACCTGGCAGGGTGACTTGATGAACGAACTTAGAGAGTCGACTTTGTGAGAGTACTTGGTGGGTCAAACTGGCAGGGTGACTTGATGAACGAACTTAAAGAGTCGACCTGGTGAGAGAACTTGGTGGGCCGAGCTGGCGGGGTGAATTGATGAACGAACCTAAAGAGTCGACTTTGCGAGAGTACTTGGTGGGCCGACCTGGCCGAGTGACTTGATGATCAAACTTAAAGGGTCGACTTGGTGAGAGCACTTGTTGGGCTGAACTGGCGGAGCGACTTGATGAACGAACTTAGAGAGTTGACTTGGTGAGAGTACTTGGTGGGGTGACTTGATGAACAAACCTAAAGAGTCGACCTGGTGAGAGTACTTGGTGGGCCGACCTGGCGGGGTGACTTGATGGGAAAACTTAAAGAGTCGACTTGGTGAGAGTACTTGGTGGGGTGACCTGGCGGGGTGACTTGATGAACAAACTTAAAGAGTCGACCTTGTGGGCTGACTTAGCATAGTGACTTCATGAACGAACTTAAAGAGTCCACTTGGTGGGCCGACTTGGCAGGGTGACTTGATGAACGAACTTAAAGAGTCGACTTTGTGAGAGTAATTTGTGGGCTGACCTGGCAGGGTGACTTGATGAATGAACTTAAAGAATCAACTTGGTGGGGTGACTTGATGAACGCACTTGAAGGGTCGACTTGGTGGGGTGACTCTATGAACGGACCTAAAGAGTTGACTTGGTGAGAGTACTCGGTGGGGTGACCTGATGATCAGACTTAGAGAGTCGACTTGGTGAGAGTACTTGGTGGGCCGACCTGGTTGGGTGACTTCGTGAACTGACTTAAAGAGTCAACTTGGTGGGGTGACTTGATGAACGGACTTCAAGGGTCGACTTGGCAAGGTGACTTGATGAACGGTCCTAAAGAGTTGACTTGGTGAGAGTACTTGGTGTGGTGACTTGATTAATACACTTAAAGAGTCGAATTGGTGAGAGTACTTGGTGGGGTGACTTGATGAACATAGTTAAAGAGTTGACTTGGTGAGAGTACTTAGTCAGGTGACTTAATGAATGCACTTGAAGAATTGACTTGGTTAGAGTACTTGGTGGGGTGACTTGATGAACGAACTTAAAGATTCGACTTGGTGGGCTGACTTGGCAGGGTGACTTGATGAACGAACTTAGAGAGTCGACTTGGTGAGAGTACTTGGTAGGCTGACCTGGCCGGGTGACTTGATGAACTAACTTAAAGAGTCGACTTGGTGGGTCGAACTAGCGGGGTGACTTGGTGGGCTGACCTGGTAGGGTGACTTGATGAACAAACCTAGAGAGTTGACTTTGTGAGAGTACTTTGTGGGTCGAACTGGCGGGGTGACTTGATGAACAAACTTAAAGAGTCGACCTGGTGAGAGAACTTGGTGGGCCGAGCTGGCGGGGTGAATTGATGAACGAACCTAAAGAGTCAACTTTGTGAGAGTACTTGGTGGGGTGACCTGATGAACAGACTTAGAGAGTCAACTTGGTGAGATTATTTGGTGGGCTGACCTGGTTGGGTGACTTCGTGAACTGACTTAAAGAGTCATCTTGGTCGGGTGACTTGATGAACGGACTTCAAGGGTCGACTTTGCAAGGTGACTTGATGAACGGTCCTAAAGAGTTGACTTGGTGAGAGTACTTGGTGTGGTGACTTGATGAACAGACTTAAAGAGTCAAATTGGTGAGAGTACTTGGTGGGGTGACTTGATGAACATAGTTAAATAGTCGACTTGGTGAGAGTACTTGGCCGGGTGACTTGATGAACGAACTTAAAGAGTCGACCTGGTGGGTCGAACTAGAGGGGTGACTTGGTGGGCTGACCTGGCAGGGCGACTCGATGAACGAACCTAGAGAGTCAACTTTGTGAGAGTACTTGGTGGGTCAAACTGGTAGGGTGACTTGATGAACAAACTTAAAGAGTCAACCTGGTGAGAGAACTTGGTGGGTCGAGCTGGCGGGGTGAATTGATGAATGAACCTAAAGAGTCAACTTTGTGAGAGTACTTGTTGGGCCAACTTGGCCGGGTGACTTGATGATCGAACTTAAAGGGTCGACTTGGTGAGAGTACTTGGCAGGCCGACCTGGCAGAGCAACTTGATGAACAAGTTGACTTGGTGAGAGTACTTGGTGGGGTGACTTGATGAACAAACCTAAAGAGTCGACCTGGTGAGAGTACTTGTTGGGCCGACCTGGCGGGGTGACTTGATGGGCAAACTTAAAGAGTCGACTTGGTGAGAGTACTTGGTGGGGTGACTTGGTGGGGTGACTTGATGAACGAACTTAAAGAGTCGACCTTGTGGGCCGACTTGGCAGAGTGACATCATGAACAAACTTAAAGAGTCCACTTGGTGGGCCAACCTGGCGGGGTGACTTGATGAACGAACTTAAAGAGTCGACTTGGTGAGAGTAATTTGTGGGCTGACCTGGTGGGGTAACTTGATGAATGAACTTAAAGAGTCAACTTGGTGGGGTGACTTGATGACCGCACTTGAAGGGTCGACTTGGTGGGGTGACTCTATGAACGGACCTAAAGAGTTGACTTGGTGAGAGTACTTGGTGGGGTGACTTGATGAAAGGACTTAAAGAGTCGACTTGGTGAGAGTACTTGGTGGGGCAACTTGATGAACACACTTGAAGAATCGACTTGGTTAGAGTACTTGGTGGGGCAACTTGATGAACAGACTCAAAGAGTTGACTTGGTGAGAGTACTTGGCGGGGTGAACTGATGAACAGACTTAAAGAGTCGACTTGGTGGGCTGACCTAGTGGGGTGACTTTATGGATAGACTTAAAGAGTCAACTTGGTTAGAGTACTTGTTCTGGTGACTTGATCAACGGACTTGAAGAGTCGAATTGGTGGGGTGACTTGATGAAAGGACTTAAAGAGTCGACTTGGTGAGAGTACTTGGTGGGGCAACTTGATGAACGGACTTAAAGGGTCAACTTGGCGAGGTGACTTGATGAACGGACCTAAGGAGTTGACTTGGTGAGAGTACTTGGCGGGGTGAACTGATGAACGAACTTAAAGAGTCAACTTGGTGGGCCGACCCGGTGGGGTGACTTGATGAACGGACTTATAGAGTCAACTTGGTGAGAGTAGTTGTTCTGGTGACTTGATGAACGAACTTGAAGAGTCAGCTTGGTGGGGTGACTTGATGAAAGGACTTAAAGAGTCGACTTGGTGGGGTGACTTGATGAACGAACTTAAAGGGTTGACTTTGCGAGGTGACTCGATGAACGGACCTAAAGAGTTGACTTGGCGAGAGTACTCGGTGGGGTGACCTGATGAACAGACTTAGAGAGTCGACTTCGTGAGAGTACTTGGTGGGCCGACCTGGTTGGGTGACTTCATGAACTAACTTAAAGAGTCGACTTGGTGGGGTGACTTGATGAATGGACTTTAAGGGTCAAATTGGTGAGAGTACTTGGTGGGGTGACTTGATGAACATAGTTAAAGAGTCAACTTGGTGAGAGTACTTGGTCGGGTGACTTGATGAACGCACTTGAAGAATCGACTTGGTTAGAGTACTTGGTGGGGTGACTTGATGAACAAACTTAAAGATTTGACTTGGTGGGCCGACCTGGCGGGGTGACTTGATGAACGAACTTAGAGAGTCGACCTGGTAAGAGTACTTGGTGGGCCGACCTGGCCGGGTGACTTGATGAACAAACTTAAAGAGTCGACTTGGTGAGAGTACTCGGTGGGCTGACCTGGTCACGTGACTTGATGAACGAACTTAAAGAGTCAACTTGGTGTAGAATGGCAACCGCTGCCAAGTCTCTTCCGTAATTTCGTCGATCGAGTGATCGAAGAAGGTGATCTAAGAGAGGGTCCAAGCATTAGGCATTTGTTGGGGGATTCGCGCCAATGGCATAAATTTATGCAATACCCAAGAAACACCAGACGGAGGTGCTAGATGAGGGCTCCTATTTTAGATCGAGCTTTAAAATCACCAAGTAGACACGGTGAGGGCTGGCAACCGTTGCCAAACCTTTTTCCAAAATTGCGCTAGCTAAGTGACAAGAAAACATGATCTAAAGGAGAGTCTAGGAATAGCACCTTCGAGGGTGGGCTTCATGCCCCTCTAATTGATTCAATGTCGGCATCCACCGTTTCAAAATCTGACATATCCATCCGCCTTGACAGTGGTGTTGAATCAATGAGGTGGGTAGGGGAGAGGCTCGCGGCAACCACCTCTCCCATTGTAGCCGTGATAGGCACGCAAAATTTTTTTCTAGAGCACCAAGCACCCACCTCATGGCTAGAGACAAGGGCTCGCCATTAGATCAACTTTGAAATCGCAGAACAAGATGCAGTGTAGAATGGCAACCACTGCCAAGTCTCTTTCGTAGTTGCGTCGGTCGAGTGATCGAAGAAGGTGATCTAAGAGAGGGTCCAAGCGTAGGCTTTCGTTGGGGGATTCGCGCCGATGGCGTAAATTTATGCAATACCCAAGCAACACCGGACGGAGGTGCTAGACGAGGGCTCCCGTTTTAGATCGAGTTTTAAAATCATCGAGTAGACGCGGTGAGGGCTGGCAACCACTGCCAAACCTTTTTCCAAAATTGTGCCAGCTGAGTGACAAGAAAACATGATCTAAAGGAGAGTTGAGGAATAGCACATCGAGGTTGGGCTTCATTCCCCTCTAATTGATTCAACGTCAGCGTCCATCGTTTCAAAATATGACATATCCATCCACCTTGACATCGGCGTTGAATCAATGAGAGGGGCACGGGAGAGGCTCACGGCAACCACCTCTCCTATATAAGCTATTAGTGTGAGGCTCACTCTCCATTAGAAATTCGCAAACACACCGACAATTGCCTTAAAAATCCAAATCCTTGAAAATTCTGACCAAATAGCCATTCACGACCCAATTTTTTATTAGGTTGGCAAAGGAGCAAAAGATTGTCATGGAGCCAATTTTTTATGAGTTCATGGAGCCAAGGGACTGAAATGGTCATCGAGCTCATCCGATCAACTGGATGAATTTCACCTTGAAGGGTGCCCAATCCAAAAGTTCTGGAGGTCATCTCCTGGAACTCTCGAGAACAAGGCCCATCTTACATGCAAACTCTGCTACTACGCAAACATAGGTTGCAATTAAAGAGAAATTGCGAGGCCATCACAATGGCCCGAGGCCAATGCTCCGACTAAGTCAATTTTCTCTTGCAATCACCATGCCGCTGTTCACAGAGAGATCTCCCCATTCACTTGTGACGCGATGCACAATCCAAGTGCTAGACGCAAGCTCGCCCTTGAAAGAAAGACCACTTTCCAAGACATCCCCCGATGACACATTTGAATGACAACCGCTGTCGAACCATTCCCAATGTTGTGCCGATCGAGTTGGCATAGAGGCGACCTTAGGGAGCTCCTGTGTAGCAATCGGGATGTGCTTTTGTGCCCATATCTCACAAAAACCAATGTTAGCTGTGAACAAATTTGGAATCCAAGGGCTCGCATCCATCGATATCATCGCCACTAGGTCTATATACAAAGGCCACGGAGAGGTTCTGATAAGAGAAGCTCCCCTGCTCGCTCACACAAACATCCCAAATTCTAGACACAAGCTCACAAGCTCCCGCCCTTAGAGCATCGCTCTCCAGATCACCACAATGACACATTGGAACGACAACCGCTACCGAACAACTCCCAAAATTGTGGCAATGGAGTGAGAAAGAAGAGCAACTTTGGGGAGCCGCGCATAGCAAATGGGCTGGTGCTACTTCATTCCGCTCTTATATAGATCCGACATCGTTGATTTCATTTGGAATCTGAGGTTGCATTTGTCCTTGCTCACACAAGCAATGGCTCTTCTAATCGAATGGCCATAGGGAGCTTCCATTAACATAGGCTCCCTTGTCACTCGTAATGCGCAGCCACACTGCTAGACAATGGCTCGGCCTTCATATCGCTGCCCAGGCAACCACCACAACAGCACCATTGGAACGACAACTGCTACTGAACCATTCTAAAAATTTTGTGCCAAAGAACTTGTTGCATAGAGAACGACTCTCGGGAGAGAGCCCTCGCATAGCAAAATTGGGATGGCTTCACAACCCTCCCAATAGAAATGATGTTGGTGCCAGTATTCCAAATCTGAATAACGTGTCTTTCGCGAACACCAGCACTGATTCTATTGGTGGAGGGTCGCCGAGAGCTTTTTTTATCAAAGCTCCCATTGTAGCCGCGATAGGCACACAAAAAATTTCTAGAGCCCCTAGCACCCCACTGCATGGCTAGACAAGGGCTCGCGATTAGATCAACTTCAAAATCGCTGAACAGACGCGCTGTGGAATGGTAACCGCTGCCAAGCCTCTTTCGTAATTGTGTCAGTCGAGTGATCGAAGAAGGTGATCTAAGACAGAGTCCAAGGCTAGGGATTCATTGGGGGATTCACGCCGATAGCAAAAATTTATGCAATACCTGAGCAACACTGAATGGAGGTGCCAGCCGAGGGCTCCCATTTTAGATCAAGTTTTAAAATCACCAGGTAGATGCGGTGAGGGCTGGCAACCGCTGCCAAACCTTTTTTCGAAATTGCGCCAGCTGAGTGAGAACAAAACAAGATCTAAAGGAGAGTCCAGGAATAGCACCTTGAGGGTGGGCCTCATACCCCTCTAATTGATTCAACGTCGACGTCCAACGTTTCAAAATCTGACATATCCATCCACCCTGACACCAGCATTGAATCAATGAGGGGGGCACAGGAGAGGCTCGCGGCAACCACCTCTCCAATTGTTGCCACAATAGGCACACAAAAAATTGCTAGAGCCCCAAGCACCCACGTCATGGCTAGACAAGGGCTCGCCATTAGATCAACTTCAAAATCGCGGAACAGACACGCTGTAGAATGGCAACCGCTACCAAGTCTCTTTCGTAATTGCATCGGTCGAGTGATCGAAGAAGGTGATCTAAGAGAGGGTCCAAGGGTAGGGCATTCGTTGGCAAATTCGTGCCAATAGCAAAAATTTATGCAATACCCAAGCAACACTGGCCGGAGGTGCTAGACGAGGGCTCTCGTTTTAGATCAAGTGTTAAAATCACCAAGTGGACGCGGTGAGGGCTGGCAACCGCTGCCAAACCTTTTTCCGAAATTGCACCAACTGATTGACAAGAAAACATGATCTAAAGGAGAGTCCAAGAATAGCACCCTCGAGGGTAGGCTTCATGCCCCTCTAATTGATTCAACGTCGGCGTCCACTATTTAAAAATCTGACATATCCATCCGCCCTGACAGCGGCGTTGAATCAATGAGGGGGGCATGGGAGAGGCTTGCAGCAACCACCTCTCCCATTGTAGCCACGATAGGCATGCAAAATTTTTTTTGCTAGAGCGCCAAGCACCCACCTCATGGCTATAGACAACGGCTTGCCATTAGATCAACTTCGCAATCGCAGAACAGATGCGGTGTAGAATGGCAACCGCTGCCAAGTCTCTTCCGTAATTGCGTCAGACTAGTGATTAAAGAAAGTGATCTAAGAGAGTGTCCAAGCGTACACATTTGTTGGGGGATTTGCACCAATGGAAAAAATTTATGCAATACCCGAGAAACACTAGACGGAGGTGCTAGACGAGGGCTCCCATTTTAGATCAAGTCTTAAAATCACCAAGTAGACACGGTGAGGGCTGGCAACCGCTGCCAAACCTTTTTCCGAAATTGCGCCAGCTGAGTGACAAGAAAACATGATCTAAAGGAGAGTCCAGGAATAGAACCCTCGAGGGTGGGCTTTATGCCCCTCTAATTGATTCAATGTTGGCATCCACCATTTCAAAATCTGACATATCCATCCGCCCGAACAGCGGCGTTGAATCAATGAGGGGGGCACGGGAGAGGCTCGCGGCAACCACCTCTCCCATTGTAGCTGCGATAGGCACGCAAAATTTTTTTTTCTAGAGCGCCAAGCACCCACCTCATGGCTATAGACAAGGGCTCGCCATTAGATCAACTTCGAAATCGCAAAACAGACGCGATGTAGAATGGCAACCGCTGCCAAGTCTCTTCCGTAATCGCGTCGGTCGAGTGATCAAAGAAGGTGATCTAAGAGAGGGTCCAAGCATAGGCATTCGTTGGGGGATTCACGCCGATGGCATAAATTTATGCAATACCCAAGAAACACTGGACGGAGGTGCTAGACGAGGGCTCCCATTTTAGATCAAGTTTTAAAATCACCAAGTAGACACGGTGAGGGCTGGCAACCACTGCCAAACCTTTTTCCGAAATTGCGCCAGCTGAGTGACAAGAAAACATGATCTAAAGGAGAGTCAAGGAATAGCACATCGAGGGTGGGCTTCATGCCCCTCTAATTGATTCAACGTCGGCGTCCACTATTTCAAAAACTGACATATCCATCCGCCCTAACAGCGGCGTTGAATCAATGAGGGAGGCACGAGAGAGGCTCGCGGCAATGACCTCTCCCATTGTAGCTGCGATAGGCACGCAAAATTTTTTGCTAGAGTGCCAAGCACCCACCTCATGGCTCTACACAAGGGCTCTCCATTAGATCAACTTCGAAATCGCAGAACAGACGCGGTGTAGAATGGCAACCGCTGCCAAGTCTGTTCTGTAGTTGCATCGGTCGAGTGATCGAAGAAGGTGATCTAAGAGAGGGTCCAAGTGTAGGCATTCATTGGGGGATTCACGCCGATGGCATAAATTTATGCAATACCCAAGCAACACCAGATGGAGGTGCTAGATGAGGGCTCCCATTTTAGATCAAGTTTTAAAATCACCAAGTAGACGTGGTGAGGGCTGGCAACCACTGGCAAACCTTTTTCAGAAATTGCGCCAGCTGAGTGACAAGAAAACATGATCTAAAGGAGAGTCAAGGAATAGCACATTGAGGGTGGGCTTCATGCCCCTCTAATTGATTCAATGTCGACATCCATCGTTTCAAAATCTGACATATCCATCCGCCCTGACAGTGGCGTTCAATCAATGAGGGGGGCACGGGAGAGGCTCGCGGCAACGACCTCTCCCATTGTAGCCGCGATAGGCACGAAAATTTTTTTGCTAGAGCGCCAAGCACCCACCTCATGGATATACACAAGGGCTTGCCATTAGATCAACTTCAAAATCGCAGAACAGATGCGGTGTAGAATGGCAACCGCTGCCAAGTCTCTTCCGTAGTTGCATCGGTCGAGTGATCGAAGAAGGTGATCTAAGAGAGGGTCCAAGCGTAGGCATTCGTTGGGGGATTCATGCCAATGGCATAAATTTATGCAATACCCAAGCAACACTGAACGGAGGTGCTAGACGAGGGCTCCCATTTTAGATCAAGTTTTAAAATCACCAAGTAGACACGGTGAGGGCTGGCAACCACTGCCAAACCTTTTTCCAAAATTGCGCCAGCTGAGTGACAAGAAAACATGATCTAAAGGAGAGTTGAGGAATAGCACATCGAGGGTGGGCTTCATGTCCCTCTAATTGATTCAACGTCAGTGTCCACCATTTCAAAAACTGACATATCCATCCACCTTGACACCAGCATTTAATCAATGAGAGGGGCACGGGAGAGGCTCGCGGCAACCACCTCTCCTATATAAGCTATTAGTGCGAGGCTCGCTCTACACTAGAAATTAGCGAACACACCGACAACTGCCTTAAAAATCCAAATCCTTTAAAATTCTAACCAAATAGCCATTCACAACCCAATTTTTTATGAGGTCGACAGAGGAGCAAAAGATTGTCATTGGTTAGGAGATGCGAGTTCATGGAGCCAAGGGACTGAAATGGTCATCTAGCTCATCCGATCAACTAGATGAATTTCACCTTGAAGGGGGCCCAATCCAAAAGTTCTGAAGGTCATCTCCTGGAACTCTCGAGAACAAGGCCCATCTTACATGCAAACTCTGCTACTGCGCAAACATAGGTTGCAATTAAAGAGAAATTGCAAGGCCATCACAGTGGCCCAAGGCCAATGCTCTGACTAAGTCAATTTTCTCTTGCAATCACCATGCTGCCGTTCACAGAGAGATCTCCCCATTCACTTGTGATGCGACGCACAATCCAAGTGCTAGACATGAGCTCGCCCTTGAAAGGCCACTTTCCAAGACATCCCCCGATGACACATTGGAATGACAATCGCTGTCGAACCATTCCCAATGTTGTGCCGATCGAGTTGGCACAGACGCGACCTTAGGGAGCTCCTGTGTAGCAATCGGGATGTGCTTTCGTCCCCATCTCCCACAAAAACCAATATGTTAGCTGTGAAAAAATTTAGAATCCAAGGCTCGTATCCATCGATATTGTCAGCACTGGGTCTATATATTCAAAGGCCACGGAGAGGTTCTGATAAGAGAAGCTCCCCTGCTCGCTCGCACAAACATCCCAAATGCTAGACACAAGCTCCCGCCCTTAGCATCGCTCTCCAGATCGCCGCAATGACACATTAGCATGACAACCACTATCAAACAACCCCCAAATTTGTGCCGATAGAGTGAGAAAGATGAGCAACTTTGGGGAGCCGCGCATAGCAAATGGGCTGCTGCTTCATTCCACTCTTATATATAGATCCGATGTCATTGATTTCATTTGGAATCTGAGGCTACATTCATCCTTGCTCACACAAGCAATGGCTCTTCTCATTGAATGGTCACGGGGAGCTTCCGATTACAAAGGCTCCCTTGTCACCCATGATGCACAACCCAACTGCTAGATGACGGCTCGCCCTTCAGATCGCAGCCCAGGCAACCACCACAATGGCGCCATTGGAACGACAACCGCTGCCGAACCATTTTGTAATTTTTTTTGCCAAAGAAGTTGTTGCAAAGAGAACGACTCTAGGGAGAGAGCCCTCGCATAGAAAAATATGGATGGCTTCACGGCCCTCCCAATAGAAATGATGCTGGTGCCAATATTCCAAATCCAAATAATGTGTCTTTCTCGAACACCAGCACCGATTCTATTGGGTTGATATCGTCGGCACTGGGTCTATATTCAAAGGCCACAGAGAGGTTCCGATAAGAGAAGCTCCACTGCTCACTTGCACAAACATCCCCAAATGCTAGACGCAAGCTCCCACCCTTAGCATCGCTCTCCAGATCACCGCAATGACACATTGGAACGACAGCCATTGTCGAACAACTCCCGAATTTGTGCCGATGGAGTGAGAGAAACAAGAGCCAGATTGGGTCGACGAAAATGGCTAAGCCAGATTGGGTCGGCCAGCATGGCTCGGCCACCATTTTTTGCCGAGAGCTTTCGATATTAAAGCTCTTATGTAGCCGCAATAAGTAAACCATGACAAATTGCTAGAGCGCCGAGCACCCATAGAAAATTGCAATTATACCAAGCAACGCCAGAGTGCTAGAAAAGGGCTCACGTTTAGATCAAGTTTTAAAATCACCAAAAAGACATGCCATGGATCGGCAACCGCTGCCTCACCTTTTCCAAAATTGAGTCATCAGAAAACATGATCTAAAGGAGAGCCCAGGAAAAGCACTGGGATCGCTTCATACCCCTTTCATTGATTCAACATCAGCATACACCGTTTGAAAACCCAACAATCCGATCCACCTAGACACTAATGTTGAATCAATGAAAGGGGCATGGGAGAGGGTCGCGACAACAACCTCACCTATATAAGCTATTAGTGCAAGGCTAGCTCTGCATTAGAAATCTGCAATAGCATGGACAACTCCCTTAAAAATCCAATTCAATGAAAAATGTGACCAAACAGCCATCCACGAGACCATTTTTGGAGCTCGCCCAGAACGGCTCGGCCAGCATGGCTCGCCCAAAATGGCTCGGCCAGCATGGTGACTTGGTGACTTGGTGAGAGTACCTGGAACTGTCAAGAACAAAGGCCAATCTTACATGCAAACTCTGCTGCTGCGCAAACATAGGTTGAAATTATAGAGAAATTGCAAGGCCGTCACAATGGCCCGAGGCCAATGCTCCGACTACTAAGTCAATTTTCTCTTGCAATTTCCATGCCGCCATTCACAGAGAGATCTCCCCATTCACTTGTGATGACACACAATCCAAGTGCTAGATGCGAGCTCGCCCTTGAAAGGCCACGTTCCAAGACATCCCGATGACACATTAGAACGACAATCACTGGCAAACCATTCCCAATGTTGTGCCGATCAAGTTGGCACAGAGGCGATCTTAGGGAGCTCCCGCGTAGCAATCGGGAAGTGCTTTCGTACTCTTCTCTCACAAAAACCAATGCTACCTGAACAAATTTAGAATCCAAGGCTCGTATCCATCGATATCGTCGGCACTGGGTCTATACTCAAAGGCCACAGAGAGGTTCCGATAAGAGAAGCTCCATTGATCGCTTGCACAAACATCCCCAAATGCTAGACGCAAGCTCTCGCCCTTAGTATCGCTCTCCAGATCACAACAATGACACATTGGAATGACAACCACTGTCGAACAACTCCCGAATTTGTGCCGATGGAGCGAGAAAGAAGAGCCAGATCGGGTCGACGAAAGCGGCTAAGCCAGATCGAGTCGGCCAGCATGGCTCAGCCACCATTTTTCGCCGAGAGCTTTCGATATTAAAGCTCCCATGTAGCCACGATAAGTACACCATGACAAATTGCTAGAGCGCCGAGCACCCATAGCAAATTGCCATTATACGAAGTGACACTGGAGTGCTAGACAAGGGTTCACATTTAGATAAAGTTTTAAAATCACCAAAAAGACATGCCATGGATTGGCAACCACTGCCTCACCTTTCCCAAAATTGAGTCATCGGAAAACATGATCTAAAGGAGAGCTGAGGAAAAGCATCGAGATCACTTCATGCGCCTTTCATTGATTCAACATCAGCATACACCATTTGAAAACCCAACAATCCGATCTGCCTAGACACCAATGTTGAATCAATGAAAGGGGCATGGGAGAGGCTCGCGGCAACAACCTCTCCTATATAAGCTATTAGTGCGAGGCTCGCTCTGCATTAGAAATCTGCGATAGCATGGACAACTCCCTTAAAAATCCAATTCAATGAAAAATGTGACGAAACAGCCATCCACGACACCATTTTTGGAGCTCGCCCAGAATGGTTCAGCTAGCATGGCTCACCCAGATCGGCTTGGCCAGCATGGCTCGCCCAGATCGGCTCGGCCAGCATGGTGACTTGGTGACTTGGTGACTTGGTGAGAGTACCTGGAACTGTCAAGAACAAAGGCCAATCTTACATGGAAACTCTACTGCTACGCAAACATAGGTTGCAATTATAGAGAAATTGCAAGGCCGTCACAATGGCCCGAGGCCAATGCTCCGACTACTAAGTCAATTTTCTCTTGCAATCGCCATGCCGCCATTCACAGAGAGATCTCCCCATTCACTTGTGACGACGCACAATCCAAGTGCTAGACGCGAACTCACCCTTGAAAGGCCGCATTCCAAGACATCCCGATGACACATTGGAATGACAACCATTGTCGAACCATTCCCAATGTTGTGCCGATCGAGTTGGCACAGAGGCAATCTTAGGGAGCTCCCGCGTAGCAATCAGGAAGTGCTTTCGTACCCTTCTCTCACAAAAACCAATGTTAGCTAAACAAATTTAGAATCCAAGGCCCGTATCCATCGATATCGTCGGCATTGGGTCTATATTCAAAGGCCACAGAGAGGTTTCGATAAGAGAAGCTCCACTGCTCACTTGCACAAACATCCCCAAATGCTAGATGCAAGCTCCCGCCCTTAGCATCGCTCTCCAGATCACCACAATGACACATTGGAATGACAACCACTGTCGAACAAATCCTGAATTTGTGCCGATGGAGTGAGAAAGAAGAGCCAGATTGGGTCGACGAAAATGGCTAATCCAGATTGGGTCAGCTAGCATGGCTCGCCCAGATCGGGTCGGCCAGCATGGCTCGGCCACAATTTTTCGCCGAGAGCTTTCGATATTAAAGCTCCCATGTAGCCGCGATAAGTACACCATGACAAATTGCTAGAGCGCCGAGCACCCATAATAGCAAATTTCCATTATACCAAGCAATGTCAGAGTGCTAGACAAGGGTTCACGTTTAGATCAGGTTTTAAAATCACCAAAAAGACACGCCATGGATCAGCAACCGCTGCCTCACCTTTTCCAAAATTGAGTCATTAGAAAACATGATCTAAAGGAGTTGACTTGGTGAGAGTACTTGGCGGGGTGAACTGATGAACGGACTTAAAGAGTCGACTTGGTTGGCCAACCCAGTGGGGTGACTTGATGAACGGACTTATAGAGTCAACTTGGTGAGAGTAGTTGTTCTGGTGACTTGATGAATGGACTTGAAGAGTCGGCTTGGTGGGGTGACTTGATGAAAGGACTTAAAGAGTCGACGTGGTGGGGTGACTTGATGAACGAACTTAAAGGGTCAACTTTGCAGGGTGACTCGATGAACAAACCTAAAGAGTTGACTTGGCGAGAGTACTCGGTGGGGTGACCTGATGAACAGACTTAGAGAGTCGACTTAGTGAGAGTACTTGGTGGGCCAACCTGGTTGGGTGACTTCATGAACTGACTTAAAGAGTTGACTTGGTGGGGTGACTTGATGAACGGACTTCAAGGGTTGAATTGGCAAGGTGACTTGATGACCAGTCCTAAAGAGTTGACTTGGTGAGAGCACTTGGTGTGTCGACTTGATGAACAGACTTAAAGAGTCGAATTGGTGAGAGTACTTGGTGGGGTGACTTGATGAACATAGTTAAATAGTCGACTTGGTGAGAGTACTTGGTCGGGTGACTTGATGAATGCACTTGAAGAATCGACTTGGTTAGAGTACATGGTGGGGTGACTTGATGAACGAACTTAAAGATTTGACTTGGTGGGCCGACCTGGCGGGGTGACTTGATGAATGAACTTAGAGAGTCGACTTGGTGAGAGTACTTGGTGGGCCGATTTGGCTAGGTGACTTGATGAACAAACTTAAAGAGTCAACTTGGTGAGAGTACTCGGTGGGCTGACCTGGTCATGTGACTTGATGAACGAACTTAAAGAGTCAACTTGGTGGGTCGACCTGGCAGGGTGACTTGATGAACGAACCTAGAGAGTCAACTTTGTGAGAGTACTTGGTGGGTCGAACTGGTGAGGTAACTTGATGAACGAACTTAAAGAGTCAACCTTGTGAGATAACTTGGTGGGCCGAGCTGGCGGGGTGAATTGATGAACGAACCTAAAGAGTCGACTTTGTGAGAGTACTTGGTGGGCCGACCTGGCGGGGTGACTTGATGACCGAACTTAAAGGGTCAAATTGGTGAGAGTACTTGGCGAGCTGACCTGGCGGAGCGACTTGATGAATGAGTCGACTTGGTGAGAGTACTTGGTGGGGTGACTTGATGAACAAACCTAAAGAGTCGACCTGGTGAGAGTACTTTGTGGGCCATCTTTGGCGGGGTGACTTGATGGGCAAACTTAAAGAGTCGACTTGGTGAGAGTACTTGGTGGGGTGACCTGGCGGGGTGATTTGAGGAATGAACTTAAAGAGTCAACCTTGTGGGCCGACTTGGCAGAGTGACTTCATGAATGAACTTAAAGAGTCCACTTGGTGGGCCGACCTGGCGGGGTGACTTGATGAACGAACTTAAAAAGTCAACTCGGTGAGAGTAATTTGTGGGCTGACCTAGCAGGGTGACTTGATGAATGAACTTAAAGAGTTGACTTGGTGGGGTGACTCGATGAACGTACTTGAAGGTTCGACTTGGTGGGGTGACTCTATGAATGGACCTAAAGAGTTGACTTGGTGAGAGTACTTGGTGGGGTGACTTGATGAAAGGACTTTAAGAGTCGACTTGGTGAGAGTACTTGGTGGGGCGACTTGATGAATGCAGTTGAAGAATTGACTTGGTTAGAGTACTTGGTGGGGTGACTTGATGAACGGACTCAAAGAGTCGACTTAGTCAGAGTACTTGGCGGGGTGAACTGATGAACAGACTTAAAGAGTCAACTTGGTGGGCCGACCTGGTGGGGTGACTTTATGGACGGACTTAAAGAGTCAACTTGGTTAGAGTACTTGTTCTGGTGACTTGATGAACGGACTTGAAGAGTCGACTTGGTGGGGTGACTTGATGAAAGGACTTAAAGAGTCGACTTGGTGAGAGTACTTGGTGGGGCGACTTGATGAACAGACTTAAAGGGTTGACTTGGTGGGGTGACTTGATGAACGGACCTAAGGAGTTGACTTGGTGAGAGTACTTGGCGGGGTGAACTGATGAACAGACTTAAAGAGTCGACTTGGTGGGCTGACCCGGTGGGGTGACTTGATGAATGGACTTATAGAGTTGACTTGGTGAGAGTAGTTGTTCTGGTGACTTGATGAACGGACTTGAAGAGTCAGCTTGGTGGGGTGACTTGATGAAAGGACTTAAAGTGTCAATTTGGTGGGGTGACTTGATGAACGAACTTAAAGGGTCAACTTTGTAGGGTGACTCGATGAACAGACCTAAAGAGTTGACTTGGCTAGAGTACTCGGTGGGGTGACCTGATGAACGGACTTAGAGAGTCGACTTGGTGAGAGTACTTGGTGGGCCAACCTAGTTGGGTGAATTCATGAACTGACTTTAAGAGTCGACTTGGTGGGGTGACTTGATGAACGGACTTCAAGGGTCAACTTGGCAAGGTGACTTGATGAATGATCCTAAAGAGTTGACTTGGTGAGAGTACTTGGTGTGGTGAGTTGATGAACAGACTTAAAGAGTTGAATTGGTGAGAGTACTTGGTGGGGTGACTTGATGAACATAGTTAAATAGTCAACTTGGTGAGAGTACTTGGTTGGGTGACTTGGTGAACGCTCTTGAAGAATCGACTTGGTTAGAGTACTTGGTGGGGTGACTTGATGAACGAACTTAAAGATTCAACTTGGTGTGTCGACCTAGCGGGGTGACTTGATGAACAAACTTAGAGATTCGACTTGGTGAGAGTACTTGGTGGGCCGACCTGGCCGGGTGACTTGATGAACAAACTTAAAGAGTTAACTTGGTGAGAGTACTCGGTGGGCTGGCCTGGTCACGTGACTTGATGAACGAACTTAAAAAGTTGACTTGGTAGGCCGACTTGGCCAAGTGACTTGATAAACGAACTTAAAGAGTCGACTTGGTGGGTCGAACTAGCACGGTGACTTGGTGGGCTGACCTGGCAGGGTGATTTGATGAATGAACCTAGAGAGTCGACTTTGTGAGAGTAATTGGTGGGTCAAACTGGCGAGGTGACTTGATGAACGAACTTAAAGAGTCGACCTGGTGAGAGAACTTGGTGGGCCGGGCTGGCGGGGTGAATTGATGAATGAACCTAAAGAGTCGACTTTATGAGAGTACTTGGTGGGCCGACTTGGCGGGGTGACTTGATGACCGAACTTAAAGGGTCAACTTGGTGAGAGTACTTGGCGGGCCGACCTGGCAGAGCGACTTGATGAACAAGTCAACTTGGTGAGAGTACTTGGTGGGGTGACTTGATGAAAAAACCTAAAGAGTCGACGTGGTGAGAGTACTTGGTGGGCCGACCTAGCGGAGTGACTTGATAGGCAAACTTAAAGAGTCGACTTGGTGAGAGTACTTGGTGGGGTGACTTGATGAACAGGCTTAAAGAGTCGAATTGGTGAGAGTACTTGGTGGGGTGACTTGATGAACATAGTTAAATAGTCGACTGGGTGAGAGTACTTGGTTGGGTGACTTGAAGAACGCACTTGAAGAATCAACTTGGTTAGAGTACTTGGTGGGGTGACTTGATGAACGAACTTAAAGATTCGACTTGGTGGGCCGACCTGGCGGGGTGACTTGATGAACGAACTTAGAGAGTCAACTTGGTGAGAGTACTTGGTGGGCCGACCTGGCTGGGTGACTTGATGAACAAACTTAAAGAGTCGAATTGGCGAGAGTACTCGGTGGGATGTCCTAGTCATGTGACTTGATGAACGAAATTAAAGAGTCGACTTAGTGGGTCGAACTAGCGGGGTGACTTGGTGGGCTGACCTGGCAGGGTGACTTGATGAATGAACCTAGAGAGTCGACTTTGTGAGAGTACTTGGTGGGTCGAACTGGCGGGGTGACTTGATGAACGAACTTAAAGTGTCAACCTGGTGAGAGAACTTGTTGGGCCGAGCTGGCAAGGTGAATTGATGAATGAAACTAAAGAGTCGACTTTGTGAGAGTACTTGGTGGGCCGACCTAGCGGGGTGACTTATGACCGAACTTAAAGGGTTGACTTGGTGAGAGTACTTGGCGGGCCGACCTGGCGGAGCGACTTGATGAACGAGTCGACTTAGTGAGAGTACTTGGTGGGGTGGCTTGATGAACAAACCTAAAGAGTCGACCTGGTGAGAGTACTTGGTGGGCCGACCTGGCGGGATGACTTGATGGGCAAACTTAAAGAGTCAACTTGGTGAGAGTACTTGGTGGGGTGACCTAGCGGGGTGACTTGATGAACGAACTTAAAGAGTCAACCTTGTGGGCCAACTTGGCAGAGTGACTTCATGAACGAACTTAAAGAGTCCACTTCGTGGGCCGTTCTGGCGAGGTGACTTGATGAACGACCTTAAAGAGTCGACTTGGTGAGAGTAATTTGTGGGCTGACCTGGCGGGGTGACTTGATGAATGAACTTAAAGAGTCAACTTGGTGGGGTGACTTGATGTACGCATTTGAAGGGTCGACTTGGTGGGGTGACTCTATGAATGGACCTAAAGAGTTGACTTGGTGAGAGTACTTGGTGGGGTGACTTGATGAAAGGACTTAAAGAGTCGACTTGGTGAGAGTACTTGGTGGGGTGACTTAATGAACGCACTTGAAGAATCGACTTGGTTAGAGTACTTGGTGGGGCGACTTGATGAACGGACTCAAAGAGTCGACTTGGTGAGAATACTTGGCAGGGTGAACTGATGAACAGTCTTAAAGAGTCGACTTGGTGGGCCGACCCGGTGGGGTGACTTGATGAATGGACTTATAGAGTCGACTTGGTGAGAGTAGTTGTTCTGGTGACTTGATGAACGGACTTCAAGGGTCGACTTGGCAAGGTGGCTTGATGAATGGTCCTAAAGAGTTGACTTGGTGAGAGTACTTTGTGTGGTGACTTGATGAAAAGACTTAAAGAGTCGAATTGGTGAGAGTACTTGGTGGGGTGACTTGATGAACATAGTTAAAGAGTCGACTTGGTGAGAGTACTTGGTCGGGTAACTTGATGAATGCACTTGAAGAATTGACTTGGTTGGAGTACTTGGTGGGGTGACTTGATGAACGAACTTAAAGATTCGACTTGGTGGGCCGACTTGGCAGGGTGACTTGATGAACGAACTTAGAGAGTCGACTTGGTGAGAGTACTTGGTGGGCTGACCTGGCCGGGTGACTTGATGAACAAACTTAAAGAGTCGACTTGGTGAGAGTACTCGGTGGGCTGACCTGGTCACGTGACTTGATGAATGAACTTAAAGAGTCGACTTGGTGGGCCGACTTGGCCAGGTGACTTGATGAACGAACTTAAAGAGTCAACTTGGTGGGTCGAACTAGCGAGGTGACTTGGTGGGCTGACCTGGCAGGGTGACTTGATGAACGAACCTAGAGAGTCGACTTTGTGAGAGTACTTGGTGGGTCGAACTGGCGGGGTGACTTGATGAACGAACTTAAAGAGTTGACCTGGTGAGAGAACTTGGTGGGCTGAGCTGGCGGGGTGAATTGATGAACGAACCTAAAGAGTTAACTTTTTGAGAGTACTTGGTGGGCCGACCTGGCGGGGTGACTTGATGACCGAACTTAAAGGGTCGACTTGGTGAGAGTACTTGGCGGGAGGAACTGGCAAAGTGACTTGATGAATGAGTTGACTTGGTGAGAGTACTTGGTGGGGTGACCTGATGAACAAACCTAAAGAGTCGACATGGTGAGAGTACTTGGTGGGCTTACCTGGCGGGGTGACTTGATTGGAAAACTTAAAGAGTTGACTTGGTGAGAGTACTTGGTGGGGTGACCTGGCGGGGTGACTTGATGAACGAACTTAAAGAGTCGACCTTGTGGGCCGACTTGGCAGAGTGACTTCATGAATGAACTTAAAGAGTCCACTTGGTGGGCCGACTTGGCGAGGTGACTTGATGAACGAACTTAAAGAGTCGACTTGGTGAGAGTAATTTGTGGGCTGACCTGGCGGGGTAACTTGATGAATGAACTTAAAGAGTTGACTTGGTGGGGTGACTTGATGAACGCAATTGAAGGGTCGACTTGGTGGGGTGACTCTATGAACGGACCTAAAGAGTTGACTTGGTGAGATTACTTGGTGGGGTGACTTGATGAAAGGACTTAAAGAGTTGACTTGGTGAGAGTACTTGGTGGGGCGACTTGATGAACGCACTTGAAGAATCGACTTGGTTAGAGTACTTGGTGGGGCGACTTGATGAACGGACTCAAAGAGTTGACTTGGTGAGAGTACTTGGCAGGGTAAACTAATGAACAAACTTAAAGAGTCAACTTGGTGGGCTGACCTGGTGGGGTGACTTTATGGACGGACGTAAAGAGTCGACTTGGTTAGTGTACCTATTCTGGTGACTTGATGAACGGACTTGAAGAGTCGACTTGGTGGGGTGACTTGATGAAGGGACTTAAAGAGTCGACTTGGTGAGAGTACTTGGTGGGGCGACTTGATGAACAGACTTAAAGGGTCAACTTGGCGGGGTGACTTGATGAACGGACCTAAGGAGTTGACTTGGTGAGAGTACTTGGCGGGGTGAACTGATGAATGGACTTAAAGAGTTGACTTGGTGGGCCGACCCGGTGGGGTGACTTGATGAACGGACTTATAGAGTCGACTTGGTGAGAGTAGTTGTTATGGTGAGTTGATGAACGGACTTAAAGAGTCGGCTTGGTGGGGTGACTTGATGAAAGGACTTAAAAAGTCGACTTGGTGGGGTGACTTGATGAACGAACTTAAAGGGTCGACTTTGTGGGGTGACTCGATGAACGGACCTAAAGAGTTGACTTGGCGAGAATACTCGGTGGGGTGACCTGATAAATAGACTTAGAGAGTCGACTTGGTGAGAGTACTTGGTGGGCCAACCTGGTTGGGTGACTTGTTAAACTGACTTAAAGAGTCGACTTGGTGGGGTGACTTGATGAACAGACTTCAAGGGTCGACTTGGCAAGGTGACTTGATGAACGGTCCTAAAGAGTTGACTTGGTGAGAGTACTTGGTGTGGTGACTTGATGAACAAACTTAAAGAGTCGTATTGGTGAGAGTACTTGGTGAGGTGACTTGATGAACATTGTTAAATATTCGAATTGGTGAGAGTACTTGGTCGGGTGACTTGATGAACGCACTTGAAGAATCGACTTGGTTAGAGTACTTGGTGGGGTGACTTGATGAATGAACTTAAAGATTCGACTTGGTGGGCCGACCTGGCGGGGTGACTTGATGAACGAACTTAGAGAGTCGACTTGGTGAGAGTACTTGGTGGGCCGACCTGGCTGGGTGACTTGATGAAGAAACTTAAAGAGTCGACTTGGTGAGAGTACTCGGTGGGCTGACCTGGTCACGTGACTTGATGAACGAACTTAAAGAGTCAACTTGGTGGGCCGACTTGGCCAGGTGACTTGATGAACGAAATTAAAGAGTCGACTTGGTGGGTCGAACTAGCAGGGTGACTTGGTGGGCTGACCTGGCAGGGTGACTTGATGAACGAACCTAGAGAGTTGACTTTGTGAGAGTACTCGGTGGGTCGAACTGGTGGGGTGATTTGATGAACGAACATAAAGAGTCCAACTGGTGAGAGAACTTGGTGGGCCGAGCTGGTGGGGTGAATTGATGAATGAACCTAAAGAGTCGACTTTGTGAGAGTACTTGGTGGGCTGACCTGGCGGGGTGACTTGATGACCGAACTTAAAGGGTCGACTTGGCGAGAGTACTTGGCGGGCCGACCTGGCGGAGCGACTTGATGAATGAGTCGACTTGGTGAGAGTACTTGGTGGGGTGACTTGATGAAAAAACCTAAAGAGTCGACCTAGTGAGAGTACTTGGTGGGTCGACCTGGCGAGGTGACTTGATGGGCAAACTTAAAGAGTCGACTTGGTGAGAGTACTTGGTGGGGTGACCTGGCGGGGTGACTTGATGAACGAACTTAAAGAGTCAACCTTGTGGGCTGACTTGGCAGTGTGACTTCATGAATGAACTTAAAGAGTCCAACTGGTGGGCCGACCTGGCGGGGTGACTTGATGAACGAACTTAAAGAGTCGACTTGGTGAGAGTAATTTGTGGGCTGACCTGGCGGGGTGACTTGATGAATGAACTTAAAGAGTCGACTTGGTGGGGTGACTTGATGAACGCACTTGAAGGGTCGACTTGGTGGGGTGACTCTATGAACGGACCTAAAGAGTTGACTTGATGAGAGTACTTGGTGGGGTGACTTGATGAAAGGACTTAAAGAGTCGACTTGGTGAGAGTACTTGGTGGGGCGACTTGATGAACGCACTTGAAGAATCGACTTGGTTAGAGTACTTGGTGGGGCAACTTGATGAACGGACTCAAAGAGTCGACTTGGTGAGAATACTTGGCAGGGTGAACTGATGAACAGTCTTAAAGAGTCAACTTGGTGGGCCGACCTGGTGGGGTGACTTTATGGACGGACTTAAAGAGTCGACTTGGTTAGAGTACTTGTTTTGGTGACTTGATGAACGGACTTGAAGAGTCGACTTGGTGGGGTGACTTGATGAAACGACTTAAAGAGTCGACTTGGTGAGAGTACTTGGTGGGGCGACTTGATGAACATACTTAAAGGGTCGACATGGTAGGGTGACTTGATGAACGGACCTAAGGAGTTGACTTGGTGAGAGTACTTGGCGGGGTGAACTGATGAACCGACTTAAAGAGTCGACTTGGTGGGCTGACCCGGTGGGGTGACTTGATGAACGGACTTATAGAGTCGACTTGGTGAGAGTAGTTGTTCTGGTGACTTGATGAATGGACTTGAAGAGTCGGCTTGGTGGGGTGACTTGATGAAAGGACTTAAAGAGTTGACTTGGTGGGGTGACTTGATGAACAAACTTAAAGGGTCGACTTTGCGGGGTGACTTGATGAATGAACTTAAAGGGTCGACTTTGCAGGGTGACTCGATGAATGGACCTAAAGAGTTGACTTGGCGAGAGTACTCGGTGGGGTGACCTGATGAACAAACTTAGAGAGTCAACTTGGTGAGAGTACTTGGTGGGCCGACCTGGTTGGGTGACTTCGTGAACTGACTTAAAGAGTCGACTTGGTCGAGTGACTTGATGAATGGACTTCAAGGGTCGACTTGGCAAGGTGACTTGATGAACGGTCCTAAAGAGTTGACTTGGTGAGAGTACTTGGTCTGGTGATTTGATGATTAGACTTAAAGAGTCAAATTGGTGAGAGTACTTGGTGGGGTGACTTGATGAACATAGTTAAAGAGTCGACTTGGTGAGAGTACTTGGTGGGTCAAACTGGCGGGGTGATTTGATGAACGAACTTAAAGAGTCAACCTGGTGAGAGAACTTGGTGGGCCGAGCTGATGGGGTGAATTGATGAATGAACCTAAAGAGTCGACTTTGTGAGAGTACTTGGTGGGCCGACCTAGCAGGGTGACTTGATGACCAAACTTAAAGGGTCGACTTGGTGAGAGTACTTGGCGGGCTGACCTGGCGGAGCGACTTGATGAACAAGTCAACTTGGTGAGAGTACTTGGTGGGGTGACTTGATGAACAAACCTAAAGAGTCGACCTGGTGAGAGTACTTGGTGGGCCGACCTGGCGGGGTGACTTGATGGGAAAACTTAAAGAGTCAACTTGGTGAGAGTACTTGGTGGGGTGACTTGATGTATGCACTTGAAGGGTCGACTTGGTGGGGTGACTCTATGAACGGACCTAAATAGTTGACTTGGTGAGAGTACTTGGTGGGGTGACTTGATGAAAGGACTTAAAGAGTCGACTTGGTGAGAGTACTTGGTGGGGCGACTTGATGAACGCACTTGAAGAATCGACTTGGTTAGAGTACTTGCTGGGGCGACTTGATGAACGGACTCAAAGAGTCAACTTGGTGAGAGTACTTGGCAGGGTGAACTGATGAATATACTTAAAGAGTCGACTTGGTGGGCTGACCTGGTGGGGTGACTTTATGGACGGACTTAAAGAGTCGACTTGGTTAGACTACTTGTTCTGGTGACTTGATGAACAGACAAGAAGAGTCGACTTGGTGGGTGACTTGATGAAAGGACTTAAAGAGTTGACTTGGTGAGAGTACTTGGTGGGGCAACTTGATGAACGGACCGAAAGGGTCAACTTGGCGGGGTGACTTGACGAATGGACCTAATGAGTTGACTTGGTGAGAGTACTTGGTGGGGTGAACTGATGAACGGTCTTAAAGAGTCGACTTGGTGGGCCGACCTGGTGGGGTGACTTGATGAACGGACTTATATAGTCAACTTGGTGAGAGTAGTTGTTCTGGTGACTTGATGAACGGACTTGAAGAGTCGGCTTGGTGGGGTGACTTGATTAAAGGACTTAAAGAGTCGACTTGGTGGGGTGACTTGATGATCGAACTTAAAGTGTCAACTTTGCGGGGTGAATTGATGAACATAGTTAAAGAGTCAACTTGGTGAGAGTACTTGGTCAGATGACTTGATGAACACACTTAAAGAATCGACTTGGTTAGAGTACTTGGTGGGGTGACTTGATGAACGAACTTAAAGATTCGACTTGGTGGGCTGACCTGGCGGGGTGAATTGATGAACGAACTTAGAGAGTCAACTTGGTGAGAGTACTTGGTGGGCCGACCTGGCCGGGTGACTTGATGAACAAACTTAAAGAGTCGACTTGGTGAGAGTACTCGGTGGGCTGACCCGGTCACGTGACTTGATGAACGAACTTAAAGAGTCAACTTGGTGGGTCGAACTAGCGGGGTGACTTGGTGAGAGTACTTGGTGGGCTGACCTGGTAGGGTGACTTGATGAACAAACTTAGAGAGTCGACTTTGTGAGAGTACTTGGTGGGTCGAATTGGCAGGGTGACTTGATGAACGAACTTAAAGAGTTGACCTGGTGAGAGAACTTGGTGGGCCGAGCTGGTGGGGTGAATTGATGAATGAACCTAAAGAGTCGACTTTGTGAGAGTACTTGGTGGGCTGACCTGGCTGGGTGACTTGATGATCGAACTTAAAGGGTCAACTTGGTGAGAGCACTTGGTGGGCCGACCTGGCAGAGTGACTTGATGAACAAACTTAGAGAGTCGACTTGGTGAGAGTACTTTGTGGGGTGAATTGATGAACAAACCTAAAGAGTCAACCTGGTTAGAGTACTTGGTGGGCTGACCTAGCGGGGTGACTTGATGGGCAAACTTAAAGAGTCAACTTGGTGAGAGTACTTGGTGGGGTGACCTGGCGGGGTGACTTGATGAACGAACTTAAAGAGTCGACCTTGTGGGCCAACTTGGCAGAGTGACTTCATGAACGAACTTAAAGAGTCGACTTGGTGAGAGTAATTTGTGGGCTAACCTGGCGAGGTGACTTGATGAATGAACTTAAAGAGTCCACTTGGTGGGGTGACTTGATGAACGCACTTAACAGGTCGACTTGGTGGGGTGACTCTATGAACGAACCTAAAGAGTTGACTTGGTGAGAGTACTTGGTGGGGTGAGTTGATGAAAAGACTTAAAGAGTCGACTTGGTGAGAGTACTTGGTGGGGCGACTTGATGAATGCACTTGAAGAATCGATGTGGTTAGAGTACTTGGTCGGGCGACTTGATGAATGGACTCAAAGAGTCGACTTGGTAGCTCGACTTAATGAGCAGACTTAAAGAGTCAACTTGGTGAGAGTGGGCCTAACGGGGTGAGGTTGTGAGTGGGCCTAATGGGGCGAGTTGGTGGGGCAACTTTGTGAGTGGAATTAGAGAGCCAACGTGGTGAGGTGACTCGACGAGTTGGTTCGTTGAGATGACATGGTGAGCTGACTTGGCGAGTCGACCTGGCGAGAAAACTTAAAGAGTCGACTTGGAAATGTATTCGAGTCGACTTGGTGAGGCGACCTGGCGAGCAGGGTCAAAGAGTCAACATGGTGAGGCGACTCATTGAGTCAACATGGTGAGGCGACTCATGGTAAGGAGCTATCCTTGAGTCGACTTGGTGGGCCTACTTGATTAGTCGACTTGGTGAGCCGACCTGACGAGCTAACATGGTGAGCGGGCCTAAAGAGGCGACGACTTGGTGGGGTAACTCGGCAAGTCAACTTATCGAGGCGAGATGGTGAGTCGACTTGGTGAGCTGAATTAGTGAGTGCACTTAAAGAGGCAACTTGGGCGGGTTGACCTGGTGAGCGAACTTAAAGAGTTGACTTGGCAATGTACTTGAACAACCGACTTGGTGAGCTAACATGGTGAGTGGGCTTAGAGAAGCAACTCGATGGGGCAACTTGGCGAGCACACTTGCTGGGGCAAGGTGGTAAAATGACTAGGTGATTTGACTTGGTGAGCTGACTTGGTGAGCGAACTTAAGGGGTCAACTTGGTGAGGCAACCTGAATAGTCGACTCAGTGAGCTGACTTGGGGAGCCGACATGGTGAGCAGTCTTAAAGAAGAGGCGACCTAGTGAGGCGAGATGGTAAGTCATCTTGGTGAGCTGGCTTGATGAGCTGTGAGCGGACTTAAAGAGTCAATTCTTGATTTGGCAAAGACCACATGGTCAGATGACTTGGTGAGCCAACCTGGCTAGCAAAATTGGCAAGCAAACTTATAGAATTGACTTGCTGTCCCAAGCCAGGATCGCACGCCTGGGTTGACCCAACTTGGGTCACCCGACTCTGTCATCCCAACCTCGGGCGACTCGACTGGGTCACCAGAGTGGGTCGACAAGGGGGAAAAAAAAAAAATCATGGGAGGCCCTATACAGCGAAAAGTGCTAAATTTTGGGCATTACAAAAAAAAAAAAAAAAAACAAGTTACCCGCTTTTGGATCACGCACAAGTTTCAGTTCACGTATTGTCGAGGCGACTCGAGGCGTTATGCCTAGCTAGCCAGATTCGAGGTAGCGTAGCCGAAACGATCCAATTTGAGAATTTTCTTTATATAAAGAGATCATGATAGGCCCCATAAGGCAAAAAAGAATGAAATTTTGGGAGTTAAAAAAAAACGTTACCCAGTTTTGGATTGCGCACAGGGCTCGGGTCATGTAGCATCGAGGTTCCCTGGGTGACATGATTTGAGCGAAAAGTCGACGGTGGCATGAGTCATGCAAAAACATTGGAGGCCATTAAGGCTCGAGGCGCTTCGAGTCGAGGTTGCTGAGGTGGGTCGGGTTGAAAACTTTGGGCGTTAACCAAAAAGAAAAAGTTAACCGCTTTTGGATCATGTACACGGCTCGGGGCACTTAGAATCAAGTCGAGCACGGTGACATGAGTCATGCAAAAAATTTGGAGACGACTTGAGTTGGGGCATCCAACTCTATCCGAGTTCAAAACATTGGGACTTGACAAAAAAATGAAAAAGGAAAAAGTTACTTGATTTTGGATCACGTAAGTGACTCAGGCCACTCAGAATCAAGGCGAGTAAGGTTACATGAGTCGAGAGAAAAAAAAAATGGAGGCGGTTAAGGCTTGAGGCAATTTGAGTCGAGGTAGCTGAGTCAATTCAAAAACTTTGGCCGTTAGCCAAAAAAAGAGTTAATCGCTTTTGGATCACGTACATGACTTGGGGCGCATAGAATCAAGTCAAGCACGGTGACATGAGTGGTTCGAAAAAATTGCAGGCGATTAAGGCTTGAGGCAATTTGAGTCGGGGTTGCTGACACGATTCGGGTTGAAATCTTTGGGTGTTAACCAAAGAAGGAAGAAGTTAACTGCTTTTGGATCACGTACATGACTCGAGGCACCAAGTCGAGCACGGTGACATGAGTCCTGCGAAAAAAATGGAGGCAATTAAGGCTCGACGCGATTCGAGTCAGGGTTCGGGTAGTTGGGGTGATTCGTGTCGGGGTTGCCGACATGGCTCGAGTTGAAAACTTTGGGCATTAACCCCAAAAAGAAAAAAGTTGACCTCTTTTGGACCACGTACATGACTTGGGGCACTTAGAATCAAGTCGAGCACGGTGGCATGGGTTGTGCAAAAAATTTGGAGGTGATTCGAGTCAGGGTAGCCAACTCGATTTGAGTTCAAAACTTTTGGCGTTAACCAAAAAAATAAGTTGACCAATTTTGGATCACGTACATGAGTCGTCTGCCCTCACGAAAATTAAAAAACCTGGGGACCCACCTGGAATTTGCAGTTGGAAGATTTTTCTGCCCTCACGAAAATTTACAAACCCCAGCCGCTCAAAATTTGGACTTGGAAGATTTTTTCGCCCTCGCAAAATTTACAAACCCCACCCACTCAGAATTTGGCACTTGGAAATTATGAAACCCCGCCCGCCCAGAATTTGGACTTGGAAGATTTTTTTGCCCTCACAGAAATTGCAAACCTGACCCACATGGAAATTGCATTTGGAAGACTTTTTCGCACTCGCGAAAATCACAAAACCCCACCCGCGGGGAATTTGGCACTTCGGAGATTTTTCCGCCCTTCCAAAAATCGCAAACCCCACCAGCTCAGAATTTGGGACTCGGGAGATTTTTTTTGCCCTTGTGGAAATTTTACAAAACCCCACTCGCCCGAAATTTGGCACTCGGGAGATTTTTCTGCCCTGGCAGAAATTTCTACAAAACCCCCCTCCCTCCTGCCAGGAATTTGGCACTCGGGAGATTTTTCCACCCTGGCGGAAATTGCAAACCCCACCCGCCAAGAATTTGGCACCTGGGAGATTTTTACGCCCTCGTGGGAATTTTCACAAAACCCCACCCACCCGGAATGTGGCACGTGGGAGATTTTTTCGCCCTCGCGAAAATTGTCACAAAACCCCACCCACCCAGAATGTGGCACTTGGGAGATTTTTCCGCCCCAGCAGAAATTGCAAAACCCCACCCACCTAGAATTCAGCACTTGGGAGATTTCTTCGCCCTCATGGAAATTTTCACAAAACCCCACTCGCTTGAAATTTGGCACCTGGGAGAGTTTTCCCGCCCTCGCGAAAAATTGCAAACCCCACTCGCCCAAAATTTGGCACTTGGAAGATCTTCCCGCACTCACACAA